>VXAA01003334.1:343411-381955 GCA_013399115.1 Anseranas semipalmata | reverse complement strand
CCCGAGGCACGGCCGCCCGCCCTCCCTCCCTCCCGCCCTAAGTTATCATCCTCAGCCGCTCGCCACGGCTCTCGCTTTCCTCTTCCCCTCCGGGGGGGAGGGAGGAGGGCTCTCTCAAACCCTCTCCCAACTGCTCCNAACGGGGGGGTGGCGGTGGTGGGGAGGACCCGGGCGCCGCCGCCACCGGGGAACTCGGAGGGAAAGCGGCGGCTCCGCAGCCAGACGGCCCCGGGGGGCCGCCGCCGCCGCCCCTCCCGCCCGCGTCGCCGGTGCCGTCGTTTGGCCGGGGAAGCGGCCCCCCCGTCCCCCTCCCCCGGCCCTGGATGCGAGCCGGCGGATGCCACGTTCTCTGCCGCCTTTGACTTTCCATTACACGTAGGGGAGGTGGCGGAGGAGGTGTGGGTTCAGAAAGAGAAAAAAATTTCCGCTCGAGTGCTCTCGGGGCTGTGCCGGCCTTCATCCGAGGTCCCGAGCACCGGAGCGCGGGCAGTCGCCATCAGCCGCCTCAGCCCGAAACTCCCCGCTAACACGTCCCGCTTGCTCCCTGAAGCCCTGCGGCGGGGCTGGGGCAACCCCCCCCACAAATACTGCGAGAATAATGAAGATTATCGCATTATCGCCACTGGGCGTGACGTGAGACTTCGCAGCATCTCCTCAGGCTGGGATTTAACAGCACACCACTGAGCACGGGGCTCCCCAGACACATAAAAGGCTGCTGCAGGCCACTTGCAGGCTGTGTCCGTACTGTCGGGCAGATGCGTTTTGTGGTGCGACCCTTAGTCCTGATGCTGTGACATCCCAAGATGAGATCACACAGGGTTCAATAGCAAGACCCTGCTACTTGCCAACAGGTTTCACGTCATCATGGAAAACAGAGGGATAAAGTGTGCATGTCTAGTCTTGATAAGAGGTCAGGACAGGACTGGGGCATCTCCTGGGTTCCACAGTCGAGATGCTGCCTTGAAAAAAATCCCTGAAAAACAAGCAGTGGAACACATTAGCTCTGAACCTCACAGCCTGTAGTTACAATGTGCTGCTACAGTTTCATTCGTCCTCCCTCCTTATTTGCAATATGCTTGCAGTTGCTTTTAAAAGTATGTAGATCATTAGGAACCCCGTTTGGGCCCTGAGGCACTAGATGAGTGCTAATTCAATACATGGCCTGATATTAGTACTGGGTGAACCCACAAATCCTGTGCTAAAGCAGAGTGCTTAACCAATCCTGCTGTCAGCTCTGAGGCTACTGCAGACCCATCACAGGTTTCCTGGGTTTCCCAGTTCTTGGAACATGGAAACACCAATGGGTTTGGTTTGTGCAAGGGGAAGAGGGAGAATTGGCCTGTGTTTCTGAAGTCTGTTCATTTGTTGGTAAAGGGAATGTACAAAAATATTATCCTGCACAGAAAAAGGAGACAAATAAAAAAACTCCCAATTTTAATTTTCAGTGTCAGTTTTTTGCCTTGGTTAACCTGTTCCCTACTTGCATACATGTGGGGTTAACTCCATGGGTGATCCAGATTGAACAAAAATTCTTTTACCATGCTTCAGAAATGCTGAAATGGGATAAGGAGGACACAGCATCACTCTTTGATGGATCCAGAAACCAAGCTTCACCCACCTGAGGGCTCCCTGTAGAGATCTGTGCCAATATCCCTCAAAGCTCTGGACCTCAAGCACGAGCTGAAGCTGAGGCTTCATCATTTCTCTGGAGGTCCCTCAGCCAGCTAATTCACGAGCAGCTCAGACGCAGTGTGTCTGAACGGAAGGTTGCTGCAGACACCGGTGCTGCTGGATGGCCTGAGTTTGTGCCATGAGGAGAAGTGAGATGGCTGCTCACAAGGGCTGGTCTTGCTGGAGTGGCCGTGGACCCTGTTGTGTGCCCAGCCTCGTGAACTCCTCAGATGCGGCTGCTGTCTCCCACCTCCGAGCTGCTCCCAGCTCTGCCCTGACACCCGAGGCTGCTGTCTGCGGTTGTTTGTCCAGAGACGTGTGGGGCCTAGGAGGGGTGGCTGCAAAGTCAGCTCCCTGTAGGCACTGCTGGTGGCGTGCACCATGATCAACCCTGAGACATGGGAGAGTCGCACTGTTTTCTGAAAGGGCCCAGCTTGTTGGGAACCACCGTCTTCAGGAATTTGAGTTACAATGAGGGGAAAAAAACACCCTAGGAATTGCTTCCTATGTCTATAAACTCTGAAAATGTCTGGATCATCTCCCAGGTATTCACCTAAGGTCCTACATGCAAGCTGAATTCTTCTAAGGGCCTTACTCCACATGTGGCTTCTGAGCAGTCGAAAATCTGTAACAGAGCTTTTGTAAAAATGTGGTCCAGTCTCTCTGTCTTTTTTTTTTTTAATTTATTTTATAGATGCTAGCTGAGATGCTACAACAAGCAGACATTTCAAATATTTAAAAGGACTTGCTTGCTGAGGTAAGCCACCGAGAAACAGGTGAGTTTACGCTCTGAAGCCATATAAAAAAGGTGCGTAGATGAGGTTTTGCACTGCATGTTCAGCAAACAGTAATTGAAAGTGAATTAAGGATTGGGTATGTGGTAACATTAAACTTTCAATCACAGTGCTCAGCTCAAGGTAAGAAAAGACCAATGCTTGTATGACCCTTAAGCCATTTGTTTTGGGAAAATGCCTGTGTGGTGGCAAGTTTGGAGAGCCGAACCAGGGATGAATTGTGCTTAGACTTAATGATATTAGCTGAGCCTTCAACACCAGGTATTCCACATTTGTCAGGCAGAACCCCACAATTGTGAGACATAGTCTGTAAGTTTGTGGGCTGTATTTTAAAACCTGTTTGTTTGTGTTCTGTTTTGATCATTCAGGGTTCATGTTAACAAGCTTTCTCCTACAAATAAAGCAGCAATAGGAGAGAAACTTAGTGTTAAGATATTAAACAAAAGCTGAAAGTTCTTATGTAATCCCCAGCTCACATAGCTGAGTTTTACAAATAGACACAGCAACAGAAAGATAACAAACAGTTGGGTGGCAGCCCAACTTCAGAAGTCTGAAGACTTCTGTATTTGTTTGCTAAAACCTTAATTTTGAAACAGCTTAAAGTCATTTTATTTGAGCATGCCAGAGTCAAGGGCCACCCTTGAAAAGCTTCACCATAAAAAAAAAAAAAAAAAAAAAAAAGAGAAAAAAAATGCAAAAACNAAAAAAAAAAAAAAAAGGTAGAAAGTATGCAATACCCCACTGGTCAAGAGCTGAAAAACTCCTGTTCTCATTATCACTGACTGGGACTCTCTTTGTTGCTAGTAAACCGTTTTTCTTTTTCTTTTTCTTCTTTTTTTTTTTTTTTTTTTGCTAATATAGGCAAGCTAGAATATCACCAGGCAGTGGAAATTTTTCCATTGACTATAACAACCTCTCAGTCACATGAGGAATCCAAAGTCCTGTAACTTTATATTAAAACCTGAGGACATGTAATCCGTAGTTAATAAAAACAAGAGTTAGCCTTCTTTTAAAATGCCTATAAAATGCAGCATTTGCCAGGCTTTGCTAGCCAAAGATGTTGGCAATATAGACACTCTCAAGAATTCAGCCTCTCCTTTCCCTTTCTAAGTGAAACTCTGGTCATAAGGTTTGAGAAGGCATAAATGTTTGTATCTGAACTCATATCCGAGTGCTCCCTGCCCACACAGTCCAAGTATGTGAGGTTGCAAATATGAGGCAGGCTGCAAATTCAGCCTTCAACCTGTGCAAAACACACATGCCCAAGTCTGGCCCTAGCTTTTGGGTTGTAAAATGGCAAGTATATTGTTGTTGTTGTTGTTGTTAGGATACATCTGCATCTCCTTTTTATGAGGTGTTCTGGAGAAAAGGAGGCAGAAGGAGGTTGGCTTTAGTTAGTCCAGATGACTCATGGTCCTTACAAGGTATTACCCTCTAGAAACATGGTGTGACTGGAAAAGCCAGAGGAGCAAAGTGCCAAGGACAAAATCTACTGGATAACCTGAACTAAAATGCGGGCCCTTTGCTATTTTGGGGGTTAATTGAACTAAAACACTAAAGCTGGGGAGTGTCTGAGGATTACTCTGTGCTCTGATTCAGCCGTTCCTGCCACCCGTAGATGTCTCCTTACTGTGCAGAGCTCTTCCTTCATTGTCACGTCTGCTTCTGGCCATCCTCCATCTCACTGGCCAAACTTCTCTGTAATTTTCTGTGTATCTGCTCTCTGATTTCTCCTGCCATTAATCACAGTCCAGCCTCCAATGCCCAATATCTTTGAATTTCAAGCTTTTTTCAGAGCCTTTCCCGTTGCTGACTCTCTTCAACTGTACAGATTTTTTTCACATCAAGGACTAAAGCTGAAAAGAGGGAGGTTATAAACATCAAGTATGCTGATAATATGCCTAATGAGCTCAACTTTGATAGCCTGGGCCATTAAGAGCTGAGTCTTCAGGTGTAAATGCTTTCAAGGCTAGAAGGAACTTGTTCAGAACTATATTACCTTGGCCTTTTAGATGCCACACACCCTCCAGCTTGAAATCATTATTGAGTTCTTATTATGTGAGCGGGCTGGTTTTGTAGAGGTGGGATATCCATTTTTCTCATCTTCTCAGAGTCATCAACTCTGATTATATTTGAAGTATTTTCTGTGGTTTTGGAGTTATGTGGTTATGTGAAGATCATTGACCAAAAAATGCTTTTGGCCTGATGGTTCCACAGAACAGTTTGAAAATGGCATACACCTGAACTCTAAAGATGAAGATCTTGTAGGCAAGGAGAAAGGATCCCAGCTATATTACTGATGCAAAAGCTCATGATTTGACTTTTCATGATTTTTGAATGCTTGGAGTTATCATTATTCCATTTTAAAAATTAACTTCTTACTATTGTCAGGAGGTGAAGCAAATCTAATTTTAACACATTTTCTAATTTACTAGGCCACTTTTGTAATATTTATATAATCCTAAAATAAAGATTTCTCGTGTTGGATATTGCCAGAAACATCTATCAAATTACCCCTGATTCTCATAAAGAATCACCTTTGTTCCAAAGGACTTATTTTCATATTAATATGCTTAATATTGTGGAAGCACCCAGAGGCCTCAGTCAGAATGTGGGACTTGCAGAGCTATAAAAATAGCTGTAAAGACATGGTACCTCACATCAGATAAAATCTGTTATGCCCTTTGCAGATGAGACATATCCCATCTGGCTCTCCATAAAGGGGACAGGCATACATGTTTCAAACTAGCAGAAAGAAGGCAAGAGGCTTTCAGTATGAAAAGCCTGCTAAAAATGCCAGAATTGGATGGGGAGAGGCAACAGCCTCATTTCCTGCCATTCCACAGGAGATAGGTGGATACACACAGACATGCAGGCGCACACAGAGGTATATGTACGTATGGACCACAGGCAGCCTCCAAATCTCGCTCCTTATTTTTGCACTCCTGGAGAGGGGAGATTTGGGTCCCAAGGTGAGCAGGCTCCAAGTGTGAAAGATCAGGAGAGATGTTCAGTGTTGCAGCAGAGGACCTTGTGCCCTGCTGGAATGTACTTGTGTAATGGTACGACGTTACTGCCCTTGGGAAGCGAGAGCAATGCTATGTGGACCTAGCACATCTCTCACCTTCTGCATGTGTGTTTTTCCCATCTACTGCTCTCCGAGGGCACCCGCATCTTGCATCCTGCACGCTGGGTGTCACAGAGTCTCCTGCTCCATCACACCACCTGCCTGACCAGCTGTTCAGTCTGATCCGCGACTCACAAAATTCACAAGCAGGTTGTCCCTGGCATGGTGGTGCTGGAGTGGAGGGAGGCTGCAGCGCTGTGGACTTTGTACCTTTTATTGGTGCCTTGTGTGCCCGGAAAGCAGAGGGGTGCCACAGCCTCTCCTCCACCACCTGGGCTGCCACATCTGTTCTGTCACCCTGACTGCATGCACATCCCCGGCAAGTGAGCCAGCTGGCCCCTCTGGAGCCCCATGGGCTGCTGACAAAGAGTTTGGAAATCTGTACTGCCGTGTGATTAACTAGATAAGAAGCCAGTCAAGGTGTAGCAGAGGCTGCAAAATAGAGAAATAATGCATTCAAGTAGATGCAGTTGGCTTATATATACTTGTGGAAAATACTGCTTTACTGATAATGACCAGTAATATTTGAGTTGTCAGGACTAACCATACAGAGCTACTGATCAGCATTTCGAGGTTTCAGATCTGTAACTTTACTATAACAATCTCAAATAACTGAAAAGCGCCAGTCCTATTCCATTTGGCCCAGTAAAGGGTGGTCTTTGATGAAATACAAGCTTCTGAGCTGAGGTCTCATCACAGTTAGTGGAGGGAGGCTGGCACTTCTAGGGCACCAAGAACATCCTAAAGCGGGTCAGTAGGTAAGCAGGTCAGGTGAAGCCCATGCTCAAAAACACTTTCTTCCACTGACTGTAGAAGAAGTCACTAAGAGGAAGGTGTCTCCCTGGTAGGTATCCAAAGCTGGGCGAGGTGAGTCTCCCCCTTAAAGTCTTGCCCAAGCAAGTCCAGAGCACAGAACAGCCAATTCTCCACGATGAAGGATGAGATTGAACAAGACGGGACAGGAGATGTATGAATGAGAAACCACAGCCATGTCATGATTTTGTGGCCACTCAGCTGTGCCTGGCACACCTGCCAACAAATATAATTCTCAGTGGTGCTGTGCTGGGGACACAAGCTGTCCCCTTCTGCAGTGGGAAACCAGAAGCAGCACCTTACCCACTTAACCTTCCCACTTACAGAAATGCTTTTGTTTTTACAACAGCGTTATGTCAAAGGTGTCCATACCCATTGCTTCAGTCCATCAGCTAACACACCACCAATTCACAGGGACACAGCAGAAGCGGAAATGCAGGAATATCTGTGTAATTAACTGCAGAAGGAGTAAAAGCAGGCAGATGCTATTTATGGAAAGTGCAGTTTGGGAGGACACAAAAGTTAATATCCTGACTGCTGCACTGCCAACTCTTGCTTTTTTATGGCGAGTCTCTCAATATTTGTTGCTGGTCTTAAAACTGCATATCCTTGTATAATGGGATCTTACAAGAATCTCAGCTCAGTAAGGCAAGAAACTGTGGCTGGAAAAAGCTTGAAAGTGTGAATCCCCAAAGCAGAAAATAAATAGGAGAATGTAAAAAGACAAAAATTAAGCTTATGTTTTTGAAAAACACTCTGATTTTGAGAGCAATTCGATAAGTTTTTTAATCCTGGTACTTTTTAACACCGAGGGCTTGGCAATGATTCTGCTCTTACAGAAGCTGCCATAGGATTTCCTGTACACATGGAGTCAAAACCTCAGTTTCACAGCTCTCTAAAAAGAAAATACAGGATATTATTCCTGAATGCCAAATTGGGTGTCTTTTCAAATTATGAGATATTTAATAACCCATCACAGTTCCTTTTTGCTATATCTAGGTTTCTTAAATCTTCTCCCCAGAAGGCCAATTAGAGCTGCTTGAATGAGTTTTTAGAGGCAGTTTGTCTGAGGGAAGTGACGGTTTCATTGGAGAGTTAACAAAGGGAAGTTGGGGGCTCTTCTGCTGTTTGCTCGTTACTCAGGACTGCTTGAAGAGAAAGTTGTGCAAGCCAGTACGAGCACATGGTTTGTTTTCTGACTAGTCACTATGCTCGGAGATTCCCCTCTGGATTTTGTGACTCTGCGGGGTGAAAACAAGGCTCCTATTCAGTTCAGACATGCCGGGCACACAGAGCAAAGGGGTGGCTGCAGGCTCCTTTTCATGCTGGGAAGGCTAGCGCAGTTTTCAGGCTGCTGAAGGTCCAGGCCAGCACTGATTTATTGTCTCCTGCCCTAGCGCTGACTCAGGAGGGCCAGACTTAGCACAAAATGGTGCAAATGGGCTGTAAAAAACAAGATCTGAAAAGAAAAGAAAAAAGGAAAACTCAATAGCAGGAGAGGCAAAGGGTGACTTTCCTGCCGTTGGGGAACTCATCTGTAAGTAGAACTGATCAGAAAAAATTCCAGTTCATTGAGCCTGACTGCTGTGTCTGAAACGTAGCAGTCTGAAGGACTTCTGCTGAATGTAAGGCAGCGGCTTCTGTGGCGCGGGCTGGGTTTGTCGCGAGGCTCGTGGTGCTGCAGGTCGGGAGGTTTCCCCTGGGCTCTATGCTCTTCCACTTGCCCTGGAGGCAAAGGCTGTCCTCAGGTCCATATCCCCACCTCCTTGCACTCCTGCCCCATAGCTGCGGCCCTTCTGGCTGCTCCACAGCTCATCAGGCTTCTTACAGCGTCTGCTCCTATTAGCAGAGAAACTGTCAAATTCAGGATTTTGGTAACGTGCATCCTGCAAAATAATCCCGGAAAAGAAATGGTTTGGGACCAATTCAGACTATCTACAAAATAATAAAAAACAAAGCAGAAATTCCTTGTGATACGGCAACCCATGCTCCTGATTAGCTCTGGTTTTAATACCTGTGCCCAAATTCAATGCTGGATGAGAAATCCAACCATACAGTTGTTTGCTACTCCCTTAAAAATTCCGAGCACTGACTGCTAAAAGACCAAATACATTTAAAACACCATGATATATGTCAAATTTATTGTCTGTGTTTTTATTATGTGCAACTGACTGTAAGAAATTAGTCCTAATTTTGGCCTATTAAAGCTAATGAACTTCAATGGAGCCCTGCTTTTAATTACAATATCTAACCAAGTGTTTCTGCAATGTTAAGTAGACGCAGACTGTCTTCTACTGAAGTTAAAGAGATCTCATGAATCACCTAGCATTTCCCAATGATTTGAAAGTCTTTAAGGACTCAGAGACACTCATTGTTTTTTGTTTGTTTGGTTGGTTGGTTGGTTGGTTTTGTTTGTTTCTTTGTTTGTTTTTCCTGGTGCAATAGTGAAATTGGTATTATCTATCTGTAGCGATTCATCTTACTGTGCTGTAGGCCTCTCTATCTGTGTAGCAAGCCATAGCCAGTCAAGGCTATATGGCAGTGGAGTGTATGTACGCCTCAGATACAGCCAGGTATCAGTGAGGAATGTGCATCGCAGGAGCAGCTGAACACCCTGCCCTGTAAGACGATTTCTAATTCAGCATTCACTAATGAAATAAATAGAAGTGTGTTCATCAAAGAATGTATATTAAAATGAGAGAGGAGTTTTTTATATGGAAGTAACTGCTATTGCTGGAAAAACTGGTTGTCTCTTTTCCCTCTGTTGTCCAGAAGACAAAACTTCCAGCCAGCTCCTTATGAAGGGTGCTTCCATGGGGCTGTGCTGTGTAGGCTTCCAACCACTACTTGTGCTCTGCCGGCAGTGCTACTGGTCCATGTTTCTTTCCTTACTCCAGTCTTCCCTCACTGTGTGCCCTGCTGGCCTTAATTTAAGCAGGTCTGTGTTTTTTATTTTATTGTCTGTGTTTTTATATTGTTGGGTAATGCTAATTCTCCCTGCATGACTGAGACTGACCATAAATAGGTTGTATACTATACAGCACCTACCGTATGTACGCTATATAAAAAAACATGCATGCACACATCGTATGTATGCACATGGTCTGTGCATACATACACACATACATACACACACACTGTATCTTTCTCTGCATAGTATATAGAGATATAGTGTAGTGTATAGTAATGATATTGTCATCTGAGGGATTTCAGTTGGGCATCGCTTGCCTCGGTTAAATCAATCACATTCATTAAACCACAGCAATAATTTCACACTGCAACTCAAGATCCTGTATTCCTTGCAGAAAAACACTGGACCTGAGATAACTAATGTTTTAAATAAATAATATGTGGGAAACCAGAAGGAATGTCAGTGAAAGTGTGGTGTATCAGCAGTAGTTAGAAGAAATCTGAAGAGCAGCCAGCATAATAAATTTAAAGGGTGGAGGAGAACTGCAATGGCAACACAATGTTCTGATCAAAATAAAGCAATTTTTACATATAATGAAGCACCAGCCCATGATTTTTAAAGACCCATGAATTCAACAAACACAGGCTGTCTTTTAATTTTACAAACTGGTGTATCTTCATATTAAGAAAGGATATATCTTTTAATTCTCTTTCAACAACAACAACAACAAAAGACAGGAAAAGCAGAGGTCTCTTCTTTAAACAAAGAAATCTCCAAGTTTATATGGCTGGAATTAGAAGCCCAGCCAGTAAACTGTGGTGAATACTGTTTATTCTTAATATGTTGATCTTCTTTCCGCTATTACTCACTCTCTGCCTGGTTACAACATGAAAACCTCTCTACTCTTCTGCTCTCTGACTCTCCTTGCCTGCTCCTCTGACTCTCATAGCACAGACCTTGGTCAGATCAGCATGTCAAACTGTTGCAAGGTATGTACATCAATCAGGGGAGTGATGAAGTGTGATCTGCAACCAGCATAGCTGTGCCAGCAGAAACCCCTAGTATAGATTAAGACGTATCAGCAAAAGTGCTCTTTTAGCAGGAAGACTTTTTTTTGTTTGTTTCTCAAGAGGGCTGCAACAAGCTATATCAGCAGAAGTGGAGTTTTCGCAGTCTAACCTGTAACTGGAGTATGCACACTTTGCCAGAGCACAGCCTACTGATACCAAGCTACCTCATACATCACTCCTAGCATAAATTTGGCTTTCTCCACTCCAGAGGTCAATGTGAATATCTCCTAAACCTACGCCATGGCTTTGGCTCTCTTTCTGCCTTCTTCCTCACTCATCGTCCTGCTTTGCCCTGTATCATTCCTCTCAAAAATACCCAAGATTATGTATTTCATCTCACCACCATTTATTCTCTGTAGTCTGATCTTTACTGTAACGTTCTCTACACACTTTCTACTGCCTCATGCCTGCCCTCAGAAAATTATCTTCCTGTTACCTAGATATGAGCATTTTTGTATCAGACTGCTAATGCAAGACATATAAAAATAATGACTATTTTTGTTCCCTAAGCCCCTCTAATGTGCAGAAGAAAAATAGTACATTTGGGTCTTTTTTATTTGCCATCTGGTATTTGAAGTGTTGGGACTCACATTTACAGGCAATCAGGACTAAATTCCTGCTTTAGTTTTTATATGAAAACCAAGATTCTCAAATAATAACACAATCTGAGTATCTGGGGGTTTAAGGATTATTATTTTTTATCATCTGCCTTTTGCTGAACAAACTAGTTCAAATCCTACCATACTTCTTTGTTCTCTACCTAAAACCAGGATAAACAGCCTAACCTCTCCCCAGTTCCCAGAGTTCAGACTATGCCAGCAAGGGGACAAGGTGGCTAGAGGAAGCACCTGGACCTGAGCTGCGGTTCCACAGTGAGTGGCTGCTCACACAGACATGATCAGCAAGCTAGACAACGCCACTGGAGCTGAACAGCCATGCTTTAGTTTCAGTGCTAAGACTCCATTCACCACAAAGGAGCTAATTTTAGAAGGAAAAGATGCTGCACCCTATCAAAGGGATAGAGGAACTTCTGTTTCTTCTGTGCATGAAAAGTCACCCTTGGGAGGTAACAATTCACAGAACCACAGGACGGCTGAGGCTGGAAGGGACCTCTGGAGGCCATCTGCTCCAACCCCCTGCTCATGCAGGGCCACCCAGAGCAGACTGCCCAGGCCCATGTCCAGGTGGCTTTTGGAGATCGCCAAGGAGGAGACTCCACAGCCTCTCTGGGCAACCTGTGCCAGTGCTCGGTCACCCACACAGCACAGAAGTGCTGCCCGGTGTTCACAGGGAGCCTCCTGTGTTCCAGTTTGTGCCCACTGCCTCTTGTCCTGGCACTTGTGATGGTATACTGAGGAATTGGCATCAGTGCTGAGTGGATATCTCAAAATCCAGGAAGTAAATGATGCTTCATGAGGTGGCCCATGTAATGCTTATTTTTTAGTTTAATTTTCACTCACCAATATTGTTTTGGTCTGTGTCACTCACCACTCTTTCAGGCTAATGGTTTGGACATTAATACACACTGGATATTTAGGAGGGGATTGTGAAGGAGGCAGCTTAGTTCTACAAATGTGAACGGTGCCATCCTGATAGCCTGGAGAGGTTGGGCCCTGGCCCATATGATTTTTATTATACAATCAGCTTCTGAGGATGACATTTTGTCCTTCCACACTTCCATTTAAGCCATGTTTTTTCTCTCTTCCCTTTATATTCTCTTCTCCACCTAACTAGCTTTCTTTGTCCCCACAGTGAAACAAGAAAGTAATTTTTCTTACCTGCAGACAGCATTCACCCTAATTCCCATGCCCATACAACACGCAGCAAAATTAGAGAGTGCGCTAGCTGCTGGCAGATACCAGCTCTTCAAAGGGTAAAGAAAACTCAGGAAGCACTGGCTGACGTCTTGTCAGACAAACCAATTCTTGAGTTGCTTTGCAGATGGGATATTCTCTGCAGCTCATTGACCATCACATGGAAAAGCCACTGCTATGCTTCATTTTCATGTCATCATCAAACTGATGGCACAGCTGGGAACTCTCATAATCTATCTGCTCCAGATGTTTCTCTCCACTTTCTACCCACTCCGTAAAATCATCTTTTTTTTTTCTCCCCTAGCAGTGGTTTTAATCACCTTATGTAAAACATTGGATAGAATTTGTTGATTGCCCCACAAATTAAAGAGTCCAAAAGACCCCAAGAGAGGGTCAAAATAATGCTTTGAGTTGGTATTTAATTAGCATTTATCAACAAATAGATTTGCAAGCAAATATTAGTACAAGCTTACTAATAAAGAGAAGTGTTTGTGGAGTGTCACTCCTGCTCATTTTCACCTTGAGATGTTTTAAGGGTTGATGACCTGGAAAAGTGAACAAGTGTTGAGTACTGCACAGACTGTGGGCAGTAGGAAAAACTGTTTTGTCTAAATTCAGTGTTGTGACAACTTTGTGATAGAGACCTCAGGCCCTGGTGTCCTTGGAGCGTAGGTGGATGGGTGAGTCACTTATTGGTATCCTGACATGCCACAAGTAGGTGACTGTACTCAGTTGTCAGAGTATGGCCCTTCAATTTTTATTCAGTAAGAGACATCCCCATTTAAAAATGGATTTATTTTGGCTCATACCCAATGTCGTTTTTCATTCTGAGCAGTGAGCAGCTTAAAAACAGTACACTTTAGACCTGTCTACTGCATTTACCAGTCCCATAGACTTAAACCACTTCATCTGCTTCAACGCAGTGTAAGGTGTCTGAATGCAGGCAGTGTGGCATAAAGCAACCGAAGCAAAATCACAGCCAAAAGCTACCCTGGAAAAGCGCTGTGCTATGAATGTTTTTTATTGCTGGTCATGTTACCTATGGCAGAAGCTATCCATAGGAAAAGGCGTTGGAAAATGTGTAAGGAGCCGAATGCGTAACTCACTTGTCTTATTCCAGACATCACTTCTCAGAGAACTGGAAAATGTGCAGATGCAAAAAATCTGGTATTGGTACTATCTAAATGGGAGTTTACCACTGGGTTCGCTAAAACTTCTTTTGGTTAATTGTGAAAATCTGTTGGAATTATTAGCACGTGATATTAAAGAGAAACTTCAGAGTTTCTCCAGAGGATGTTGGCTTTTGCTAGGGAGCAAACACTGCCTGCTAACAATGGTGTGGCTGTGAGATGGCCATTCCAGAGCTATTCCAGAAAGGTTCATCCACTGAAAGTCTTCTGCTCTCATTATTGAAAATGAAACATTCATCCACGCTAGCATATATTTGTGCTACATTCCCAAATTCTGAATTTTGTGGCAGTCAAAAATCCCAAACCTTGGTAGAAAGTCCTAGAAATGTTGGAATCATTAACGTCCAAACCAGCCACCTACATACAGTATGACAATTTGAGGGGCCTGTAGTCAAGATGAAAGATACTTGTTCAAAACTGTCATTCCTCTTTCCAAGAGACCTCCCTCCTCACTCTCCTATGCTCTTAGGAAAGTGGGCTGAGATCCTCAAAACGGCACCAATTCTGTACCTCTAGTGAGTTTCAGATTCAGAAATTGGTTAGCTGGGTTTGGCTTGATCTTTTCTCATCTTGGAGAAGGAGGAGCTTATACTAAATTTACTTTTCCTCCCTATTGTGATCAATAGAGAGCTTTCCTTGTATATGCCCAGGCAGAGACCCATTTTTGTATTTCGCCCAACACAATCTGGTTGGCCTTGATCAAAAAAGGAAGGGCCTTTCCTTGTTCCCTAGATATCCAGCTCCAGTGCATTGGTATCCTGGTCCCCAGGAGCTGTAGGCATGGCCACTAACTCTAAATGCCTTCAGCCTTCCCCAGACTGTCTTTTTTTCTCTGCTGTTTCTTCCTGCCAGCTCCATTGTTTTACCTTCTTCCACAATCACTTTGCTCATCCTTGACAATTCGGCCCAATCCATGAAGTTGTTTGCTCCTTCCTGAAGGTTACAAAGATCTGGCTTCCTTTTCTCTCTCACAGTCCCTGTTTCCTTGAGGTCGGTAAGTTCACTTTGTTCTCCCTCTTCTGATGAAAATGTCCCCAACAGCTTGCATCTATAAACATCTTCTTCCTAAAACAGCTATTTCAGATAACGGTCTTAAAAGCCACAGAACAAACAGTTCTGTCCTTAAAAGGTATGGGCAAATGTGAGTTTGGTACAAGTAGTCACAACACCAGTAATGCTAATAGATTTATACCAGAGACAAAATTAGTCTAAATTCTCTGTTTTCTGCCTAAAATAAATATGCAGAATAGAAGATGTGTACTTTTTGCAGCGACGGTTCATTCATCCTCGTTACCTGTGTCAGTTGTAGCAGGATGGCAAACCTTGTGTTCTTTTTTAAGATTTCAGCAATAAAAAATCTTTCAATTTCTACTAACACACCATTGTTTGCAAGATTGGACAATTCAGCATACTTTTAATAGGTTTTGGAGGATTAGCTCTTGTATACTGCATACTTATTTTAGTACAAGAAAGACTGGTCACACATTAAAGTTATAGTTGAATTTATTGCTGGAAATAGATGCCTACAAATTCACGTTATTACGAAAACCAGTAATCTAGAGAAGAATAATTTATAGTGAATATTTAAGTTTCACTGCAGTTTTCTGTCAAAGGCTAAAAGTGAACATGAATAGAATTTGGAAAGGAGTTAGCAAATGACTTTGGACTAAGAAGTGAAAGTGCAGCTTCCTTATCATTCTAGCAACCAGCTTGGCAGATCTCATAATAAAAATGCTTCATTTTCTGAAGTTTCTTTTCCAACATACCCTTCAGTTGAAAAATGCAGGTGATTTTTAAAAGTAAATTTAGTGATCACAGTGAACTATATGTGCACATAATTAAAAAATGAAATCCTTGCTCACTTTACAGGATGCCTCACTGTCAAGAAAAAGCTTTGCAAGCTACCTGACTGCAAAGGCAGCAGGATATAGCCTGGCTCTGGCCAAGAAAGGGAGTCTTCTGGGTCACGGTTGAATACCCACGGTCAGGGAAGTTTCCAATAAGTCTTCTTTTAACCTGTGCCCATTCTGTAGTTCAGATGGGGCTCTGAATCTAACCCCACCCACACACCACAGTAGACAAGGTTTTGTAGAAGAATTTACTAGAGTTTTGTTCCTTGCTTTCAGCATGGATCACTCTGAGGATGTATTTCTTTGCTCTGTCACTAGTGACAAGGTCTAGCACAAGGCTGGATTGCCTCCCTCCTCCACTCAGTTGTCTACTTTGGCAGGTTTCCTAATTAGCTCCTTAGGGATTGTTTGGCATGGGGATCACCCCTTGCTATGGGTCAGTGTAACAGCATTTTGCACAAAAGGTCCTTAATCTTCCCGAGTACCTCAAGTTTATGTTTCAATACCACATGACACCAACATGACAGATTAATGTAAAAACACAGTTACTGCTAGAGCATGTAGGCACTCATGCTCACACATGGCACTCATCTATGTCATTTGTGCAGTTTCTTCCTTTCCTATCCTCTTGTTGATGTCCCTTTTTGGTATCCTAAGCCCTATGAAGTAGTTTTCAGCTGTGTTTGTACCACATCTAACCCAGAGGCAGCATGTGGAACAGCAGAGCTTCAGAGCTTCAGAGCTTCCGGTGGCTACAACAACAAATCACTTTCTACTGCACACGCTGGTGATTTGTAACCTGTAAGCACAGGAGAATCCAGAACTTGAGTACCCAGCAGAAGTCCACACAGAATCATTAACTCACACTGTGATCCAGAGAAACAACCACAAATACTTTGGGCAAGTAGGTTCTTTTTTTTTTTTCCCCCTTTTGCACTTCCTGCATACCCATGGACCATGTGCTTCAAAGTAGTACTGGTAATAATGTAATGGACGTAGCAATTTAGAGAACAACAGTGAGAAAAGAGAAGGGTGCAGCTGTGGCAGTCCAAACAGAGATAGGGGAAAAAAAACATTCAGAAGTCTCCTTTTGTAGAGAAATCCCACCACGAGACATGTACATGTGAATCTAATCAACTGACATGAGTGTACCCTCAGAGCTAACAATTACTCTGATACATCACCCAGGATCTGCTTTGATAATAGAGGAATATAGCCGGTTTTGTACAAGATGTTGGCTGCAACGTAGAGGTGTACAAAGGAGAATGAAACGTTTAAAATTCAAAATTCTGTCTATGCAAGAGGCAGTGTAGCATGAATGGCCTCATTTGGAGCTGATTCCCTTTATGAGATATGGGAGGAAAAGCTGTCAGACAGCTAATAACTACTTACAACCTTGCATTGACTTGAATTCCTTTAGATTGGTATAAACAGCAGAATATTGACCACAATGCTTTTAAAATAGGTCTGACAGGACATTATTAGAATTCCTCCATCCTTCCAATGTTTTATGTCTGCACCTGAAAAACTGGAAGGAAGAAAGTACAATTCTAGTATCTGCTAGAATGACCTGCTGCACTTAAAAAGCCCTTGAGTCCTCATATTCTCACAGGGCATGGTTAGAGCAAAGAAATCAGCATTTGCCTTTGTTTCTAACAGGTCTATAATTCCATCCTGCCCAACATACAGAAGCTATGCTGAAACACACCTTTGTTTCTGTCCGACACCTCTTCCAAAGTCAGTGAATGCTGACGCAGGCTATTTTGTTATCACTAAAGTCCATACAGCTTTGCCAGCTTGGCAATAGTCTGTGATTCAGAACGATAAGTGGGCCAAAGCGCCTTGATATTTACAGCCTCAGCACAGTAGCTATTTTCCTTTAATTACAAAATTGCTATGGCTACATTAAACGCCAGATGCTTCTTGCTACCTTCCAGTTCCAGTTCACTTCAGTGAACACTTTGGCTAGCACATCTTTCTTTTCCCATCTCAGGACTTACTTCCAGTGGTCATCCCTTTGTAATCCAGACCGATGGAAAACAAATAAACAAGAGCTGTTAATACAAGGAGTCGTCAGTTAAATGCAAGGGGCTTTCTGATCAGAAAAGGTCACTTCCTTTCTCTTGGTGGCCATGAGCTGATGCGAGGTGCTTGCTTGTCTTTGTTCACATTCTTATCAAACAGGGCATATCTTTTTAAACTTTGGAGCTGCATGGTGGTAGTGAGCGTGACACCTACGTGCGGGTGGGGGAAGCTGAAGGAAAGACCAGCTGCTGTGTTCTTCTTGCCCTTCTGTGTGCCTTGGCTGGTTGATAGTAAGGGCTGTAAGGATAGACTACATGGATATTTTCTGAAAAACAAACAAACAAATAAACAACAAGTTTTCCAAGTCGGTGCTAGCTAATCATAGCAACTCTGTGCCAAACCGTCGTAGGCCCTACAGAGAGCAGGCATGGCTTCAGGGAGAAGGACCTGTGGTGAGCATTTCTGTCTCGGAGCTATTTCTGTGGCCCACAGTTCATAACTGTATGCTGAAGCCGGGAAAAAGTCTCTTTTCCATCTGGTTTTTACACTAGGTGAATCTCAGTGGCAACCCAGAACTATCTTGATGGGCCTCTGGGGAAGTCAGGCTGACGAGGTCAGGGAATGATGAGCACTCATGTTTGTTATAAATGTGATTTATTTCCCATGTAAAATTCACTCATCTCTATAAAGATGCACAGACTGTTGTTGAGTCTACATAAACTGTTTCATACTCATCAATCAAATGTTTTTTGAGGGCATGGGGGGGATGTTGGTTCTCTGGAACTAGTTCTGTATTTAATTCCCGCTAATGTACACTATGAGATTGTGTCTAATTCAATTTGCAAAAACATAAAGTGCTGTTTAAAAGGAACTCATATATGGTTAGATGAATGTGTAACCCAGATGCCTCTGTAATTCCTTTCGATGTCATTAATTTGATTTGCTGAATTATTATTTACAGACTCTAGTTCCATCTACAACAGAATAAACCTCAGAGATGGAACCACAGAAAGTGCTTTTAGGAGTTTGTTGTTTTTCTGTGCAGTAGCACTGAAGAATACAGATGTCTCTTCATATTTTATCTTCAGCCTTGTAAGTTCATTAATATCACACAGAAATATCACAGCACTGACAAATGAAAAATGAAACAAAAAGAAGAATACTCGGAGAGATTACTGACGCTGCTTTTGTTCTCTTAGGTATCACCATAGTCCAGCGAATGTGAGAATCAGTAATAGTAAAGTCAAGATAATTTAGATCTCAATGTATCACAAATGTAACAGAAAACTACCACATCTGTATTGGTGCTTGGCCTTCTGACAGCCTTTTTAATTATTTTGTGTAGCTCACCTCATGTGTAATCATCCAAGTTGTAGCAAGATTAAGCAGACAATAGAACCCAACCTTTTGTGCAGTGAGTCAATTTGATAAATAGGTCGAGGGTGTAATTTTTACATTTCCAAACAGCAGAGCTAACCTTGATTTTGAAAACTTTCTCTGGCATTTTTCTTTCTGTATTCTGTTCTCCCAGAGGCAATGTAGCTTTAACCCTCCCAGTCTGACTGGATCCCATTCAGCTGGATTGATCTCAAATCTAACTGTTATTAATGAACTTGAACTTGGAAAGCAACTTAGCCACAAAATGGGCTCAGGCAGCAGCAAACTCGCCCTCATGTGCAGCAAACAAGTCAAATGAGCAGAGAAAAAGTGCTGAGGGTGCCTTTGTGCTAGTTATGAGCACTGATGCATTGAAGTTATAGAAATGATTCTTGGAGATTCTGGAGCAATTTCTCCTCTCATATGCACTGGTGCCTGGTATCGCTGGAAAAGGTGGTGTTAAAATGCATTTGCAGAGCAAAGCAGTTGGTCCTGAGGAAATGACACCAACGCAGGACACATTCCAGGGAATTTTACTTTGGAGTAGTTCTAGCTTTGTCCCGTGGTCTGAATGCCCATTAGAGGCCATAGCAGAATGTCAGGACAAGCCTGGCTGGTGGGGATGGACAAGAGATTCGCTCCAAAATCACACTTCTCTGAACTACAGTGCTGGTGTAGGGGCACCCCTGAGGCCCAGTGAGCGAGGTGCTGCCAGACATTGAATCTTTATGCTGGAAGCTCAGCTGTGGCGCTGGAGTTTCCCAGGAATTAAGAGCAGGACAGATGCATTGGTTTGAAGTCACGATGTAAATAACAGGCGTGACAAGCAGCTGAAGAATGTGCGAGAGAACAGAAGACGGTAGTAAAAAAGTCTTAGCTGAAAAGGGCATAAGTTACTCAGAAATAATTCAAAAGCTAAATGCAAAGGAAATGTTTTCCTGAACATTTCATTTCCCCCCCTCAAAGAGGGGTGCTGTTTTATAAAAATCCTGCAAAAAGAAATCAAAAGGGAAAGGCTCCGCCTACCCTTTATAAAGATATAACTTTTTTTTTTTTGTATTGGATAGCTGAGTGCTGAATTCATGAACATAGATAATTTTGCACATTTTTCATCTGGTTTGCCCCTCATTAAGCTGTAAGCACTGGGCAAAGAAATGAGCCTTATCTGGTTTGCTACCCGCCTAACCATTATCAGCTGGCATCAGGTAAAGAAATGAGCCTGAAAGAGTGAGGGATAGATGCAGATGCTGGAAGCCAGGGAGGTCAAAGGAGTCACAGTGATGAAAGAAATGAGATTTTTTCTTAACGCTTGCTTTAAAATGAGCTGTTTTAGCAGCAGGACAAGCAGTGACTCCTGCTTCGCCTATGGATTTTCGTCTTGTGGCTGGACTCTTAGGTGTCTAATAAAGGCAAAGCGGTAATCTGAGGTTTCCCTCTCAGCTGGGCTGTTAATATCTCTCTAGCACGTGCAATTCCGGTGACTGAAGGGTTGAGCTAATGCTAGTGCCCTTCCCTTGATGGGTGCATTTTTAATGATCTCTCCCATTACTTGATAGCCTGTGCTCATAAAACTGGTTGGGTCTTTGTATCACCGTGGTTTTGATCTTCATATTCAATGTGACTGAAACTAGCTAAGTGGTTTAAGAATTAGCGGGCTGGGGGTAGGAAAGAAGAAGGGGATACACAGGACCAATCACTCAGACACAGCAAGACTGCAGAAATCTTGTGTCCTTTAGAAACCTGGCTGAAAAAAAATAAAATAAAATAAAAGGAAAGGAACAAGCTCTTGAAGAATGTTTTTTCTAGATTCCTGGCATTTTCCTCTTTTCTTTTGATTCAGTTTCTAGAAGTTGAATGAAAAATTATGATTATGGCCTAAAAAAAGTGCAGCTGCTGCGTGTCATTGGATTTGAGTGTTTTGCATGAAGTTGTTTATTCTGGAGTTTGATAAAGCAGCAGATTATAACTGCCTACCCCTTTAGCGTCCCCATGGAAATCTAAAGGTACGTCTTTTAAGGGTGTTTTAAACAAAAGGAAACAGAGGCTGCCACCGCAGTGCTTGGAACTGGAGAAGAAAATAACCTGCTTGAGTGAGCTACCCTTTTCCTCCCGAGCAGCGTGAGACAACCGCACTGAATCAAAGCCCAGGCTCCAGATGCCATGTGCAGTTGGAGATGGCTTCCTGCCAACGAGTTTCCAAAGCAAACAAGGAAAAGCAAACTTGTGTCGTACGATGTGCAGCCACACAGAGAGGCAGAGAACAGGGTGGTGCTTTTTAGCGTGGAAGAGAATTCTAAGGGCTTTAGTACAATGTCATTTTAGCCAGAGCAAGGGCTGAAACAAAGAAGGTAGTTTTCAACTCTGATCTTAACTTTTGTGAGCTTAACCAAGTCAGTAGTTCAATAACATTTTGACTGGTTGATATAATACTGTGTTTGTGCTTTCCTTTAAGGCATGTCTCTATGACTTAGAGAGGTTTCCAGTATTGCTAACCAAGCTAGTACTGAAGTAGATGAGAAGCAATATCTAGAGCAAACTTTAGCTGAGGCCAAACTGGGAGCCAAATGAATTTGGCAATAAACTGCCAAAAGCAAAATCTGCAGATTAATGCAGTTGCGCATTTTGGGTGACAGAAGAAGGTAACTTTTAACGTCCATGTATGCAGCTGGAGATTGCCTCTGGAAATAGGGTGAGTGGAGCTACTTGTTAGTATAAGATACATTCCAAGGCTACAAAGGTGAAGGAAAAATACTCTCCATGTCCTTGAAAATAAACACCATCTGAGAGATATTCTGTCATTCAGTCCATTTGCTATGTGTGCTTACCACCTTCAGGAGTTTTTTTATGAACCCACGAGTCTTTTATGAACCCTAAAAATTGTTCCTGCTTTGCCACCTTTTTTGGTGCCAGGAGACCCAAGTGCCCTCTTGTTCTGGCTCCCGCAGAAGCACCTGGCTCTGGTTCCACGTCCGGGAAGCTGCAGCCCTTGTTGTTCTTGGATTTACTGCTGAGGGGTCTGGTTCCAAAAATACCAAAGGAATATATCAGCCCTTCAGCAGACTGTCTGGGAAATTTCTAAATGGGATTGCACCTTCACAGGAATGACTGTGGAGGGTCACAGGCTGAAAACTGTGACTTCAGCTGGTTGCAGCAGGGAAGCCTAGTATGGGATAACGACTTGGGTTCTGAGGCTGTGATTCATTCAGTGACCATTGCCCAGTTCTGTACCCTCATCTGCCTAGTAATCAGCTGAGCTAAAGAAATAAAATAAAACACAGAAAGTAATGATAAACAGATGCTGCTGCTGAGTTGGTATGCAGTGGGAACTCAAATTATAAAAAACACTTCATTACTGTTTCAGTCACATTTTTTTAATGGTAGATGAATAATTATTAGTTCTCTGCTAGCCCAGAAGTTCAGGAACATCATCACAGGACTGAGCTGTGCCCCATGTGCAGATGTGCGTGAGGAAACATGCAATTAAAGGCAGTATCATGCTGCAGTTGACCTCTGGGATCACAGTGAGATCTCTCCAGTGGCAGACAGGAGCATCTTCAGAAGTGCAATGGAAAGGCTGCGTGTTACTTACTGCACATAGCAGCACCGCTCCTGCAGCCTGGGTATGTATGGCTCTCTGGTAACTGTTTACTTTGGCTGCATGGAAGAAGGGGGAACCCGGAGGAGTGCCACAAGCGACGTGGTCTGTTTCCCTGAGGGTGGGACTGAGATGCCTGTGCCAGGTACCTGCGCTCCCTACGGAAGCGTGTGGGATGAGTCGTGGTGATCAGAACAACTACTGCATTAAATGAGGCGCTTCTTAAAGCTCGCCAACAAGGGGAACCTTCTCTGGGGTTTTGGCAGCTCTCTCAAAGCCATGGGATTCAAGTGTCAGCCACTGGGTAAAACAAGCCAGTTCCCTTTGGCTGGGGCTGGGAGGGACGCTACTGAGCTGCCCAGCACGGCTCTGCAGAACAGGGTCGGGGCGTCTTACATTCTGTTGAGCCACAGCTTCCAGTTTGTGATCTTTTCCTTCCCTTGATCAGTACCTAAAGAGCAAACCCACTCCATTTAATGTGGTTTTGTTCATTTGTTTGTTTGTTTTTGTTTGGGGTAGGTTTGCTATGTAGATTCTAATCATGCACCCAATAAAAACAATGCCCACTAATTCTTCCTGGTGCATATACATAAGTACATATATTCCTGGTACATATAAATATATAGCTAAACTTTCAGCACTGTTTGAGAAACAACTACTTCTGAAACCAAAGGTTAATGCATCAATTTGCCATCAAATTATATATTCTGCCTGTGTGGTCACTGTTTCTTTACTTTGTTAAAAATCAAAGAACACCACACAGTTGTCTTTAAACTACAGATGTCGCTCATGTTTTTATTCCCACTCTTCTCCTAATGCTGCACAGTACATAAAGTTTTAACTTGTGCACATCAGTGCCACCTGATCTCCAAAGTGTCTGTATGGTTCATTTCTATAGCTCTGTCTGCTTAGAGATTGCCTTTTGATGGCACAGCATTTTAGAGTGGGTTCTGTTACAATTCAAGATGAACCCATTTTAGACAGGGTACATATATATACGAGTGTGTGTGTATTTGAAACTGTGCCGTCACTTTCCAAGAGTGGAAACATAACCTGAGCACTGTAACTGTGGATTCAGTGTATTTCTTCCAACACAATTATCTGAACATGCAGAGACCTGTTATAGTCAAAAAGCGGCCACATAACATTTTAGGAGCCTAGTAGATTAAAGTATATTTCTGATTCATTTGTCACTTAAACAGTCCTGACTATTCAGTGTGAATTGGGGATTTAATAGCAGTTCCCAGCTGAAAGGAATGATGTTTGCTTGGCTGAGCGTCTTAGTCAGCTTTGAAAATTTTAAACATGGAGGTATCCCCGATGGCCTTTTGGGATCTCCAAGGAACAAACCCAACTGTTCTCGCAAAGCATTCCTGCTTGGGGGAAAGCAGACAGGTGATGGCACCTGGTGATCAAAGATGCTAAAGTCATCAGGGAGCTCTATGGATACCACTTTGGTAGCTGATTCACAGATACAGCCAGGAGCAGATTGCAAGTCAGTGCCATCTGTGTAGTCTCAGAGACGTAAGCAGACCTGAAGCCAGCTAGATGAGAACATCTAGCTTTTATAATACATCACAGCCTTAACCACAATATGGAAGTTTGTGCAAGTCTGTCCTTGCCAGATTGTCAGCCTCAAGTGACATCTGTCCAAGCGAAGGCTTACAGCACTGTCTGACATGATGCAAAGAATCCCATATTTATCCATCCACTTACCTCAGCCAGCAAAAGGGGAGAAGTCCAAAACCCAAATTTCTCTCTCTCAAAAAAAAGAAGTCCCGGCAGATTGAGGACCTCAATGTCTAGGCAAGGACTAACAGTGGAATAGGGAGAGAGGAAGGGGAAAAAAGACCATCATTCTCCCTGCTCCTAAGTCCATCTCCTGCAGGTAGCAGTCCCTGCTCAGTGGTCACACGTCATTCAGCAGCTGCAGACGGCATTGCACTGAAGCCTTCCCTCCTGCCCCTGTTCAGCACTGCCCCGGCATTGCCCCTAGGAGGAAGTGGTCATGGGTGAACTGTCTCAGAAGCACCACTGGAGCCCTTGCTCTTCCCTTATCAGTGCCTTGCCTCAGATAGGCCATACAAGACTTAAACTGAGCAGCCTTTCCCTAAAACAGTACAAAACTTTCTAGAGGAGCACCAGAACAGTATCTCTGCCAGACCGGAGCTGGCACAATAACACTTTGGCCTTGTATAAGGCTGTTCACAAGTAGATCTGAAAGACCTTTGCTAAAACCATGATCACCCGTATTTCACTGAGAGAAGAACCTGAGTCAGAGAGCAACTAGGACTTAACCAACAACTTTCATGCTGATAAAGCCAAGGAGAGAACCCAGACCCCCTCCTTCAAGACTCAGACCTATGCGTTACCCACTGATGACCACATTGTCTCCATGAAGCTTTGGTCCACTCTGAGCACTGAAGTGTTGGTTATATTGGAAAACATCTGCATTTTTTATATTTTTCAAAGTTCTACTCGCCAAAGAAAAGTAATAGCACACGGTCTCCACGCTGGCCTCCTAAAACAGCTCTGCAGGGTAAGTACTGTAGCTGATACTATATGCATTTTGACTCCATGACCAGCAGTCTTTGTTCAGTTTTTCCTTTGAATTCTGGGTTGTGAAGGAGCTGAGAGAAGGAACTTTACACAGCACAGAACTGTACAAAAACATCTGTTCTAGCCTGTGGCGAGAGCAGCTGGGCTAGGCAGAAATGTGAGGGCATGCCTGACAGCAAGTGTACACTGTATAGTGCCACAAGGAAAAGAGCAGTCCAAGATTACCTCAAGTGATGTCTCTCTGACATAGCACAGCACCACACAAAAATCTTACTCAGTTCATGCTGGCTGTGTTCTTCCTAAGGATCACTGTGCAGGACTGCACTGTGCAACATGAGCATGCACAGAGCTACCAGCTGCCCCACGTATGCCCACGGCACCCATCCACACACACAGGCTTACCTGCAGCTGAGTATCGCCATTCGTCATAGCCAAACTGCACGGCTTGCTCTGGGAGTGCAGGCGTAAATCCATGCTCTGCTTACACTTGGGTGGCTTGCTCCATGGTGAGGACAAGGGCAGCCCTTGGCATGCACCTAGTCTATCTCAGGAGGAGAGAAAATTCACCAGGCAATTCACTGGGAAAAAGTATCTTAGCCAATGCAGGAAAGTAGGATGCAACTCCTTAAGACTTAAATGCCTGGGCAAAGGAAGCACCAGTGACGATGATATAAACCTAGTGCAGGAAGACTGTAATTTTCTCACTAAACTTGGATAATTTCTGCACTCACCCTCCCTTTTGAAAAATCGGTGTCCCTGGGGCTCCAAGGTCCCCTAAATCTTACAATTTTGTTGTAAAACACCAAATTCTTTCTTTCTTCAAACGGTTATGAACTGCAACTTCTTATGAATAAATAGCTCCTTCACAGAAGAGTTTCAATGGAGAAGCATGTTTTACACTCTTATTGTGATCAGCACTTGCCTATCAGGACTACTGAATAAAAGCCTGGATGTTTTCTCAGGCTGTTCTCTGAGAAAACTTGATGCTGAGAAAATCGGACCGAATTTCTTCTTTGTTTACAGTGATGGCACTGGCTTTTCATGGAGGAGCAGTGAGTTAATTTGAGGAGAACTTTGCTCTTTGCTTTTGTGTGACAATAGGTCAGGATGTCACACAACACTCTTCCTCTGCAGCCCAATGACAACAACTAGGGAGGAGAAGATAGCTATGCCCGCCAACCCTCCAGCTCCCAAACAGTTAGATGGCAAGTGTGATTACTTTTCAGGCTTTGAGAGGTTTGGAAGAGAAATTTCAGGCTTTTCATTCTGTCCATACTGAGTGTAAAGGGTTGCAAACCAAGCAGTATCCTTCTGGCAAAGTAGCCAAAGCAACAAACAGGCAAAGTCAGTGGGCACCTTCCAGGGAGTAGGCTCACACCATGGTTAAGCATGACCCAGGGAGGCACTAAATGTCCTGCACCCCAGGACATGCTTTCTGTGCACATTGCTGGCTGTTAGCAGCACACTGAAACAGAGGTTTCCCGATCCTCTGGGGAAGTGCCTAAGATACCTGCTGAACATGTGCAGGGTGCTGCTGGGGTTGCTGATATGTTCACTGTGGTCAGAGTGCATCAGCTTGTGTTGAAATGCTTCACAGCAGCCTCAGCTGTCCCTGCCAGGAGCTTGGCCTGGACCATGTGTGTTTAAGTAATGTGGATGGCGGTGGAGTCCTCATTTGGCCTGAACTTTGGATCCCTGATGGGCTGATAGCATTTCTCAAGACACAGAAGTCCTTGCTGAGGGCACACCTCAAGCTGTCAGGTATCTGTGGTTGGATTTGGTAGGGGTGGATCTGGCAGGAGCATTTTAGCCAGCTGACCAGCAGGTAGAGAAAGCTTGTTCCTCCCTTAGTGAATGCTTTGAGTGTGAGCTATGGTTGGGCAGTCCTTCAACACGTGGTCAGAATATGTAAAGATGACAGATTCAGTGGGATGAAGTCTATTCCTAGGCCTGTGCTCCAGTGAATGGGATGGAGATGGCCACTACTGACTGAAAGATGACTCCTGTCTGTTTCATAGGCATCTTGTAAACCTCACCATGAGCTACATAGCCAGCAAATGTGAGTTTCTACAACACAAGAGAGGTAATAAACTGCTCTGGCAACCAGGGGCAAGAGAGGGCAGCATCTTGCAGGAAAAAAAGCAGGAATTCCTTTTTGTATGATTGCTTTGTTTCCTTTTCATCAGCTGTGGGAGCGCCATCCTGAACAAAGGAAATGCAAACTGGCAGAGAAGCAAAGGGCAGTTTGCTTTGGTCTTTGGCCTTTAGGGTAGCAACTGTAAGCTAATGCATGCCCTTTGCTGAACCCGCATGTGTATGAGAAGACTAAAGCAGCTCATGTGCTCATTGGTTTCCTTAGCTTTTGAAGTACGTTACAGGCAAAGCGACTGTTGCCATCTGCACGGGTACCAAGCGCGGTGCTACTACGTGCTGTTTTAACGTCCACCTCTCCTTCTTCCTCCATTCTTTCACTGCCCTCTGAGAAGGATGATTGGACTTGCCCTACAACATCATACGTCAGATTCCCTGGAAGGGGACCTCAACCAGCAGGGCAAGAGGGATGTTCCCAGCTTCATGTCCATAGTCGTACTCCACCTAGAACACGTCTAATTGTCTAGGCTTCTTCTAAATCAGTGGGGAGAGACCAACACCTTTGGGAGAGGGGAATCTTCCCACCAGTCTTAGACATCCATCGCAGAGGCATCCTTCTCCAGCTGTGCCTTGTCTCTCCCCGCTGGCTGCAGAGCAGCTGGCTGGTTTAGAGAAAGCAGTAGCTTTCAGAAGGTTAAATTTAGATGAAACCAATCCCCTCCTGAGGGCATAAGCTTGCATAGCTGTTGTCTGGCCCTTACGTTTTAGTCACATCCTTCTCCCTTCTCTGGGTGAAGATCACATGGCTCTCCCACTCTTCCTCAGTGGTTGCTCAAAGGCTTTCCTCACGCTGGGCGGCTGCTGGAGAAGTCACTCAGCTGCCAGCCGAGAGCAAGGAGGGTAGGTGCAAGGCTGCCTGAAGGAAGGAGCTGGTGCACAGAATGCAGAGCAAGAAAGTAGAACAAGAGTAATTCCCCATAGAAATATTTATTTATCTTAAGTCAGTGTACAGGCACAAGGCACAGCCATTGGCTTTAATTACAGAGACTGTAATTTGGTAGTAGTCTCTGTTCGTAACCCTCAAATGGAGTATTTTGCAACCTTTTACTGTGTTACATTCTCATTAAGGGTCTTTGAACTTTATTCCAGGGAAACCTGTTCAAGAGGCAGGCAGCTTAATCACACACACCTTTTTTATTTTAAGCAGAATGATATCAGTGCAAGTATCCTACTAAGAGAAATTTAAAGTGAGTCCCCAAGGTATTAATATACAAGTGCAAATGAAACCAGTAATCAGAATCAGGCAGACTTCATCTGGGTCTAGAGACTGCACTTGCAGTAAATAACAGCTTGGATAAAATTATCTACAGTTCAAAGAACAGTTTCACTAGAAACAAAACAAAACCCCAATAAAATAATCAGACCATACAGTGAGAGAGTGTGAGCTGCTTAATTGTCAAGGGTTTTAGTTAGGATTTTAGGGCGCTGAACATTTATGATAATCAGGTCCATTAGAGCTGCTGCTTTTAATATTTTTTTAAAAAAGCAATGAAGGAGTTGTTCTGGTCTACCGGGCACCTGATGTGGCTTGCTTACACAGAGCCACGGATGTTTTATTTAAAAGCACCTGTGAAAACCCTTCATGTATGCAAATAAAAGTTGGACAGGAAATAAAAGGTGCCTGCATAAGAGAGGACTCAGCCAAGCAGGGGCTGTGTTTTCAGAGAGGGGCCCTGCACCAGCACCTCAGCTGCTCTCGAGCAACTTTCAAGCAGTTTCCCACAAGGATGGAGCGACAGCGCTGTTTGGTAGCGCTCACAGAATCACAGAATCACAGAATATCCCGAGTTGGAAGGGACCCATAAGGATCCCCTCCATCCTCCCCGCATCACGGCTGCACTGCTGTGTGGGTGAGGAACTGCCCTGCCTTCCCTACCCCGCCGTGCTCCCCATTGCATTGCCCTGTCCAAAGGGCACTGGTGCTGTTGAGGTTTCTACACAAAGCATCTTTTTCCTTATAAAACCTCTCTGCCTAAAGTAAGGACAGCGCTGCATGAAAAAGGCAGGAAAAAATGAACCTTGAAGGGGCACTGGGACCCAAAGCAGAGTGCAGAATACAGGAGCAAATCTGTTGCCAAATGTTTCTTGGTACTGACCAAGTTCTTGCAAACCCTGGCAAAATAAACGTATACCAGCCTGCTTATGGTTTGGTTTGTAAAAAGGCCTCCGATTCTGCACATGTTCACATATCTGAGCAACTTCATGCCTCTGTGGAGTACTAGTGAAGCCACCTACCAACATAGAATGCCTTTGATGTGTATGGATCGGCCCTTTTTATATAGACAGATTGCTATATAAAATCTTCATGCATTAGTTTCTCCCTGCTCTCTCAGTTAAGGCTGCATAGCAACTCAAGCAATCTCTGCTGGCTTTCTTCCAACTCTTCTATGTTCTTCTATGTGCTAATGTACTTTGGGGATCACGATGGGCCCAAGAGGTAAAGATGCTCCCCAGCAAATTCCACATCTGAGCTAAAATGAGCCTGCAGATCCTCACATGGCCCCGGTGGCACAGAAAGGGCGGAGAGGTCTTCCATCTCTCTGAACAGACAGCGGTGTGATTCATTGCCCCCAGGTGCCCTCCAGGCCACCAAAGCCCCCCTTCTCCCCATGCTGAATTTCCATCCCTGTTGTCCTTGGCTGTCCCTGTGTTGTGAGAGGTCTGTGGACACACAAGTGCATCTTGGCGGCAGACAGGTGAGGTGTCTACACTTTGGATAGGATGATGAGGATGGGGTACACTATTGGCAAGATTTTATTGGCAAGATTAGTGTCACTTAGGTGCAAAACAGAAAGTTCTCAACCAGGGCAGGGCTGGGCTCTGCTATGGTTTTCATGTGAGCAAACACAGACATCTGCAGGCGCCCTTTAAAGCCCATGGTGATGGGAAAATGCTTTTGAGGCAAGATTTGGCTCACTGTAGAGTCTGATAACTCATAACCTAAAGTGCCCATTGCCTATAGATGGAGCCTGTGGTGACCAGGCAGAGGGGGCACTGCTCAGACCCTGCTGCCAGCCCCCACGATGGGACTGCTCCCACATCCACTGAAGCAATGTGTTATGTCCCCTGCTCCCAGCTGGCCTCCCCACGGGGCAGCTCTCTGCCGCAGGGAGCAGCAGCATCACTGCTCGCTCTCCTCATCCACATTGCCCAGGCTCAGCTCTTGTTGCTCACTTTGAGATTGGATCTTTTGTATTTCCATTTTGAAATGACTCTCTTTGATTCACCTCCTGTTTCAGACAGCTGGAACTGGAAGGCACGCATTTTTTTTTTGGCTGTGGGCAGAACTAGGCACTCCCGTGGTGCTAACCTAGGCTTGTTCAAGTCTTGATGCATGCCAGGTCCTACAGCTGGGTCTGCCCCAGATGTTAAGAATGAATCCTAGAATTTGCTTCAGGTGATTGGATTAAATTAGTGGATGATTTAACTGGAGTGCTAAATCCTTATGGCAATAAATCATGTGCAGCTTTATCTAGTAATACTTTTACAGCCAGTTTAGAGCTACTAAAAGCAGTTATGCAATTCCCATGCCCCTGTAATAAAATTTCAGTCCCCTGTGGTTATTACAGGGCAGAATACTCAGGCTCTCTTCCAGATTGCTCTCTAGGTTTGCATATTTCAGAAAGCTCTTATAACAGGAAATTTACCAGGAAACTGTTTGTCTGGGTGGTAGTGTGACCTGAGCTTCTAGGGATGAACAGGCAGGCATAGAGTCCTGGGACTGGGAGAAACATTGCATCCTACCTGTGGTGAAGAGTAAAGCATCTGGGCAAATGGACGTTCATTTTTTCCCTGAGATTAAAGAAAAAAAAGCCTACTCTGAAGCACCAGGAGGACAACAGAGAGAGTTTCCGATGCAACCTCCCTTTCCTTCTCCACCAGCATCTTTATTTAGGTGGCTGCCCCTGTGATAGCTGTCTGTTCTAATGATCAGGCACTTACGGGCTAAGTGGTGCAAATTTTATATTCCAGACTTCCAGTGAATCCAGAAAGGTACTAGGGAAGTGATTTTCTTTTTTAATGCCATATCTGAGGTAGAAATGGAGAAAACCTGAAATTAATTCTTAAACTACACATTTATGTCTTAGCATAGCCCAGGTGAAACATCCATCTCTGACCATATGTAAAATGCTTAGGTCTCTCATGACAACCCTTTCAATCCCTGCACCCTTTCAATTCTTAAGAAATACATTAAACTGAGTGTTTCACTGATATTTGTGGCAGATGTACTTCTACACGTTGAACTCTGTGTGTGTATGGTAGTTGGATGCCACTCCTTGGTTCATAAAGATCTGCTAAAGTAACTGTTATCCAGTCACTAGTCCTACTCTTAGCAATCTTCAGTTGCTCTTCTGTTTTCATGCAGAATGAAGCTCATTCCTTTTCCCATATGTTCTTTTCATGTCTGTAACTGTGGAAACTTATTTTTTATAAGGGTTTGTTTCTTACAGCCAGAGGAGTGCATAGTGAGACTGTGTGAGATCAACTACATATTTACTTGTTCAGAACAGAAACCTTAATTCAAAGAGAACCGTGTGGTCCTGCATATTGACCTTTGCACTAAGTTGCATCATAATATTTAACTCAAGCAATGTCACTGGACAGATACTGCCCTTAAGGCAGGGATATAAGGGACTTGATCTATTTGATCTACAAATGAAAGATGTTTTGTGTAGGGAGATGTTGTGTGCAGAGCAATTATTATAGTTTTGGAAAGATGATCTATATTCTCTCATTGTCTATCAACACATTAACAGTATAGTCAGAACTGAAACAACAGGAGTAGATGCTTTCTTTAAAAATACAGAGGAGTCATTAGCAGCGATGAGGGTGTTTTACAATGCTTTCCTATTTATTTCCAGCATTAGACATGAACAGTGAACCTTGCTCAGAAATCTTCACATCTTTGTGCCCTATAATGACATGATGCCTAAGCATCAACGTTTCTAGAAATCTAAGAGAACAACTAAGTCTAGGGGGAGAGGCTTGCTTCATGTGTACTTCCCCTGCTTAGTGAATCAAATGGGTTATTCACCTCATGCAGTGAGCGCAAAATTTTCCCTCTGTCCTGTCTGCTTCAGCGGGAGCCTTGCCTGAGGAAGGGCTTCTGAGTTTTTCTGGTCAGAGGGAAGTTATTCCTTTTATTGGATCAGAAAATCATGCAGTTATGCGTGCAGTAATTAAATATCCCTCTCACTGTGCAAGAGACAAACCATCACTTTAGATTAGCTCTCTGTTAGATGTTTTTCCACTTGCCATTAGAGTAATTTAACCTTATCCCTGCCTTAGAAGCCTGATTTGCTCCATGCCAACGGAGCAGTTATGTGTGTGCTTACTGAATATGTGTCATATGCCGTCCTGCCACAGAGCATTAGTGAGCAATGCTTTTATATAGACTCAGGCCCTGTTTTGCTATCAAAAGGCAAAACGTGTGTATGTAGGAGGAGGCAAAAAGATATACAAATTATGAAAATTCCGTATTTATGAAATGTGGTTTTACAGCTGTCAGAATACATGTAATGTTTGCAGTCTATTTTCATATACAAAATGCTTCCATAGCCTAAGGAAGAACAGACAAGCTACAGAAGAAGAACCCACGTTTGTATTCATGCCCTTTCTACACCGGTGTTGCACTTCAGAAAGCAGAGAAATTTCAGAGGGTATCTATAAGAGGATGAACACAGCTTTCCAGCAATTTGTGGACTCCAGATGGAGGGTGCCAGTCAAATTAACCAAGCCCAAACCAACTTAGTTTTGAGAGAAATGCCCGAATATATCGCTCTGTATTTGGAATGCCCTCTAAAAGAGACCAGACCCTAGTCTGTTGGTCTTGTTGCAGATCCTGAAGTCTGGTTTTCACTTGTCTAATGTGGACATAAAGGTGAGATTGGAAAGAAGAGAATGTATCAATTTAAAAACAAGGGAATTTTAGTCCAGCAGCTCTCCCGATTAAATAACAGGGTCATTACCAAATGTCTTGATAACTGCAACTCCTCAATAGGCATGTGGAGGGGAAAAAAAAGGAAAAAAAAAAAGAAAAAAAACAGAAGAAAGCACACAGCAAGGTGGCCTTAGCAGTCAGGAATGAAATTATCTTGGAAGTGATCTTTCAAAGCAATAATGGACTCCTGAGAAATGTATGGTAGTCAGTGAACATAAACCACAAAGGCGATTAATTCTAACATTAAATACTCTTTAACTGAATGCAACTGCATGCTATAGCTCAGGTATCTTTCTTCTTTGTGCCTAATACTTGAGCCCTACAATCTTTCTAACTTTACTGTGAGTTTAAGCTAACCCGAAATTAAAAATTTTGGGATATTCTCATTAGCTGTTTACCTGCTGGCACCCTTACATGCAAGGTCCCAGCGAATTCATGTTTCAGTAGTACAAAATTCCTTTCTATTTTAAGTCACATCTTATGAATCTTGAATTTCAGATTTTATACTTACAGTTCTTGCTGTGATGATTTGTTATGAACTAAAGGTAATTTCATCAGCGTCTTAGGCTTGAAAATTATCTTTCTGTTTTGAGAACACTCCCAGTTCCACTGGTTTTCCCATTTTGAGGCAGAATGATCTTGTTTCAGATGAAGTCAATGGAGTCAATGAAGCCATAGGGAGTCTTTCTCAAACTAGTGGATGCTTTCTGCACAAGAGAAATAAGAAACCCTGTAGAAGTACAACTGCCATAATTCAGTAAGTGCTAACCTCACATTGCACATGCTGACAGTTCCCAACCACTTGCAGGTCAAGGTATCAATTGCTACAGAAAATTGTTTACAATTTAAGCTAATGAATAAATTTAAGGTCATGATCCTCCCAACTGCACTACTTGGGGAATGAATTTTCCTGAATACATAATTTTCTCAGTTTCACTGAAGAAGTGACATAGAAATTGAATTGCCATCCATCACCAGAACAGAAGAGAAACCCAGGCTATGTGAAACCACAATCACTGGTGTCAAAGACACCCGGAAAAGTTTCATGCCAACCTCTCGCTAGGTTTCCTATGAAAGATGTGAAACAGAAGTGTAGGCAACGACAATATCAGCCTTAAGAAAATAGTTCTTGCCAAGCACCTCTATAGGTTTCATTTTACTAGTGAATCTGACCACAACTCCAACCTATCTACACAAAATAGATCCTCCCTTGAGTCAAATTATGCTTCAACTTATGTAGCATGCAAGGCTGTCAGGGAGAGCCAGTGACACTCAACTTTTGGTCTTGCAGCTAATCCAGCTGCCTTGTGATGGGGCACTGAGGAAACTTGATCTAGACTTAGTAGCATGCATGAGCCCTGTCCCACTTACACGCAATGAAGCCGTATTGTAGAGCAGAAGCTTTCTGCCTGTGGTCAAGGTATATACACATACCTGCAAACTACTTCTTAGAGGATCTATGAAAGCTGACTAAGCTAGCCTACCGTCAGTATGACAGACTCTGAAAGCTTCCATTTGAAAACATTTAGGGCTCCACAAATCAAACTTGAAAACTTTTATATAGAGAAATAAACATCTTTATACTTTTGATACTCCTTCAGTCATCTTTAGTACCCCCCTCAGCAACTCCGCTTCCTCCTTAGGGATGCATTCCATAAAGATAAAAACAAGTGCTTTCTTTCTTTCTGGTGTGGCTGCCTATGTTTCTGCAATTCAAAGCCTCCAAACTACAGAAAGTTGCTTTTGGTTCTCCAACAGAATAATTGCTAGTGCTCTCCACATTTCCTTACAGTACCTAGTTGAAAAACATGTATCTGGGGCCTTCTAACAAGGCCTCTAGGCATTTTATTATAGCCTACAATACTTTTACTAAGAAACATCCTTTCAAACTGATTCATACACTGTTTTTTTTTTTTTCCTTGCAAAGTTTATGATGGCATGTTCTTCTAGGAGAGGTTATATTTCCATCTACTAGCGATAATTGCCAGGCATTGCTAGGCAGCTGCTGTATCTGACTTCAGAGGCCACTGACTTCTGAGGGGGGATGTCTACTGTTTTATATATTTGTACATACATACATATGTATGTATATATACATATTTCAGCAGTGTAAGGATGTGGTTTGATGATGTGTTAAAACTCAAGAGAATCTGGTACTTAGTCAAAAATGCCATGAACTTACAATATGCAATGCCAGTTGTGTGTAAATTCTCTCTGCCAGTTTCAATTATGTTCAAAACACTTTGATGGGTTAACTTTTTGACAGGAGACTTTATACTGGATTGGTATTGCCCATCCATATCCAAACATCCACAGTTATTTCAGCAGTTTTTTGCTGTTCTTTCTTGGTCCTGTTCATTCCTACTCCGGATCAAGTTCCCCCATTGCTGCAGGTTTTGAGCCCTGTGCTTCCACTTTCTATGTTGAGTGTTTGCCTCCATTGGACTTTTGTTAGCTACAGCTGTCTGCAATGAACCTTGCTTTGCAGCTCACATCTGCAATGCACCTTTCCTTGGTTGCTTTTCTTTGAATGAGTCCTCTCTTATATTAGACTTTTGCACTGCTGGAAGACTTTGGATTTTCCAAAGTACCAAGTGCAACAGTACCTTATTGTCAATGTAAGCCATCCCAAGCCATAGATACATCATTCTTATCTTTGCCTGCCAGGGTCCAGACTGACAGAGATAGGGCTATTAGTATTAGTCCTGCCAGGGCTCTGGGTAGGAAAGCTGTTTCGCAGCAATGTGCCACTTTCTGGACCCTTGTTGCATAGATGCTTCAACAGGGTCAGTGAGGGAAATGCACAGAGACAAGGCCAGCTCTCCTTAGAGGACATACAAATGGGGCTGAAGTAGTCAGGGGCCAGTCTGGCACTGGGGCAGGAAAGTTTGCCTGTATTATACCAAGCCTGATGGCAGACTAACAGATGAGGAGGGGCTGGTCCCCAAGATCAGACGTGGTTCAGGAACAGAACCAGTCGGCCTGATTCCCCAAACTGGGGAAATCCAAGGATAAGGACCAGAGCTCCAAGGGAGAGAAGGCCCTGGAGGAGAATGGTTGGATGTCTCCTTTGTTCGCTGGTGTCTCCTTCATTCCCAGTTGTCCATAGGAAGGTCCTAAAACTGAGGTCCTAAAACTGAGAACGTAGTGGTACCAGCTTAGGTAGGAGGCTCACTTCCCATGTTTTCTCAACCCTCTTTTGAGCATTTTCCTTGAAGTATGGAACAACATTAATACCTCTGCTACTTCTTCAATTGCTCTTGTCTACACAGCTTCTGATCTCTGACTAGAGCCAGGAAGTTCACAACAGTGCTCTTTTGTCCCAAAATATGTCTCCAGCATGTGCACTGTACCTCCTTATCTGTCCTGTCTGGAGGGCTTGCCCAGGTCCATTCCAGCTGTTGATCCCTAACAACTCCTGGGAAAGGCTGCCTGGCCTTTTCTGCTTTTCTGCTGTGGCTAAAAGCCACAGGTTCCTGGGCAATCCAGCTGCTCCCTGTTCTCAGAGACGTTCCTTTGAATGGTGTTGTGAGAGGTACATAGCAACAATTAAAAGACCTGAATGCAGATGTGTGTGTCTGATCATTCTGCCTCAAAATGGCAGACACAGCAATGCTGATGGTTTGACCAGAAAAAGCCTACGATGAAGCGAAACTAGCCTGGGTCTGTACTAACCACTTCCCAATCCTCACTAATCTTTCATCCAACCTCAATTTGTGTATTGTAGGTCACACACTTGCATTGCTGCTTAACAGAATACTGTATTGCTCCCCATACCTGCCCTGAGATAGACAGGCTTCCCTGCCAGATCCTCCACCTGCCCAGCTGTCCAGGGTCTTGACCACGGGAGAGTCAGTCAGGAGTCCAGCTCTGTCCATGCTGGAAACCAAACCACCCCAAAGTACCCAGAGATAGCTGGTGCGTGTTGTCCCTGTCTGTCTGCCACACATGCCCAGGTAGTGAATAGGAGGCATGCTGTTCTGGCCTGGGACCTCTGCAGAAAGACTGCTGCCCACAGAGCTAGCCCGGGCACCAGAGAGATGCTAATGGCAATTGTCCTAAAATAGCCCAGGGGAGGAACACAGCTGGGGAGAGGACAGTGACTGCTTTCATTTTCTTGCTTGAGGAGAACAGAAACCTGTGGCTGAAACCAGACAGCACAGTCCAGGTGTGCACCTCATCCTAGAGCCTGGATACTCTGTGCAGAGGGAACTTACTGGGGAAGGCAGGGGCTGTCTGGTCAGCCATGGAGACCATGTTCTGGGTTAACACTATTCACAGCTGGGAGCAGTGTTTTCTGCTCTTGCTTCTGTATGCCATACCTCTGAGGTGGGATGGGCACTGGGAGATAGTTCAGGTGGTGAAGGGCATCACATTGTGCATAGGAAAGTTAGCCCCAGTCTCTTCAACACCTAATATCCCTCATACCTTTAGTCGTCCTCTGCAGCTGCATTTTCTAGACCAAGTTAGTGCTGCAGCACCAAGTCTGCCACAGGCCATGTCTTCGAGTAATGGAGGTGAGATGATGTAAGAAGCACTGTAGAGTGATCAGAATGATTTCTACTCCTAGTTGCTAAATAGTCTCTCTTCCTTTTCCCCTTCAGCTCTGTTCCCCATGTTTTCCAAGTGCAAAGCTCTTTTTTTTTTTTTTTTCCCCCTTTGGTTTGCACTTTCTTTTCATTAAAAACTTGTAATCTCTGCTTGCATTTGAATGGTGTTAAGATTATTCCTGAGGAGAGGATATCAAGGATTGCAGAAAGCCCAGGACAAGAGAAGCTGCATCTGAATACAACAAGAAATGAGTATACCATCACACTGTTATTGCTTGCTTTTCATTTCTGCACAGTTCAGTTATAACCAGCAGCCACAATGAGTGTCCCATAAATTAGTTAGCCAGGACTTCCCCAAACCTGTACATGCTGGTACAGAAACTGCCAGTCCCATCTGTTAAAGTCCCACCTGCTGTTGTGGTTTAACACCAGTAGGTAGCCAAGCACTCCCCAGCCACTCTCTCACTTCCTCTTGTTAGCAGAACAGGGGGAGAAAATATGGTGAAAAAAGCTCATAGGTTGCAGTAAGGACAGGGAGATCACTCCCCAGTTACTGTCAGGGGCAAAACAGACTCAGCATAGGGAAGACTAATGATTTATTGCCAATTAATAAGAGTAGAGCAGTAAGAAGCTACAAGCAAACTGAAAACACCTTCCCCCATCCACCCTCTCCTACCTCCTCCCCCCAAGCAGCACAGGGGAAGGGGAATGGGGGCTGCGGTCAGTCCCTAACGCTGTGTCTCCGCCGCTCCTTCACGGTCACTCTCTGCCCCTGCTCCACGTGGGGTCCCTCCCACGGGATGCCGTCCTTCCCAGACTGATGCTGCGTGGGCTTCCCACAGGCTGCAGCTCTTCCAGAACTGCTCCCATATGGGTCCGTACCACGGGGTCCATCCCTCAGGACCAAACTGCTCCAACATGGCTCCCCCACGGGCGGCAGCTCCCGCCAGGCCTCCTGCTCCTGCGTGGGCTCCTCTCCACGGGCTGCAGCTCCGGCCCGGGGCCTGCTCCTGCGGGGGCTCCCATGGGCCGCAGCCTCCTTCAGGCCACATCCACCTGCTCCATGGGGGCTCCTCCATGGCAGCAGCGTGGAGATCTGCTCCGTG
>VXAA01003334.1:321930-343358 GCA_013399115.1 Anseranas semipalmata | reverse complement strand
GGCGGGTCCCTTTTGGAGCCGGCTGGAGCTGGCTCTGATCTGACATGGGGCAGCTGCTGGGCTCTGCTCACAGAGGCCGCCCCTGCAGCCCCCTGCTACCAACCCTTGCCATGTAAACCCAATAAACCTGCTCTCTTCTCTTCCTGATATCACAGATATTGTTCAGGACTATCGTTCAAGTAAAGGGGATCCAGGTAAAACAGTGGGGATTAAATTCCTGCCTGACACTCCATCTTGTCAGCTGATCAAGTACATACTTCAGAACCATGCAGACACTGCTGAAGTCATTGCCACAGAAGAGCTCTGGCAGTGTATGAGGTTGCCTGTAAATGGCTTATGAGTCAGGAAGCAAGTGGTGTATTTTATGTAGTTCAACCCCAAGTACTGCTCTGTCTGCATGTTAGCAGTTAGAGCAGAATGGTAAAGTGCCCTTTGCCAAAACAGCAGATACAAGTGATATTCAAGTATTAGCAGTGACCTACAATGGCCCACAGAATGATAAGAACAGAAGCCCTTCTTTGAATGAGCAACTGTGCCTTGGTTAGTAGGGCAGGGAGAATAAGAATATGCATCAAATGGACAACAGCAAATGCATCTGTGGGACTCTGCGTGAGGAAGCCCAAGATCACACATGCCCATTATCTAGACACAGTAAGGGCTGAGAATTATATGTGCTGGCTGGTCTGGACTGCTGCAAATGTCTCTTTTCATTTCCATGTCGGAACCGGTAGACAGGGGAGTGCTGTGACTCAAGGGCTGTCAACCAAGGCAGCCCTTTCATTGATGCTGAGTGGGACTGTCATATTGGCTGTCCAACCTCCAACCAAGTAAAGGGGAAGCTTACCCTATATCTCCATGACCATCTTATCTATCTAGAAGTTCTCCCAACACTGGTCTTCCTCCCACATTTGTAGCATAAATGCCTGCCAGTAATCATTACTTCTGATGAACACAGAACCTCTGCAGGTCAGGCAGCAGCTTGGTCGTTCTCACTGAGTTGTTCTAGCAGCCCCAGTAGTGCATGCTCCTTTAACTTGATGCTACTGGCTGTGCTCTGATACCTATGCCATGCCAGATTTATCTCAGGAAGATAGTTTTGGTTGTGCTGCTGCTGTGCAAGTGCAGCCAGGTGCAATTCAAAGCTCCTGTTGCTGCCCAGATGGAGGTTGAAATGTTACTTTTTTTTTTTTTTTTTTTCACTGTGCAGAAGTACCAGTGGTGACCCAGCCTTGCAGTGTCACCATTCAGTGATGCTGTCTCTCAGGAAGTGGCTGACTCCTCAGGAAAGCAGCCTAGCAGCCCTCAAGGTGCCAAAGGATTAGCATCTCACCATTCCCAGGTGGGCCAGCAGCAGGCTAGATGCAGTGTGAGGCAGCAAGTGGCACAGCTCTGGCTCATACTGGCATAAAATTACAAGGTTGTGTGGTGATCTTGCTAATTTGGCAGCGGCCTTTTGCAAACCAGCTACATCATTGCAACTTGAACCAGCTCTGCTGAGGGGTCCAGTAATATGCAGCTCTGCCACTAGGGCTGCCACAGCCTGAGCCATAGGGCCTGCAGAATTAGATCTGCAGTTTACTGGAGTTTTATATGCACAGAATGCCTGGATGGTAATATGAACATCCATTGTTTCCTTTCCAAAATAGAAGGATATTTTTTCCCAATCATATCCCTTCCTGTTCTGCTGTCTCATTAGTGTTAAATGTTCTTCTTATTAATCATTGAATAGAATGATGTTGCTGTAATTTATCACTAATCCACACAGGTTTTCTGTAGTAGAGACACAACCTTCCTATGTATTTATTACCTAACTGCGCAGAGAACTGCAAACAACTGCATTCCTGAATATGACACAGCCCTGTTTCCTCAGCCTCAGAAGGATTCATTATCACCCCTAAGTCTCCTGTGATCTTGAGTTTCAACTTTCAGCCAAGCCCAAAGAAAATATCATGCAAAATCCTGCATTTACTCACCATTGTTCGTGACTGCAACAGGTCCTGCATCAGGAATGCCTGTTGCTTCTTTGTTTCCTTGAAGTTGGGATAGATCTCCTCCTAGAAAGACTTGTCAGCTAAAGGGGCAGTGGGACCCTGCCTGTGCTCTCTGAAAGAGAGGATTGCCCAGTTACAGGCACAGTAACCACCTGTGGACATTGCTGTCCTGCAGAAAAGGTGGGCAGTTGTAGTTTCTTACAGTTCTTCTCCATATTCCCTTCCCATGCTCTTTGCCAGCTGATTTCTCTACATTTTTTTGCCACTGTTAGGTAAATTTAAAGTAACTTTATCTCCTGTCTCTGCCAGGTGTAGATTAGGTACCATTTGGAGAAAATATCTTTGGAGTTATATAGGTGATCTATCATTTGTTCCACACCATTCAACACTCTATTGACCAAGTCATAAGGGTTCATCTTTCCTGTAAGTACTGAAGTTACAAATATTGGAATGAACAGACAAATGGACTGTCCTGTTCTTTCTGCATTAATGTACCTCTTCATCTTCCTCAGGTTCCGGATAAATGCTTATTTCTGCAACTGTAGGAATAGGATGGAAAAAATGCAAAGACATTTTTTTCTACTCAAAATAAGATGAGGAAGCAGGTCTATTGCAAGTCATTTTCGTCTTGTCTGCATCATTAAAAGATGCAAATAAACTGGAGCTTTGCTTGCCATAACTTGCCTTCCTTTCCCTGGGTAACACTGCTAAGTTCTTGAGATCTGCTTGTCCTGTATAGCAGTTTTTCCTTCAAATTGGATTATAAACTAAACAGATGGTTGGGGCAAAGGCTTATTGCTGTAAGACAGGGATGTTTAATGGGTCATGCCCAGTGTCTGAGGTAGAAGGCAAATATAAGGTCCAACTAAAAGTGAGATCACCTAGCAACAAAGGATGGTCATAGCTGACATACTTTGTTAGTCCAGTTACACATCCTGGTTTGCAATTTGCTGAACTGTCCTAAAAAACTTCACGAAGATGAAAATTATAGGGTTATAGAGGAAGTTTTCCAAACACACAAAATGTGATAAAAGATATTTTCCTGCACAGAAGTTAAGCTAATGAGTTTGAATTTGACAATTTGTGTTTAAGAGTGACATCTAATTCCACTTTGGGATCCCACTGCCAGTCTTGTGATGTTGATAGAAATTTGTTTTTTTGAATCTGTATCCCTATGGGTCTGTGTGAAGGCTCCAGCTGAACGTGGCAGAACTCCTCCTCATGGGCTGTGCCACAGTCTGATACATTTCGAGTACACCTCAGCTGAATCTCACTGGTTCAACAGTCCACTCAGTAATATTTCTATTAGAAAACAAACAAACAAACAAACAAAAACAAAAAACACAACAACATGAAACTCAAGCTCCTGTACCTGTAGGTTCATTTCTTACCAACAGCTCTTACTGAAGAGTGGACAGTTAGCCAGGTGGCTTTTGCAAGGACATTGGGGAAGGAACAGCTACTCCAGCCTCCCAGAATATTCAAAGCTCTCAATGTGGATGTGAAGTATTAGGGGAACAGAGCCAGAGAAGAACTGGGTAATGAGGATGAGGATTGTTTAACAGTCATATCAGCAGCTTTCTTGCCACAGCATCACATTTTATGAAAATGGAAAAAAAAAAAAACCCTTAACACCCTCTCCCATCCCTGGCAATTAACTAGACCACACAGATGAAATTCTGATAGTGTTCCTCTCCTCCTTCTATGTATGGTCCAAAACCACAATAGTATGTTTCTAATTATGGAATTCAGATATTTCACAAAAAACAATACGAGTAGAAAGGTAGAAGAAAGATGGATGGATAAAAGTTCAGGTTATTCAGTAGGATGATCTAGGTTGCCAAGATAGGACAGAGATATTTTGTTGACATTTTGTCTCTAATGCTCTCTATTCGTTCCTGTCCTGGCTGTAACTAATCATTTTCTGTGTGGAAATCTCTTGGGATATAGTCACATTATTATTTTGCTGCAAAACACCCGTAGGATATAGGATGGGTATTCAAGAACTGTTTAGGTTATGGGAGGGTTTTTCTCAAGTGTTCTTTGGAAACTGAGGAACATCCTACCTAACGGCAGATATGAAGGACTTTCAACTATGATAGCAAGGTTTTAATTGCCCGCGCAAGAAATCAGTAGACTTAAGACATTTTATAGCAACACAAGGAATTTATATCAATCCTGTTGCTTTTTGAAGCTCTCTTCTCTCTGTCACTCATTACAGAGGGAGTCTGGAGACTAACTGTTCCTATTTCAGTGCCTAAAATAAGCTGGAGTAAGCTCCCTTTGGATACTATCTGGATGACTCAATGCTGAATCAGTTTTTCTGGACTTTGTTTGTTTTTCTCCTCCAGGACCAAGCCCATTGTTACTTTCCTTGCCCTTTTTCCCTCCTCTGTACCCTGCATGCAGATAGTGTGCATGTTTTATTCATAACCTGGTGTTACCCTTCTTCCAGTACCATTCTTCCCTTTCATTTTTTTCTCCAGGCCTCAAGTCAGTGTACAATATCAAGTGCATCTGTTGTTTATTGATTTATGCGGTGCTCAGAGACTACTCTACAGAAGCCTTTTACAGGCAGGGAACACTTCATTTATAACTAAAATACTGGGACCTCTCGGCTGGAACGCAACAGCTATATAACAGCGCCAGTAACACAACTCAACAGCTCTCAGAGAGAAACTGAAGAATACCATACCTAATTGAAGCAACAAGGGGTTTTTAACTACTGTGGGGAGAATGTAATTGCTTATGCTGGAAACTGGCCAGGACACTAGGGTTAACATTTCTCCTCTTACAAAACACATGCTGGGACCTTTAAATGACTACCACTAATTATAATTACCCCAAATAACACTGCTTAAACCACCTTTTACTATCACATCACATCACACCATCAACTTTATTATTATTAATGCATCCTTCAGACTGCTCTTTTTGCAGTCTGCTACACAACAAAATAATTCACAGAATGCTAATATAGCTATACCCAAATTGCTTTAAATCAATAGATTGGGCAGGAAAAAGTCCAAAATGTATAAAACTCTCAGCTTCAGGTAATTTTTTTTTATAGTAAAATTTAAAACTGTCAGGATTATAACTTGAAAAGAAAAATAGTGCAAGTGGGTAAGTGCATTTGGCTTGTGAATTTAACTCTACAGTCCTGAGTCGATAAAGGAAGAAAACAGAGACAAATCTCTCCCCTAATACACTGTACAGTGGCTGAAAAGATTCTTGTAAACTTTGGGGGATGAGGAAGTGAACCTTGTGTCCATCTGAATTTTATCTATCAGTTCACTAGCTCTTCCTACCCATGTATGAAGAAAGGCATCTGTGCTCCTCCCAGGGTTGCTTATAACCAGAGGTGACTTTGCTCTTTAGCTCTTTAAGTTTATCCATTTAAACTTACATGGCCAAAATGGCTGCAGTTTCATTAACTACCAGTCAGGTTCAATTGAGGGAAATTTGACTCACATCATGTAAGTTTGAAAGGTAGTCGCTAATGGCACACAGCAGATGCCTTTAAATGTTTTTTTTTTTTTTTTTCCTATTTCTCCATTAAGCCTCATTTAATAGTATATTGCATATCTTTAGACTAAATTAAAAAAAAATACAGCTCTTGAGGTCTATAATGTCTGTCAGCTATTTTGAATAACAGCCTATGCAGGAAATAGCTGCCCAGAAGCATAATAAATGCAGACAGACGTGTTCAAGCATATAACATCACCACATCCAACTCCACAACTCCCACAACTTTCACCTAAAGCCTTCGGTGGCCGACCCCGTTGGCCACAGGCTCCAGAGCTGATGTGATGGGGCTCCTGACGGACCCGGGGAGGGAAGGGCAAAATCCACCGCCCCGTTGCGCTGGGGAGCCCCCGCTGCCTTGTGCACCATAGCAATTCCAGCTTTTAAAACTTTTCAAACAGCCCTGATCTGGGGGGCCACTATACTGAGGACTAGGGAAAATGTGGCCCCTCTTGCTGTGGCATTCCCAAGGTAGTAGCCAGGAGCATCAATATGGGCACACTGCATCTTCCCCCTGAATGGGTCTCAGCCTATGATATAGTCTCATATACTCACAGACTTTCTAAGTTGTGGGCTTGCTTTTGTGTGTGTGTTTTTGTAAATTATTTCCTTCATTTCTGCAGAGCTAAGGGAGCTCTGTTGTGAATAATAGTACTGTATTTGCAGAATTTATATTACCAGCATTTAGATCTGGGGGAAGAATGGATGTTCCATTCTGCTGAAGATTTTGAAATCTGATTTTCTTCTAAAAAGGAACAAACTTGAATGTTTTAAGGCTTCACAAAGACTTTGTGAAAGAAAGACTTTTGAAAAAATACTTTAGATAATTAGAGTTCAACAGAGTGCAATATCTTATGTCAATGTTTACTTGTTTTTCTGTGTTAAAATATATATGGAGAAATTATATAAATATATATATATAAGGTAAACATACTTGGAGGGGAAATACTTTTATGTGTTTAATGAGGCATTTTTGTTAATGAATGCAATAAACGTGAATAAAATATAACATTGCATAGTCCATGAATGTGTGGCCCCATCATAGTTTCTTTTTCCAACACCTTTAGGAAAAATGCTTAAGCCAATAAATAATCTTAGCCTCAAACTCACAGATATCCACCAGCCTGCCTCAGCTTGTGCAGATGAGAGGCTGTTCAAAGCCCATTCTTTCAACCATTAAGCTGAGCCTGACTTGGAATTCCGTAAGACCCTGCAAACATGGTGTCTCGGGGACTTGGTGCCAGGCATGGCAAACCCATCTTTTCAGGCCATGCATATCCCTGCATCCCAGAAAAAGGTGAGTTTTTTGAGGAATACAGATGTTTGGCCACTGATTTGCGCTGCTGCGTGTGGTTCCAGTGCATTCGCAGGGAGCTCTGCTCCGATGCAGAGCTCCCCAGGGAACAGCTGAAGTTACTCCAGTGGCTGATTCACGCTGCCCTGGCTGTTTGGAGCTTGTTTCCCGACTGACATGCTAGTAATTTTATATTGTTTTTCAAATGTATTTGTCTGGCATTAGGAGCTTATGCTAAAAATGTCTTTAAAAAACATGCTGCAAAGATTCTACTGCACAATTTGGGATTAGGCTGCTTTAATGCCTGAGAAGGGCAGGCTAGGTAACCTCATCTGGGCGCCTGAAGTCTCTAGGAAGCAGGTCGTGGTCCTAGTGACTATCAACTGTTGCATGCTAGGTTAATGCTGAGACATTAATTCCTTATTGTTCAGCATAGATTTTATTTTATCTAAATCCCCATCTAGAAAATGTCAGAAATAATTTGCTCCATAATAAAACATTACAAGGCATCAAGCAATCCCTAGACACTAGAGCAACAAGAAAGAGAAAAGAAACATTAAAATAACCTATACACTATAAGTCACACAATGCAAAGTGTACGATGTCTCTGTGTATAAACCAGGACATTTAATTACTGACTGAGTAGATTACACTCAACTACAAAAGTCATCAATACTGGTGGAGATAAATCCTGGCTTAGTTCTGTGCAGTAACAGTTATAGAAATAAGAAGATGAAACCCACCTGCCTTATTAGATCTTACAAAATTTGTCATCTGAGGTGGCTGTTTGTTATTCTAAATGAATCATTAACCTGACATCTCCACCAATGCAAAATGTAAATGTTCAGAGGAATCTCATTTTTAAAACCTATTTATAGCCTTAAATTCTTTTCAATTTCCAGAGGTTTTTGTCATCATTATAAAGTGCTGGACAGAACATGCATACTCAAGAAGCACGCAGAGCCAGGAGGCAGTATCACAGATACCATTCCTCCTGGAGTGACACTGCTTCAAGCTGAGGAATCCCAGTAACCAAATTAATATAATCCAGCCATTCAGAAACCGCAAGCTTTGCCAGGATTTCTCTCCCTTCCCCACCCCATTTTTATATTTGAAGTTTTGCAGACAGGATATTTACATTTCCAGCTGATTCCTGGTGTGGAGGTAATTTGGGCAGCGGGATAAATGATTGCTCTGTGTAAAGAGATGTGTGTCTTAGAATGAGCTTACTATCTTCCAAGCAAAAGCTTACACAAAGGCAATTTCTTTACTGTGAGGGAAAGTATGTTTAGACCAGATAGCTGTCTTGCTGTAAAATGGAGAGGGGGGACATGGCACTGTGGGTCTGTTGGACACGTGTAGTGGAAATCAGCCCCATGGGTCAGGGCTGACTTTGTCAGACTGCATCTGGGTAGGTTCTCCCCATGCCTCAGCATCACCACGATTTCACAGCAGGAGAGCCAGCTTCGGCTGCTTCTCTCTGTACATGCTGTCATTTTTTGGCAGGGGAAACACAGCTGAAGTTGCATTCCTCTAATCCACTGACCATAGTGTTGCTACATGTATTATAAATCTTTCATCCATAGCTTGTCTGTAGGCTTTCCTCTCTAACTTCTCCTTCATGGAAGAGTGATCTCCATGGTTTTGCTGCTGCCTCCTGCACTCCATAACTGGGCTGAGATTTTAAGTTTTCTGGACATGAACTGTATTTCTTCCAGGCTTTCACCTGGAAATCACCCAGCAAAGTTCTTTTTGCTAACCTGTTTTCAGCTGTTATTCATTCACATTTTCATTTTACTGCTCCAGATAACTTTGGAGATCAATACACATTTTGTAACATTGCCTCAATGTCTGCTATTAAAGAATCAGAAGGCAAAGGTTACAGACCTCTTTAAAACAAGTAGATCCAGGATACATTCTGCCAAAGGCTCAGCATGGAAAAATCAGCTGCAAAAGCCTTTTGCTTGCAACTCCACCGTCTGCAAACTGTGCCAGCACCTGGGGCTGTCTGGCAGCCCAGTGACCCAAGAGAGCCCAGAGGTCTCTTTGGGGGCTGCGTGGGGATTTAGCAAGGAAGAGAACGTTTTGCAGAGAGCTTGGAGGGAGCCCTGCAGTGGCTCTGACAAATATACATTTTTGGTGGTGTCCCTGAAGGGGAGCAGAAGTTACCTGGGCAGTGCAGAATATACCAGGTTCTCACTGTCTGACATGAGACACGGGAGAGGCGTGGGCTTTTCCCTGTGCCATCACCACAGGTTGTCTTGTGGGTCAGGGATGAGGGCCTGGAAAAGGATAACACTGAGTGCTTGTAGCTTTATTCCCATAACTGTTCAAGAAAATGGGGAATGGTCATCGGGAACGAAAAAGCTCTCCAGTTGTTTCACTTCATGTTAGAGGGAAAAACAACCACTACACAGAAAAGGGCTGGTAAGGAGCTCTGTTCCTCTAACTCCCTCCAGCGAATTCACCTCTGTACCTTTGCTTCATGAATAAATTGATGTTGTAATGAAACCCATCTGTCTGTGTCATCAGTTTGTTATCCAAGCAGAAAACATTGCAAAGATCTAAATTCAGCTATTGTGTTGTTTATACAACAATAATATGGATCATAGCTGTATTTTTGTATCTGAGGGAAGGTAGAGCATGCCAATTAGCTCATGCTACGTTTGGGTTGGGATATGCAAACATCTCTTGGGCAAAAATCCTGCAAATTTCCTTGGTGAGGAAACTCCAGTGCTCTCAGTGAAAAATAGGTGACAGGTAGAGTGAATCTTGCTTTCTTCAGCCAGCTAGAAAGGGCAGAGTCAATACATTTGTATCTATAAGACCAGGTAGTTTCTGCACAGCTAAGTCAACAATGACTTCATTTGTTTCACAGCAGTTTTATTCTGGCTGGTGGCTGGCACCTATGAAGGACAGTAATTTCTGCCTAAATTGCTCCTGTTTGGTTACATAGCTCGGATTACGGGTACACGAGTACACACACAACTTGTTTCTTTCTTTCTTTCTCTCTCTCTCTTTCTCTTTTTTAGAACTATCAGGAAGTCTACCCATGCATACTTTAGAGGTATTGACAGTGTTTGTTTTTTTCATCATAAATTCAAAATCAGAAGGTACCAGTGTGATTATCGAGTCTGTTTTTTTGTATAACACAAGTCAAAGAAACTCAAATGCTGTTTCCTTATGAGGCCCCAAGCATCTGTTGTATCCATGAGATGTTTTTTAGAAACAAATTAAATTAAGGATCACACATGATGAAGAATCCATCAGAGCACTTGTTAATTCGTTCTATAGTTAATTCCCCTAATGCTTAAAAATGTGCCTTATTTACAGCTTGAATTTATCTAGCTCCCATTTAAAGGAACTGGATATCAGCATGTTTTTTCCTCCTGAAGTATAGAGTAGTTGTCTACAGGAAATCTTTCTCCTATACAGATACTTCTAGATCATGAAAAACACCTTTTGGTCTCTTAAATAAACTTAATAAATAGAGCTCTCTGAGTATCTCACTAAGTTTTATAGACAACAAATTACTTTTGTGGCCCTCTTCTGAGCTTCTTCCCATTTTTCAACATCATCCTCCCAATGCATATATTGAGTCCAGACACATTGGCTACATCTAGAGTAGTAAATTAAACAGGAAATGTTTCTGGGCACTTGAACTTGGTTGCCCCTAGTGTGAAATTGTTAGCATAGGCTCTGCTGTGGTTTTGGCCTGGATCAATGAGACAGATTGGCTTTGGCCAGACAATGTCTGAGCACGGTTTGGGGTTAGCACAAGCCAGCGGCCATTCCCAGTAAGCAGCTTGTTGCAGCCACTGTGGTTTAGAAATTAAGATAGTTTACAGGCATGGACATGGACCATTTCATGCCAGCCATCCTCAGTGCTAGTGGGTAGCACAGGGTGCTTGTGATTTACTAGCAGAGACACAGGCAGTCAGCCCTCTGCAGTGGCCTTACTACACTGCATTTTGAGAGGGGAGTACCACCTTGCTGTTCCTTTTTTGTTCTGCATCGTTCATGCCTCCATATCTACGCTTCTCACTATCCAGTTGCCCTTGAAGATTGTGGTGATTTTATTAATTACCATGGTTCCCAAATCATTTCATTGCCTAAGGATTGCAGGATATTGGATCTTTTTCTTACAAGAGGAGGTAGCAGGGATAAATTTTGCATTTCTGGAGACTTTTTTTTTTTTTTTTTGGATTTGACTATGTATGATTTTGATGAATATGGGTAAATTTTCCTACACAAACATTCTGCTCTCATCACAATGTATCACTTCACCATTTTTACGGGAAACTATTTTAGAGTTCCTTCCAGAAAGTAGTACTAATAAAAAGGATAATGAGAAACATTACACCAAGAAAAGATCTTTTTGGTAACTCCTAGGAATCCTAAAATTTCTGTAGGGGAATGGTTTGCCCTTTGCAGTTAATATCTGAGATGTACCAGATACCCTACTTTTAACCCATTCCCTTGGCTACACTGATGTCATATAGCCTCACTGTTTTAGATCCAAATGCTGTATTCTTCCTCAACAAAGTCCTCATCAAAGTGTGTTTGGTCAATCAAAAGAGCAAAGTCCACACTAGAGGTGTCCACAAATGCAATCACTGGGAGACAGCTTCTAGAGAAGGACTGACTCCATCTCTGGAGGTACTGTGTTCAGCTCTGGGTCCCCCAATATAAGAAGGAGCAAGTCCAGAGGAGGGCCATGAGGACGCTCAGAGAGCTGGAGCACCTCTCTTATGAAGGCAGGCTGAGGGAGTTGGGGTTGTTCAGCCTGGAGAAGAGAAGGCTCTGGGGAGACCTTATAGCAGCCTTCCAGTACCTAAAGGGGGGCTACAGGAAAGGTGGGGAGGGACTCTGTGTCAGGGAATGTATGACAAGGGGGAATGGTTTTAAACTAAAAGAGGGTAGATGTAGATTAGATGTTAGGAGGAAATTCTTTACTCAGAGGGTGGTGAAGCACTGGAACAGGCTGCCCAGAGAAGCTGTGGATGCCCCATCCCTGGAGGTGTTCAAGGCCAGGTTGGATGGGGCCCTGGGCAACCTGTTCTGGTGGGAGGTGTCCCAGGCCACAGCAGGGGGGGTGGAACTGGATGGGCTTTAAGGTCCCTTCCAACTTACACCATTCCATGATTCCACAATTCTATGACTGTGGGTCTCAGCTTGCCTGAAGGTGCTCACGTCAGTGATTTCCAGCACAGCATCTCTGGAGATCTTGTCAGCTGCACCGCTTGAGCCATTGCCCCAAGATGGGTTGGGTGAGGCAGCACCGCTTAAGCGGTTGCTTTCCTCCAGTGTGAGGATAGTCGCATGTCTGTCTTGTGATGGTCTGTCCCGGGAGGAACTATTTGAATTGCCTTGTGTGTGTGGCTGGGAAGGGAAGAAAATAAAACTTTTCAATGAGGACACTAAGTAATAGAAATAAGGTGAATCCAGCCAGCCCTGGATTTCAACCTTCTGGGAGACTTTCTTGGTCTTTGTATGCTGGGAGAAAAGTATGCAGATTGAAAATCCTCCTACATTTGTAGACAGGAATTTTTAGTGATAATCCAAACATATTTGGTCCTCCCAGTTGCAGAAAAGTTGCATTCCCAGCCTGAAGTAGAAGTATTTTTTCACAGGTAGTTTAAAGATCCAAGCTACATTTTCATCATTCATCATCAGTTGGAATGTGCTTGTGTTGCAGCTTCACACTATCCCATAACTGGTTAAGTCAAAGCATATTTCACATAATCTCCTGATAGTTTTCAGGCTAAGGGATAGGATCTTCTGGGGTTCTTAATGGCTGTAAAATTTGTTCACCTCAGCAATGAATTAACTCAGCAATAGGTTATCACATCTCTGTTAATACCAGACCATAGAATGATCTGTGGGATCAAGATCAAGGTGGGTACATTTGGTGACAAAGTTGGTAGCTTAAATTAACCTATTTTTACTTTACAATTGGATTACAATAAGGTTATGCAATTGGTCAGCTGACCGGTGGCAACTTTTAAAAATTTTATCCACTGATTTTACTACTTACAAACTTATCACTATACCATAAAGTATCTTTGTGAAATGTCTCCGTCTGTATCTAACTGGATTGTTGTTGACTTCAGAGGATAATTATGTCTTAGTAAAGATTTTGGTGAGGTTTCAATAAAAATATATTTCTAGAACAGCACGGACACTATTGTTTTTTATATGTTGGGTCATGACTGATTGGAGTGCAAATGGAGGGGGAAGTGTTGAAACAGCAAGGTTGCAAAGTGTAAAGAAGAAGGAGCTTTCCTCTTCTTAACTGGCAGTTGTGCAGCACCTGCAGTGCAGGGGATCAGAGATCCTTAAATTGTTTTTGCTGCTGGCAGAGCCCTGTTCCTCCAGGGTGGGGAGGGGTTATGCTGGTGATCAGAGAGGTGGGATGGTCTGACTTCTCTGCCCTGAGAAAAGCTGAGCTGCAGCAGGCACAGGGACATTGCAGGAAATGTCAAAAAGACCTCTGAAGTGGGGGAATCCTGAGCTCAGTAGGGTTTGAGAAGCTTTGTCATAGATACCAAATATGTATTTCTGCTCAGCAAATTATTTCTTCCACATATCCCCAAAAGAAACCATGTCTGTAAATACGTTTACAAATACTGGAAAGCACCTGAAATTTTGGCACACCTTTGTCCGAGCTCACCTGCAGGTTTCCTTACCTCACCCTGCAGGACTTTTCTATCCTCTTCCTCGTTCCAATTCTTTCTTTTTCTCCCCTGCAGGCTGGCAGGCTTTTGATTCCAAAGGTTGCTTTGTTTAAAATTTTCATTCCTTTCTGTTCCCCACCTATACTGCCTGCTCTCTCCTCCCCTTCCCCTCTCCCTAAAAGAAAAACACAGCAGCGGGCTTGTGGTTTAGAGGTACGGAGCTCCACGGAAAGAGGCTGGAGCTCGGCGCTCTGAAATTCGTGAGGTCCCTGCGCCCGTTCTGCCCTTTGTGCCTGTGGCAGGCAAGGGACGTGCTGCGCGGCCGCCCAGGTCGGCTGTGTCCTGAGGGCAGAACAAGCAGCCCAGCAAGGCTTCTTCAGCAGATCGTCTTCGGGCCGATGGAGTGCTCCCGCAGAAGGGATTGAAATGGGCCAGCTTTTCAAGCTACTTTTGGGTGGTTAAGGATTCAGACAGACTCTAGAAGATTTGCAGAAGGAATTGGCATTGCTAGGCATACTGAGCAGAGCTTGGTATACTACCAAGAGTAGAGCACCTAGTCTGCAGATATGCACAATATCCAGGAGAGCACCCAAAACCCCATCTGAGAGCTTCTAAAACATGTCTGCATCTCACTGCCAGCAAGCACACAACCCCTATCAGTCGAGCCAGGGGAAGTTGTGCTCACATTGTGCCAGCAAGCAATGGCCTTTTCTTGACCGTACATTTTTGTTTCCTACTCGGGGAGCTGCAAGAGGGAACTGCATCGCCATAGTGTGGGGTGATGTCCCATCTGTGCTGCCCCTGTAGATGGCTCGCATCGCACCCCGGAGGGGCTGCAGCTCTGCAGAGCCAGATCTGCTTCTTGCGGTAGCAGAGCCTGCGGGCGGTGATGGTGGGGAGGTGGCAGCATTTGAACTATTAAATAGCACCATCTGCAGGCTCTGCATGCCCCACGGCCCACGCCAGCTGCAGCAAGGTGTGAATGCCTCCGTCCTCCAGGCACACGGACCCTGCATGCCTGCAGAGAGGCTTTATGGGGCAATTAGATGTCCGGGAGCGGAAGCAGAGGCGAGGGTGACTGGTATCTCCTGGGTGAGGGACAGCACCCAGCACCCTCAATGCTGGAGTGCAGACCCTGGCATCTGAAGATGTTCATTGGAGGTGCTGATGGGTTGGTAGTTGTTTCGCTCGTGTCCATGTGGGTGTTTTGTCCTGTTCTGTTAATTGCATTTTTCTTATCCATCGCGTTGCACATTTGGAGCTGCACCAGCAGATGATGGTCTGTGCAGGTAGTGATGGAGTCATCTCCTGAGAGAAGGCTCAGCCGGGAGGGTGTTTGGCTGAGACCTTGCAGGCAAAGCACAGCTGAAGGTGGCATTTTTAAAGGAGAAATCTTCTTTGGTTGTAGCTGCTCACTGGCAAACATCGGTAAGGGCTTTTTTGGCTTCCTTTGCTCTCAGGTCCCAGCAGCACAGGTGCACCCTGCGGTGCCGTCACATCGGGGAGGCTGCCTGAGCTGCCCCTTCCCAGAAAAACACCTGGAGGGGAAATGTGTGTCGCAGGAGGTGGGATTCATCCCCTGGCTGGGAACGTGCTCTCTCTCAGACTCACTGTTCCACTAAAAAGGAAAAAAAAGGAAAAAAAAGAAAAGAAAAAAGCACTTCTGCACTTCACAGGTGAGAGAGAGCACGAAAGCGAGAAAGCGAGTGAGTGACAAACTGATGTTTTAACGTTGATAACTTTCCCTTTAAATCACAAACTTCTTTTATTTTTAAGCCTTCTGCTGCTGGCACATTAAAATGTCTGCTGTATCCCTGACTACTCTTAAATCATCAGCACTAGGTTGTGAACATTTTTCTGCTGATACTTTTCTTTTACTAATAATATCTCTGCTGTCTTACAGGAATCCTGCTAAAAGAACCATGACTGATTCCCTCCCTCCCCCTCTTTTTTTTTAATGCTTAAGGTCTACCTCTTTATTCTCAAAAAAGCACTTTCCTGAAATTCACTGCGGGAATTTTGTCTGCCACCCAGCTGCATCCTTCTGACAAACAGGCAGAATAAAGGCAAGTTTAGCATGTCCTCCGGGTATAATGCCAATGCTTACCTTAAAAAATAAAAATAAAAAAAAATCCCATACCCACCAAAACCAAACACTTTAAGAAAGTTGAGTACTTGAGAAAAAGCTGGATGAAGCAAGCCTCTTTGCAGAAGAAGAGAAACACCCACAGCTGAAGGCTAAAGACACTCTGCTCACCCTTAGTCCCCGTTGCCCAGCCTGCCCTCCCACCCGCCGTGGGGACATGGGACACCTGTGGGGGTCCTCGGTGGCAGCAGTGCCCCTGCCTGCAGTGAGAGTAGCTCTGGGGCTCTCTGCCGGGATCTCCAAACTCCTCCTTGTCTCAATGATGACACCCTGAGACCAAGCTTGCAACAGTCTGGGTCTTCCCTAAAGGATGGTAATAATGCCTGCTTTGAGGGATGTATAGATGGCATGGTGAATAGTGGGTGACTTGCTGCCAGCAGAGACAGACAAACCTTAGCTGCTGGCTGGGGACTGCCTTGTGGCCTCAGGCACCCCCAGGATTTCCCAGCTTGGCTATATGTGATTGCAACCCTCTGGTTCACAGCAATACATAAGCCACAAAGTCATCCTTCTCTAGTACCCTGGGAGTTGTATGCTCCGAGGATGCATTATCATCTCAGTTTGTGACCTTGTGCAGTCAGGCAAATCAGAATTATTACTGTACATATATATATACTGTACATAATGAAAATATCTCAGAGCAAGCTCTATCTCTACTGACCTGCTTGCATGAAATCTAAATGAAGGCCTTGTAGCAAAAACTGGAAAATAAGTTGCACTCAATAATGGCATTCCAGATTGGCTGGATAGTGAAGGAAGTATTGATGCTATTGTACAGGACCTCCTGTGGGACATAGGATGCAGCCATGGCCACCAAGGCTCCAGTAAGAGGAACTCCAACAGAAAGAAGGAGCCATGCAGGGGCTGGAAACACTGCCATGCTGGTGGAGGAGGCAGCATGACCAGGGCAGACCAGAGGAACCTGGCCTGTGTGCCTTCACCATACAAAAAGGAAGAGAGAGGCTTGCAGGCTATAAATTAAGCAAGGCAGGGGAAAAACTCTTGTTAAAACTAAAGGACAGTGTGGCATACTAACTAATGTGATTAAATCAGTCTTTAATACAATTTTGACTGGAAATAACCAGCATATGTTTAATCACTGGAGCAGTGGGATCTTGTGGCAGCCTTCTTGTCAGCGTAGAAGGAACCAAACCCCTTAATTACTGCTAAGGTGGTCCTGGGCACCTGAGGGAGGAGTGCACAGGCTGACACCGGGAATGAAGCCTGTGGTAGACCTCAGCAAGGCTGGAGGGTGGGAGCAGGCGGGACTGGGAGTGAGAGCAGCAGGGGAAGCTTGGCAGCCCCCAGTTACAGTGCAGTACCAGTGGCACTGGTGGTGCTCCTGCTTACCTATTCCCAGCAGCTGCAACAAGGATTCCTGCTGCTGGGTCCCATCACTTAGCATTTACTGGCTCACTTTAGGACGGGCCACATCTTCCACATCGTCATCCAGGGATGGACATTTTCTTGACTGCCTGGTCCCAACACAGTGTTGTTTCTGAGAGCCCCATGAGGCTGAAGGGAATCCTCCTTAGCCACATGTGATTTTTGGTCGTTAGTATGATGGCAGCTGTGATCAGTATGCTGTGTGCAGTCAGATGGTAGCAGTCTCTTACACAAGTTTTTACAGCCTAAATATACTAGGCAAGAGGGAATAAGCTGTGTTTTACACTGCTGAATGCAGTGCTATCACACCGGGGATTCAAATGCTCCTCAGTGACTATCAGCAGCTCCTGCAGGATTGCAGTCCTCCCCTGGGCAGCCGTCTGCCTCTGCTGGCAGGCGGGGATTCCTCCAGCCTCAGGATTCCCCATCACATTGAGCTCTCTGCCCTTCCTTGTTCGAAGCCTGGCTGGATTCACTGGGGACCATCCTTCTGGAGACCATCACCGGCTCCATGGAGCTTCCAGCAGCTCTGCACAGGTAGGGCTGTTTCCCTGGGAAATCGCTGTTGCCCACCACCCTCCTGCTGGATGCTGGATGCTACTGCTCATGGCAAACATGGCTCTACCACCGGCACCCCATCTCAGGCGCTCAAGCTGTTAGTGGGAAGAGTGCCACCAGCGGCCTGATGTGGCCGAAGAATAGTGACCTATTCTCTCCTTCTCCGGGCGTAAGACATCTGTGCTTCCCTTGCTGTGCTGAAAGTGTCCAACTCGTTTCTCAGGGCAGTGCATGCCTGTGAAGACCATTCTGGGAATTAGGAGATGTATTTCCAGTATGCAGTCTGGGTCTGCAAATGGGCCGTTTCTGTTTCCTTGTTTGATCTTCAGAAATGAAGATCTGACCTCTGAGCGCAGTACTGATCACTGTTTGAGATCTGCAGTAGATTCTTTCAGCTCACAGCGGATTATGTTTTTCTGGAGGAAGGGAAACATCCAAAACTTGGATGTTGGTATACCAGGCAGACACAAGCCAGCTCAGGTCCAGCAGGTGACAGCAGTATTAGAGTAGTGCTCCCAGCAGGTCCCATGGTCTGGAGGTAGTTCCATTTTAACCTGGCTTTCGATTTTCCAGAGTGGAGCTGGCTCAGGCGCAGACAGTTTGCAGACCACACAAAGGCAGCCTCAGCCTGTCTGCATCCGTCTGTGCCTATATCTAGCCACAGAATAGAAACCAATGCGAATGGGGAGTCTAACGCTTGTGTCACCACCCTCCCCACAATGAATATCTGTTATGGAAAGGTCTCACACTGGAAACAAACCTTGCTGGTGAAGCTAACCAACATTGCTAATGCAAGTCAACAAAGTATGCTTTGTTTATCAAAATTTTGCACAACACCATGTCTGTTTTCCACAACATGCCCTAAATAGCTGAAGAGGAAAAGGTTTATTCCTCAGAAAGGGATATTTTGTTGTTTGCAACTCCATTAAATGTTGCTGGAAAAGATTGTTGTCCATGTGAAAGTAACAATATCATGACCAGAATGTGAAAGAAATGGTAATAACACTAGGTTGCAGGAGGGTTAAAATAAGATGAGGGAATTCTGCAGTATGTTATTGCGGAAAAACAGCAAACTTCAGTTTTAGTTCCAGCATGCAAAATGATTAGAAGTGAAATAGAGCAGCGACTTTTCTAAAACGGACCTCAATCTATGCTGAGTAGTTAAAAGGCAAAGCTGTGAAATTCAAGCACCTCCAAACTGTATGGTTAGGTTCTGCCTTCAGAAATGCCTAATGGAAAATTCTTTTTCTTTTGTAGTTTTGTAGTTTATGGACTGTGATGGTGCTTTAGCCATTGCCAAATATAATATTGCAGGAGTGTAGAATTACATGTTCTGTGACTTGAAAGACTGAGAAGGCTGAAAATACTAGCATTTATTTCCTGTTGCACCTGAAGGAGTACAAGGCCTCTGTATTCATGGGGCTGGAACAGGAGCAGGGAGGGACTCAAACCCCTAAACCCAACACAATTTTTTGAAAAAAAAAAAAAAATTAAGAGGAGGCGCTATTTCAGTCCTTGCTTGTTTTTTTTTTTTTTTTTTTTTTTTTTTTCTTTTCTACCCTTCAGAATTTCTCGTTAACTCTGAATTAGATAGAAAAGAGAGGACTGAGGTACCTATAACAGGGTTGGTTTGCTATAGGTCAGCCTCCACACCCTTAGCAGCTGCTCAGCTGTGGAAAGGTCTAAAGCTGATCACAGCTTTGGGTCTGCTCCTGCAGAGATGTGGCCCATCCCGAGGCCCTCCAGGTGCTCCCTAACCCCCTGGAGATGCAGTCCCCAGGGAGGGAAGGGAAAGGGTTGCGGATTGCAGCTGCTACTCCTATATAACCATTTTACATTAAATGAAGGGAAAACAGAAGTATTATGGGAATATGCACCAACTCCAAGGCTTTCTCCTCCCACAGACATGCTCCAGCCAACTGGGAGGTTGGCTGAGAGAGGCTGAGGGAGGGCTGCGAGCCAGATTTCCCCCTCTTGGAGAGATGCTCCAGCCTCTTCCTCCTCCCCTTCTGAGCAGTCCTAAGAAGAACATGGTGAGCATGGTTTTGTTTTTTTTGTATTTTGTTTTTAAAGAAAATGTTTCTGCCTGCCCCAAGGCCTTGTTAAGCTCACCCTTTCATCAGTCTTCCTCCATGAGCCTGAGTCCTTGAGAGAGGATGGCATTTCAGATGCAGGACCGTGCTTAATATCACCTATTTGCTAGCGCTGCACCGCAGCTTGCTCTGCACACGGGCTTCTCGAATTGCTGCTTTGAGGTGTACGCCAGTCCCAGTAAACGCCTGCTTCTGGATTTCTCTCACAGGGAACAAGGTGCCAAGAAGTTAGATTTAGCGGCTCATGCTTAGTGGATACAGGAGTCTTAGCTGATAGGGCCTTCAGCTCTTGTTTTGGGCTGTGAAAGACCACAAGGAATAAAACAACGGCAAAACAAATTATACTTAAAGAGGAATTTAGCAGGTGTGTGTGGGAGGCAGGTACTGGTAAATTCAGGCATTTGAACTGAACTGTATGTGGATAAATGTCATCCACATTCTTCACCATATTTGGCATGTTTAGATGGTGTCAGAATATCAGGCAGTCTTTTTCTTACAGAATTAAGACAAACAGACCTGAATATCTACTGGGAATTATCTAAAGTTAGTCATGTTGCTTAGCGCACAACAGGAAGGCTCAATGGGATTTTAATGACAGGACAATAGCAAAAAACTTTTAGAAAAAAGAAATGGACAGAGTTACAGACAAAAATCAAAGAAAACAGATAGCAGCAGCAGAAGGTAGGAAGCCAGGACAAACTACAGGGGCAGATATTAAGGCTACAAAAGGTGATATTGATAAATCCACTGTAGTAAGGCATGTATGTATTGGATAAGGGAAGACATGGCTGCTCTCCTGTCACCTATGCTACAAGAAGGAGTGCAGTATGTAAGGTCTAAATGCACTGAGGCATTTAAATTCATAACTATTTGGGCAACATTGATTTTAAAGGATTTAGGGCACTTTGCAGAGGTCTGAAACCTACCTACTTCTGAGGACATAGCCACAAACCAGGCTATAAGACATGTCCAGTGAGCAAGTATAAAGACTGTGCACCATATGCAAGTGTGAAGAAAGATGTGATGCTTTGCATGCACAATGTACGAATCTGAAACCCCACTGAAAGCATACAGTTTTAAGCACACTTTGACAGAGATGAAATTCAGGTACCACCGCAGAAGCAAAGAAGCCACAGAGGCATCTGTTCCCATTTGAAAGCTTTGCTCACATACCTCTCTGGTACTCACATTGGTGTACACTGTCCCTGCCGCCTGCAGAGCAAGACCAAAGAACCTCAAGGGGACGTTGAGATTTGGGACACGTTTGGTTATCAATATGGGTGCAAGGTTGGTTTTAGTGTGATTAATGGCAGTTTTTCCTTGCCCATGAAGACTCAAGTACAAAAATACACATTTTCATTACAAGAGCAAAATGGAAGTATTGCACTTGAAAGGTTCCTACCTGAAGTGGCATGAGATATGAGCATGGACTGTACAGAGAGACGCAACGCTTTGGAGAAGGAAGATAAAACTAACAGGCAGACGCTGCTGTGTGTTTCTACCTGTTCCCTGGAGAAACACTGGAGATGAGGTTGAAGGACAGCAAGCAAGTAAGGATACCAGAATCTGAGAGACACCATCTGGAAGCTGGCAAAACAGCAGCCCCTTCTGAAAGGCAACTCCGAATTAGAAAAGATTGACTGCCTATATGAAGAAAGAAAGAAAGAAAGAAAGAGAGAAAGAAAGAAAGAGAGAAAGAAAGAAAGAAAGAAAGAAAGAAAGAAAGAAAGAAAGAAAGAAAGTAAGAAAGAAAGAAAG
>VXAA01003334.1:253877-321913 GCA_013399115.1 Anseranas semipalmata | reverse complement strand
AAGGAAGGAAGGAAGGAAGGAAGGAAGGCATGCCTATCAGTCAGGACAGTTCAACACCCACCTAGGGATGGCTGCTTTTCATTAGTTGCTAGTGGTGACACAGATAGCAGTCTCACTGGAATAATAAGACGGGGGAGAGGGTTGCAGCTGGCTTTCTTGTGAATCCTGTCAATACTGAATGCAAAGAAGGAACGAGAAAGATTTTGAAAACAAACTTTTGGCAGAAGAAATGTTAGATTCATGTGATGTGAGGCTTTTCTGAAAGAGGAGCTGGAGGGGGTTGGAGAGACTCCAGTTAATCTGTAGGGAAAATAACCTTTTGCTAGCATGATTAGAGGGAAAGGGTTTAGAGTGAAGATGGGGGTATGGGGGGGAATATCTCCTCAAAAGACAAATGTGAAGAGGATGATAAAACATCAGAGTTAATGTTATATACAGGACAACAGAAGGAAATGAAATTGGCTCTTGAAAACACAAGCTGTTTAGGGTCTTAGCTGTCCTTCTTCCAGAGAGGCCCAAGGGGATGCAGAGAATCCAGGTAAGCAGGTTATTGCACAAAGCCAAGCCTTTTAGGTCCAAGTTTACGCTTCAGACATCTCCTGGGTTGTGACTGATGAGAAGTTTTTCATCAGGTCAGTATAATTTAGACATCATTCCTATAAACATCTGACCTATTATAACACAGGTTGCTTGCTGATTTCAGCAAAGAATTCAGGGACTAGGAGTTGTGGGTGAACATTTTATGCCAAGGGTAGGATACTCTGTGGTCAGACCTCTGGCATGCCATTAGGTTCATGCTGAGAGCTTGAACTTCTGCAGCACAGTCCTTGTATGGAAGACTTCAGTCTCTTTATCTTGGAAAATTTTTGTTTTCAGAAGATATGCTGAAAATCTGCATTTCTCAAACACAATGTTCTCTTCTACCAACATTTTTTTTTAAGGTGCAGACATCTGCCTTACACAAGGGAGACTGCAAAATGCCTCATGGAAGGACTGAGTCATAGAAATTCAAACCATATCAAACTAAATCCCAGATAGATCTCCAGCTCCCCTTAGTTCCTCAAAGAGGGTTCCTTCTGCTTTGCTACATCTGTTCCTTGTGGATGGTCCTTGGAACTCCAGCTCTTGTCCACTTAATGTGGAACATTTCCTGGCCTGTTTTCTGAGCCAGGAGCCAATCCTGATACCATCCAAAACTTCAAGTATGCTTGAGATGTTTAAAGCACAAATCAGGCTCATTTACCCTGTCAGATGAAGTTTATTTAATCAGCGTGGGGTCTTTCATGGTTAGCTATGTTTCATAATAAAGTAGTGGTATGGGATGACAGGGCGCATATACCAAACTGGGCTTGTTCTAGCAATGCTGTTGACATTGGCAGGCATGGGAGGAACCACTAAAATATTTGAGCAGTGCAGGCATGCTGCTTTGAAGCTGTTTCTGTAGCATTTGTGGTACATTTAGCACAATTTGGGAAGCAGTGCACTAAAGGAATATGAAACGAAATTCTGTGCACAGCTAGGTCATGAATAGTTAATGCAGCTGGATGGAGAATGGCAATTCTGTTTCATGGAGGAGTTTGATGTTTGCTTTCATTCACATTTGGAATCAAAACTAAACATCCTGCAACTCTCCACACAGTGTTACAAGGAGATTAGGTTCTGGCTGGGCTGCACGGCAAGCTGTTTGGGAAACACTGACCCTGATGGTGCTGCTGCCAGGAGATGCAAGACTTTACATTCTGAGGACTGTCAACTTTCTTTTTGCTTGCCTGATTAAACATTAAAAAATAAATTAATTTAAAAAAAATCACAAGAATGGTGTAGCTAGCCCGGTATTCTGCCATTTTGATGGTCCACTGCAGATGCCTGGGAAGATAAGAACAGGGCAAATGTAGTCATGTCTCCTCAGTACTCTCCTAGGCTTCAACAATCTCAGAATTAGGAACTTTGTGAGCCAGAAGTGGCATTTTTTTTTTTTTTCCCAGGTGGTCCTCAGTACATTTGTTCTGATGATTTTTGAATCATGCTAACATGTAGCATCTACAAGGTTTTCTGTAGCTGAATTGCAGCTTGTGTGATGAACCATTTACCTCTGCCTGTGTTGAACCCGGTGCTGCCTGCAATGCTAGAATAGCAACTGTGCTGGTGGGAGAGGAGAAAACCTGCTGGCATCTGACACACGGTGCAGAGGCCAACCTCAGAGTTGGGTGTGTCATCTCCATGTTACATATTTCGGGCAGTCTATGGTTCATTACTGAATATGAAAAGGAGTATGTTGTAATTTGAATCTATGAGCCATTTTTCTAGGAAAACATAGAACGTATTGATTTTACCATTTTTATATTCTTGTGGTTCAGGCAACAAAAGTAAAACCATGGTAAGGTGAAAGAGAAGAAGAAAGAGTATAGGGAAGGGAAGGGAAGGGAAAAACAATCTACATTAAAATAATAAAAACAATCTACATTCAAAGCATTCAAACAACAACTTACATGAACATATCCTGTTGACAGTATACGCAGAGCATTGAAGAATTATCTGATTTTTTCCATGGATTTTTTATTTTTATTTTTATTTTTTTGATGGCATCACAAACCAGTTCCTGTACCACTAGAAGCTGCACCAAAGATTTCTTTGCCCTCAATATAAACTTATGTCCTGTTGTTAATTCACAAACAAGGGAACACTGTGGGCAGCTGGGTGAAATCCTGGCTCCACTGGAAGCATGAGGAATGGGCTAGGCTGGGCTGGTGTGGAGGGGGAAGGTCAAGAGACCATCTCTTCCCTGTCACTTTTAACAGGAGGTCACTGTTGTTCCCCTGAGGTGTTCAAAAATCATGATCTGCCCCTTCCAAAATAATGGGACTGGCTCATTAAGTTTTCGAAGATTATTTTTGTTCTGTTGTTTATTTTTTTCTAATGTACAAGTGCTTTCTGGACTTCTGGGGTTTGCTTGCTTCACATATTTGAGCTTTAATCTGCAGTTCCAAGACCTAGAAAAGGACGCCCTGTCCAAATAGCAGCCAAGAGCCTCCACCTCTCTCTGACATATCAGACCATAGGATAAGCAGAGAATATTATAATGTTTATATAAAAGCTGAGCTTTACCTCCACTGTGTGCTGTGTGTGTGTTCAGAAGGAGCAGGTAGGCATTCCCATGGGCACATGGTCCAGGAGTGATGCTGGTTATCTTCTGGTTCACTGAGCCCTACAAACCCTCTTGGCTTCCTACCTGGGCCCCTGCCTGTGGGCAGCAAGAGGCCGTGCAGGGCTGTGCCCCAGCAGCTAAGGCCGTGTCTGGCTGCCAGGATGCGGCCAGGACACTGCTGAGCCCTAGGCTGTGGGAAGGGGAGGCTCTGCTTGCGCATGGAGCTCAGACACATGGACATGCAGAATCTGGCTTTTGGGCGGAGGGCGTGCATGACTGCAGAATGAAGACTCTTAACCAGCAGATCTCCAAAAGTGAGATGTTGAAGCTATTTCTAATCCCCACTATGCTTTTTTTTTTTTTTTTTTTTTTTGAGAAATATGATGAAGCAATTTTAACCACATGGACAATGAGCCAGCATCTTACTGCAAAGTCCCATTATGAATCAGTAATCTACATCAGAAACAGTATAGATGTGCCAAAATCTGTATCAAGAACATTAAGAGAAAATTAGAACTGATGCTCTACGACATTTTATCTTACCTCTTCACAACTGGTCCATTTTTCTACAATGGCTGGCTATAGAAAAATAAAAAGTTTGATTGTAGGAACAGCTTGGCTGAGTGGGGAGAGAGGTTATTGAACTGCTTGTTAGTTGTTATTTTTTTGGCTGAAGTGGATGTAAAAGTTAATCTGAGGCAAAAGGTCTCACAGCAGGAACATGTTTGTGAAAATCACTTGTACCAATTAATTACTGAAATTCTTGTTGCAGTATAATATTTCTGCTCTGAGTGAAAGAAGAAAAACAGTTCCTGCATTCACCATGGACTCATACATATTTGGGAATGTGCTGGATTTTACTGTTGTTGTTTTTTAATAAAACTATAACCAGCTCACTGCTACAAAATAAAACAGAAGTAATAAAAAGGACAGTAATACAGGGAGGTGTATTCTGGACAATGAAATGGAGTGCTTGCTAATAACTGTAAGGATCTATGGCAAAGAAGAGCATGTCAATAAAATAGTTCATTACTTCTGAGTTGACAGGGAAATATTGATTAAATAACAATTCTCTGTTTAAGCAAGCAAAGGAAAGGAATAAATCATTACCATTGACAAAAATAGACTTTCTTTATCAGGAAAGAAAAGATGTGTCAGATGTTTTCTCTTAATACACTGAACAATACCCATGCAGCTGGAACAATAACCACAGCTGTAAAAGGAGACACATTTCTTTTGGGATGAGCTACTTTTCTGGGTGCTGACTGCTGTCCTTTTGAAGAGGCTATATGGTTACACACACTGATTTAGGAGAGTTCATTAATGTACTGTCTTCATCCTTTTTCTTGTCAGCTTCTCCCCCACCATTGTTCTCTTTAAATTGAATGATACCCCAATGAACATATCCTCTGTGTGCTATAGTATGCACCTGTAATTTGAGTACATAGCCAGGTGCAATACCCTGGTGGGCTGAAAAGTCCTGCCATACTTGCCTTTTGATGAATGTTTCAGTAGTGTTGGCTTAGGGTATGTATATGAAAGCATAACTCATTATTAATTGTGAAGCTGGGGAAAACACGTTTTCAAGGATGGTTTCAGAGGTCCAAAGTGTGGCTGTTTCCTTTTGCTTTGAGTTGTTTTTCTGGACATGGAAACCAACGATGCTACTTTTTTTTTTTTTTTTGTATGAAACTGAATTTCTAGAAAAGATGGCTTAGCTACAATAACTCTGCTGCATAGGCTGAAGGGGAGCTGGAAATTGGGGATGCCTCAGTAGGCAAGTGCCCAGGCAGGTGACCCAACGGGGGCTCTCCAGTTCCTTGTCTTAGCAAGGAAGGCAGGAGACAGAGAGACAAGCAAATAACCTGGCAGGACTCGGCACTGAGCCTTTCTGCTTGGCAAGAAACATCCCAGCAGAGTCTTTGCTGGACTCTCAGAATTCAACCACCTCCTTGAAATGCTTTTGGGTGTTTAGGAGCCTCAGATATTACCTGCTCACAGGAAGGAGTCTTAATTTCCTTCAGCTAAGTGAGATCAGCCCCCAGTGGCTCTTGAGATAGAGCAGGAATGATGCAGCTGAGGAGGCATATATTAGAGACACATTAATGACATCATATACAATAAATCAGTGCTGGAAAGGATGGTTGGCTGTATGTATTAGAAAAATTATAGGGAGTGCATCTGAGATTTCAAGATAAAGTAATCTGAAAAGAAATCAATCTATATATGATTTAATGGTGGCCTCTCACCTATAAAGTTATAAATAGAAATATTTAAAAGGGAATGACAACAGGAGCCAGTGGAGCTAGCAGAAGCTCAAGGATCAGTGGTGGTGTGGAAGGGCGAAGGCTCTTCAGCAAAGCCTTTCAGTAATATCTGTGGGCTCTATGGAAGACAATAGGATTCAGAAAATGTCAATGAGATTAAAAGAAAATGTTCAGCCACTTTCCTAAAGGGAAGAGGGTGCTCAAGGTTAAGCATATACCTGCAAGGTTTTGCTCGTCTGAGGATTTAAATCTCTCCCCAATGTGCTTCCCTCTACAAAGACTATAAACATTACAGATTGAGAGAGTATTCACCATCTCCTTTAGATGGATTAACTCAGGCTAAACTTCAAGGCTGATCCTTCATGATGACACAGGGATCTCTAGAGAGCCTTGATTGCTTATACTGCAGCAAACCAGCAATGACTACGCTTTTTTTTTTTTTTGTCATCCCCTTTTAATTTATTAAAACAAAATCCTGCCTCTCCTCCCCATCTCTTCCCCACCAGGATGATCCTCAAAGCCCTGGCCTTTTAAAAGAGGGGCAGTTATTTATCAGTGGTCTTTCACCCTCCTGCTGAGTCCTTAGCTTCACTGTTATGTCTGTGTAAAACTCTATGCTTTCATGATATATTTAAAATAAGTTATTAATAATACCAATAATAGCAAAACCACTACAGTGAAATCATCATTAGAACTATTTCTCTAATAATCTCAGAGCAGAGATACTTTAGGTTGAGAATGATCCTGCTTCCATGGAAATCAGTGGCAAGCCCACAGGCGGTTGCTAGTCTGGTCTATGGAAACAGGGTCCTACTTCTTTTAGGAACAAGGGAAGCACTGCTATCAGGATACCTCTGACAGCAGGAAAGGCTGTTTCACAGTACGTATCTGCTGGCAAATGTCAACCTAAAAAGCAGGTAATTTTCCATTTTTAGTGTTTTTTATTTTATTTTATTTTTTTTTTAATGTCTGTTGTCAGAAGTAGTGAATGGGGAAAATATTTGTCCCACCTCTTTGTGTTAGGCGTTCTCAGTGGTGTTACTGCTTAGCTGCTCTGTGGCCAAGAGCAGCTTGCTGCATTTCACCTCTCTGTTGAGGTGAGGATGTGGAAAGTTCCTGTTTCGATAGGAGAGACTGTCCAGAGTGGAAACGAGATCGAGGGATTCATACACAGAATGGCACTGCACATCCACCCTTGTTAGGAGATCTTTTCTAATTCATACTCTCTTCCTACCCTTTTGTTGTGCGTGATCTTTCTGCTAAAAGTCCTTCCAGGGGGAAGCAGCAGAGTGACCAGGATTAACTGTTTTATAAACTGCATGTATGTAAACTGAATTAGCAAAGGAGAGAAGAGGAAGATCATGCGCTCTCCAGCTATAAAAGCTGCACTCCGTGTGGTGGTTTGGTTTTGAAATGCTTTTTTTATATGCCTAATTGAAAGAAACATTCTATTAATTTCTGTCTTTAGATGAAGATGCTTTCATTCCGTCAAGATTACTGGGGAAAAAAATAGCTGTAATAATAATAGGTATGCATCATGTTCTTCAGAAATGTGGATTACAGAAATATTTAATTTCTTGGTTCTCCTTGCATTATGATTTATATTTACTATTCCTTACTACATGTATATATATATATATATATATATATATATATAAATTGGAAATTACATCTTTGTGCAAGAATATGTCTACATTTTTAGGAAAAGCAATGTCTGTTGCTGAGGAAAAAAAAGGAATTTTCTCCACTTTCCTAATAATATTGAGAAAAGAAACAACTCTGAAAGAAGCACACTGTGTCAACTTACAAGTTTACTTAAAGACTGATTTTTGTTTTAAAAGCAAATAGCTAGTACAGTAACTTTGACAGAGCCTCTTTTTCAAAATCTTATTTTTCCAGAGGAGCTGATCAGCCCCTTCATCTCTGTAAACAAAATGAGGCCTCTCAGAAGCCTTTTTAGTTTTTTGTGATTCATTAGACACAGTTGCGTAACAGCAGTACTGAAATGCTATAAGCTAGTGCTAAAGCAGATAACTTGAAAAGGAATAAAAGAAGAAAAATAAAAGCAAGGGTAAAAGAAATCAGAAATTAAAAAGCAAAGCTCTAGGGAGGGGACTGTAGCTGCACACTGACTTGAGCTCCTGGCTACAGCCTTCGCACGTTTTCCTCTGCGAGGGGGCTGCAGGCCACGGGAAAGGGAAATGGTGACAGACCTTGCAACTTGACTTTGGTAGGGTTTTGGTAGTCCCTTGAGCTTCTTATATGCAGTTGCAGAGCCCACAGGCTGGATGATTTGCCCTGGCCTGGCTGTGGACATGATGGCCACCATCCCAAGAGCCCTTGGAGAGCCATGGTGGTGGAGGGCCACAGGTGGAAGGCCCATGCACATGCACTGTGAGTCACCTGGCGCGTTTAGGCCTGCTGACAAAGCGGCAAGGCGACCGCAGTTTATGGATCCTGAAGGCAGAAGCTATACACAGATCGCGAGCAGAGCTTTCAGTCCAAGCTAATTTCTTCACTTGGCTTCTCCCAAAATCAACAGAAAGAAGCAGGCACCTCTGGAAGGATTCACACATCCCAGGAGAGGTACCTAGGTCAGGTCCAGGGGATCACTCTCTGAAAATGCCTGCTCTTCAGAGGCAGTCTGATGTGACTGGATCAAATTTAGACCTTCAGCTCTTAGGCATCAAAGAGAGATTAGATGAATCTTCCTGTAGCTCTCCATGGGTGTCCTTGTAGTCTGCCACTGCTGTTAAGTGAAAGGAAGATGTGGTCTAGATGAGCTACCATGTGTTGAGAGCAAAGCTGGCCTGAAAAATGGGGACCAAGGGTAGTGAACATTATCTCCTTGCCACTGTAAGCACAAATCCCCGGTACCCCAGATGGGGTCTGCCCTGGAACTGATTTCATTTAATATTTCCCATAATGCTTTAAAAGATGTGAGAAAGAGCAAGCACGCTGGCAGGCTACACCACATTAGGGGGCTGCAGGGGGTAGGAAGAGTGAATAGCAAACACGCTGGAGGTTTGGATCATACTCAGAGTGTTCTTGACAAACTGAACAATTGAACAAATTGGTCTGAAATAAATGGGATGCTACTCAATAAGGAGAGGTGAAAAGTTCTGCACTTCAATAGGAATAATCAACTGCCAAAATAGAAGACAAAGCACAGCTGGCTACAGAAAAGGAAATGAGATTTCAATGAAATGCTACCTGGATGTGATTCTTACCAACATTACACTGCTGTGAAAAATGCAAACATTCTTCTGGGTGTATAAGCAGAAAAAGTTATATGTAAAACAAGAGAGGTGATTTTTCCTTTGCTCCAGTCTTCCAGCTGTCTCAGAAAGCAGACTGTATCCAGCTTTTGTATGCCTTTTCAAGAAAACTGTGGATAAAAATTTAAAAGAATTCAGAGGAAGAAAAGTGACATCAGGTCAAACAAGTGATACATGTGATATGTGAAGAAAGACTGAAGGAATCTTAGTGTTTTTCAGTACAAGGAAGACTGACTGACTGGAGATGTCAAAACAGCCTCTAACCATGTGAATGTAGCTGCAGAAAATGAAAGACATAGCTGTGGAGTGGACAAAAAATAATAGGGAGAGGAGAGTGATTTTAGAAAAAAAAAGTTATTCTAACAGTCATGATAAGGAGTATGCTTTTTAGGGAGACATGGATTGCTCATCAAAGAATATCTTAAAAAATAAGTTAGATTAAGAACTGGCTGGAAAGATAGGGACTCCTCTAATGGGTTAGTCAGGACACAGAATTTGATCCTATAGCCCTCTTTTAACTATACGATGAACCCAGGGAGACTGGGCTCCTGTCCCATCCACCTATGTTATGTGCTTAAACTTAGGCACCAGAGTGCCCCCAACAACAGCATAAACCAGGAGAATTTTTCAGCATAATGTTACACCCCATGCTCAGTACTCTGCACCTTGGCCAGAGTGATTGCATCTGGAAAGTCTGCAGCATTAGCCTGCTTCATTAATCTGGTGTAACAAGCAAAAAAGAAAACAGAAAAGAGTGATGTGCAAGAAAGGGAATGCAAGTCTGAATCCCCCAGCAGGAAAGGGCGCTGGGGCTGGCAAGCAACTTGCATGTGGAGCCAGACTGACACGCCTCTTCCCCTGGAAGAGGGAATCCAAGACAATCCCAGGGAATCTGATAGAAGCATCAGAATAAATTTAGCTGAATCCTCCAAGAGATATTTCCAGCACAACATGTCTGCAGCCTCAGTGAACCCAGTCACCTGTAAACCCTGATCCTTAATCCCTTTCTCAGAGATGAAATTAAGTTCAGTTTAGCTCTACTTTGTGCAGAACTGGGAACTGATGATTTGCTTCTAGACAAGCCCTTTGCTGGTATTCAGTTGTTAAGGTCTTTTCTACACGGGGGATGTCTCTCAACTCCAGCAGCCTTAGACCACCAGCACAGATGCACCAACACAAAGCTGGTGGTAGATGAGTAACCAGCAGTATGCATTGATGGGGTTCCTTTCCCCTTGCTTGGAGGGAAGAAATCACCACAGCATAAATCAAGTTCTCCCACCCTCTTCCCTGATAAAATGCTTGTGGGGACAACATGTGATTCCCTGGTTCCAAGGACATATTTGTTTTCATGGATCTGTCTCATGACCAAGTCACAAGTCAAATAGGAAATGGTGGAAATGCATTTTAAATGTAATGCAGCATGGACTAAGGACTAATTATGAGGTGTGCTCAGCTCAGCTTGCCACTCTGCCTGTCTGCTTCTCGTCTGCCTCTGCAGCATCTCTCCACTATATACAATGTGGTGAGCTTCATCCAAATGATCCCCACTACAGCCTTATTAGCATTCACCACAAAAGCCAGTATTTTAAGAAATCTTTCGTGCCTGGATAGCCTTTCTTCAGGTGCTTTCACTATTGATACAGTCAAATACAGAGGAGCTCAAATAGTAGTGAAAAGACCCCCAGTGCTTCTGTTTTAAGACTCTTTCAGGGTATTTTTGGCACTTTTGAAATGAATTTTATGAATCATCTACTGAATTTGGTTGAAAGCATTTCGTTCTCTTTTCTGTGACCTACGCTTGCATGAAAATTCAGTTTAAAAAGAGAAAGGAGGGAAACATGTACTAATTTTTATTTGGGCATTTTAGAAAATCATTGGCTTGGGACTTAATTCTTGCCCTAGAGTTGATGCTCCTGATATGACATCATTTCTGTTGCAAAACACTACCTGATTTTTAGAGTCTAAATGACATATTACTAAGAACCACTCGCTCTTGATGAGGCTTTGATTTGAACAATGTTTCCTTATAAACCTGGCATGAGGTTACTGAGAGATGACCTGATACCCAAGGAAGGCAGGACCCATGAGGTGGCTGCTAATCTAAGAGGTGCTGCAGATTATGTCAGTGTTGACATTCACCAGAGTATATATTATCCACTGTTTTTTGGAGGGCAAAGACAAGGGTAGGTTACAAATATGAAAATATAAAAATATGTTGGGGCAAAGTTTTAGGCTTGTCTGGAAGAAACATGAATCTTTTCCAAGCGAATATGAACAAGACCCCAAGAAGACTGCAGAGAGTACGCACAGAGATTGATAGGGGATGGCACTTGATAGCAACATGTGGACAACAGAAAGGTTGGGAGCACTGCTCTGGGTGGGATTGACTGGCCATCAACTGCACCGCGGCTCACAGGCCCCGCTTTCCTGCCTGGCTGCTCCCTCCCTGCCTCTCCACTGCTGGGTGCAGCTGCTCTGCGGGCGGGAGGGCTGCAGACAACACCCCGTTCTCCCAACCCCTCCCTTAGCTGGGGATGTCTGCTGGGCTGACCACCACGGCTGGGGACCACCAGCCCACATGCTGTCCCATCCCTCAGCCAGTCCAGCTCTCCTTCGTACTGCATTTGTGTTTCCAAGGTGCAGGAGGTTTGAGTATGGGCTGTTTGCAGTTCTCAGCAGGGTGCTAACCCCGGTGGAGCCTCAAGCCTGGTCTGGATACTACCTGGGTAGAAACATTCATGGAATACAAAGGTTTGTTGGTGATAGCCTATAAGTGCTCGTACCAGAATGGTAATTTTCTTTCCCACTTACAGATAATATTTTAAAGTTATTTTACACAAAAAGATGCTAATTTGTTTATAAATGCACACTCCTTCTTATTTATAAAATGGGCATCAATTCCTTCAGAAGAGGTCTTAAAGCGTAGGCTGTTCCTGCCGTTTATTGTTTTTGAATGATGAGAAAATGTGCAGTAATCTTATGTTTGCTTTTAAGAACTTCATTTTTTTTTCCATTTTAATTTTCTATTATTTTCTGCTACTTAATTCTGCTCCTGCTGTTCAGATCCATCTAACAATGTGTAATGCAACAGTAGCTCACTAATTTGCAGTAATGATTAGAATCTCTTCTGAAAATAATTAAATTTGCAAATTAACAAGTGGATAAACAAAAGGAAACGTGTAATCAGTCAAAAGGTGTGAGCAGCTCATTTATGTTGTCATCTGTGATTTGCTATTTATGACAATGCTATGTATTCTAGCCATTGTACTAAGGCAATTCTTCATGGTATACTAGCTAGTCCATGCGCTGTAGCTAGAAGAAATGATGCTATTAATAGAAGACTGCAGTACCTTCCATTAAATCTTAGCTGAGAGGTGGGGAGAGGCTGCCAACTTTTGTTGCAGATTATAAAGTGTGCAGTCTAGCAAGTGCATATTAGCTAGATGCAAGTGCAAATATATTCCTATCTACACCAAGCCCATTAAAATATACAGACATTTACTTTTTTGCTGTTTCTGCTGCCATAACAGAGAAATAAACGAGTCATTTGATGAAGCCATAGCAATGGTAAGGACTTCTATCTGTACTGTCACTGTGATCTGTGGTAATAATTGTCATTAAACAAGCCTAATTGCAGATTTCTGTTTTTGAGCAGCAGCAGCATCTTAAATGTGCTTCAGCTAACATTATAAATGAAGGCAGAGCATGACCAAAATGGACTGCCTCTGTGGAGCTACCTTTCCTTTCACGCAGGGATAGGCAAGAGTGTTGAGTCCCTGCACAGTGGTGGCAGGGCCTGCCTGATGGACATGTCCTGGAGGACACAGCATGGTGGTGTGGGGACACCACGGCAGCAGCACCTGCCATCTCTCTGCCACTGGCCAGAAGCCACTGCTCATGGGTGCCCTCCAGCCATACCGATGCTCCTCCTGCAGTGGATCCTCTTTCAGCTCCACAAGCTGCCTTCAGCTGGTGCCATCAGCATTGCCAGGGTCACTTTTTCCAGCATTGTATGGCTGTGGGGCATTGCACCAAGTGGGGGTCGAGCTGCAGCAGCTGTAGGGCTGGTCTTGTTTATCACCACTGTTCAGGGACACAGCGGTGCCCTGGCAACTCACCTTGCAATCATCTCCTGAAGGTCTGAGCAAGCTTCAAAGGCAGTTAAATGATTGCAAAATAGGCTGTATTAGCTGCCTTTTACTGAAACAGAAAGGCATGAGAATACATGGTACAAACTATCTGCAACCCCCCCAGATTTTATTTATGTATGACTTTTGTTTTGGGAAGCAGCTCTCTTGTGTCAGGTGCTGCACAAACTCATAGAAGACTTATAACCTCTTCTGTGAACAGCTTCTATTTTGATACCATAGAAGTTGATTCAGGTAATCTATAAAATACAGGTACATATTATCTAATCTGTTTTTTTTTTTTTTTTCCTGACTAAAATATTAGATTAATTATTCACTATTTGTTTATGGGTTTAATCCATTACCAGGTTTGAAAAGGTTTGTTGTTTTAAATCCATCCTCTAGCAACTATTGTCACTTCATTTTTACCTGGGATACTCTACTCCTTCTGTTATAATGAAGCTGACAGCCAGCATCCACTGTAATTCGCAGCATCCAGATCACTACTCTACTGTCCCACTCTCCTCCTCCCCATGTACCATTTGCTGCCAGGTCAAGATATCACAGAAGCAGCAGTTACTGGGCAACGTGCTCCGACTTTGAAGTTGGCCCTGCTGTGAGCAGGGGTTGGATCAGATGACCTCCAGAAGCCCCTTCTAACTGAAATTGGTCTATGGTCTTGTGATTAATGGACTCCCCTCTCCCTTGGAGCAGTAAGTCTCTAATCACAGGCACAGACCTCAAAGCTCCTGCATTCAGCACCAGAGTTGACTTTTGCAGCTGTGCCTGTTGACCGTAGATATTTTTGACCGAGATCTGGCAGTTAGAAAGCTCACGGCAACGTTGTTATCCAGAGCCCATCCACTGGAGACCGGATAGGTCTCATTACTGAGGACACAGGAGCCTTGGAAACTTCAAGCTGTTAAAGTAATAAAACCTGCCATGATAGATCCACCCTTAGGACCAGCAAACGGAGAATCTGGCTCCTACCTGCACTGCTGAGAAGTTCGGTGGCTGACTGTGGCATGCGTCCCACTGAAACTCTTGGTGGAAGGGTGTGCTGGTGAGCCCAGCCTGAGGAATCTCCGAATGTCACTTTGGTAGTCAGGGTAGGATTCAAATACAAGTGAACAGATACAAAAACTTTCCTAATTTATTTCTTTATTTTTTAAATGAGTTTGTTTCACAGAACTGCTGATTGCAACATTGTTTTAATACATGAACAAAACCTGTGAGACTTTGGGCTTGATCACTTTGCCGAGGAGGTGGAGGAAGCCTTTAAACTTCTGGCCCTATGTGGAAGAATAAAAATATTGTTGGGTACTCACAGCTCTGCAATTTTAAATAAGGTTAGTATTTTGCTAACTGCTTATTACTTATCTTTGCATATGAGAAAGGTTAATGGGATCACTGCAAGATCAAATGTTTATATGGCAGTGGATTAACCTTTACTACTAACTCAGTTTCTTGCAAATGTAAACTGTATTCAGTATGGATACCTGCTAACCATGTTATGGCAATACGGACAACGGTTCAAGCCTTCATTAACTGAGTGCTAAATTACAGTGATAATCATGTAATTTTCAATCATTTCAATCCCTCTATATTGCTCATTACAACACAAGCATAAATGACACATTCAAACTTCAAAAAACTCAAGTGAGAAATAAGAATTACCATTTAAACCCACTCTGTGAAGTTGACCTTGATATAATTTTATTCTGCTTTGCACTAAGAGTATTATAACTATCTGGGGAGGCAAAGATTTTCAGCTTAAAAATATGATTTAGATGTGCCATCTTTATTTCTTATCTAGACCGGCCTTTTTCTTTAAACTGTTTCCAAAATATATGCTACAAGGCCAAGGTTTGCTGGAGACTTTTCTACCCTTTTCCTGCTTCTGTCTGTATCTGAAGTATACTGTGGCAGCTTTGTGTTTTATTATTCCTAAAATGTATATCTAGGATGGGACCAGACACCAAGAAACAGATCATCCTAGAGCTGAGGAGTACTCAACATGGATGGGAGACCCTTGGCAGGGGCACACCATCAGAGAACTCAAATGCAGTTGACCCTCCTCTAAATTTCACTGAACTCCAATTGCTGCACTTGTTTGCTGCAGTCATGGGGAACCAAGAAGCCTGGATGTATCGATCAGGGCTTGAGGCTGTTTTTTGTTATATCAAGTTTATGAGATTACAATCTTTTGATTCTTTGTGTATGTGCTGCATGGTTATGGATTGTTCTTTTTAGAGAGTTCTTTCGGAAGTTCAGCCCATTACTTTTCTCCATATTTTTATTAAAATGTATACTTGATTTAAAGTTGGGGAGGAGAAGAAGAAGAACAAGATTTAGATGAGAAATACATAAAGAATGATCTTTAGAAGGGCCTTGTTCCAATGTGCCTCTATCCAGTCTCTATTTTGGACAGCCATGCTCAAAGTATTACCCCAGAACATAGTCCTGGAGACCAGATGTTGCTGAAGATGTGGTGGAATTATACAGGAGGAATCTGTTTCCTTGGCTGTTTGAACGGCATCTGTGGTGAGGCTAAACCTAAACACAAAAGTCACGAAATGGCTTACGTACAATTTTGTGGTTAATTGCCAAACAGTATTACCCTGAGATGAAGGTGGACGTATTGGTCCGTGTCTATTTACAAACTCTGGATTATCAGTGTTATATTTTTAACTCTTTCATATTCCAGGAAAAAAAAAAAAATCAATTACTTCCTTCCATTACGTAAATAAAATGGAGGAGAAAAAAATAGAATACGGTTCTGTTCACTTCCAAAAAACTGTCACGAGAAAGGGGCCAATGGGGTACCAGTAGTTGAAAAACAATGCTCACTAACATCAGAAATGCCACATTTATTACTTCTTTGGCTAAAGTCTAGACACAGAAAAGTAAGTACAATGCATGAAATTTTAAAACTGCCGTGCAACTTCAGTCAGGTACTATATTCTACAACTTCCGGTGTTATTCAAGAGCCTTATTTCAGCTCCATTTGTTCATTGCCAAGTGCTAAGACATAATTTTAGCAGATGAAAACTGTCACTGCATGAAGCACCTAGGGAACATACCCAGGAGGGTAAAGGGAAGAACCTGCATGTGTATTTATGTAGTTCATCATTTTCAGCTCTGCATCTGATGTCAGGCCAAATATTTAGCTTTGGGTTGTACTAACTGACAATATTGGGATTTCTCCAGAGGAAAGGTATTTGTTAGTGAAGATGCCAGAAACAGTTTATGAGTAACCCTAAAGAAAACCTTGCCCTTGTGTTTCCTTAGCGTGCTTACAAGACTCTGCATTTGCAAGAGACTTAGGACTTAGATTCTTTCTTGGCTGCAGATTAGTTGCAACCTTGAAAAGGTTAAGTTCCAACAGCAGAAGGCCCACTGGGGATTTTTTCATGCTCGTCAGGGATAACACATGGCCTCATTATCCCGTAATAACCCAAGAAAAGCTGCAAACACTACAGAGACCATATTTCCAAAGAAAAATTTCAAGCAGAAGCTGGTAAGAATGGACATATTCCTTAGCTCCCCAAATTCTTTGTTTCCTCTGTTTTGACCCCCTGCAAAAGTATTGTCTTCTACATGGCCTTCATCATTATTTTGGATTCCCATCACACCACACGAACAGCTGGCCATCAATGTCGTTCTAAGGCTTAACTAGCCTTTAATGTATCTTAGACATAAGGATTACATCAAAGATACCACTAGTAATTTTGAATATGAACCCATGGTCTCTGAGAAGCTCTGAGGTGCTTAGAGTGTCTGAGGAGATGGGCTTGTTGTATGTTAGACTTCCTAAAGAATAAGCTTGTATTGCTGGGAATTTTGTATTGCTAGAGTGTGGCAGGTCATCAGCTGGTGTGTATGTGTGTATTAACCACCATCTGATGATGGTTAAGGTCACATAATCATGGGGGTGGAAATAATGGAGTGCTGTTGGTCACAACAGGTGACAGAATGGGCACTGTTGTGTGAGCAGCACTGGGGAACCACTCAGGACATTCATGGAGTATAACCTGACTTGACTACAGGTGGTGTGAACATGGAAAGAGAAGCCTACACTGGGCCTAGGAACTCTTCAAAAATTTTCCTCCACTCACCTGACTAACTCAAGTTTGGCTCAGGCATCTACTCTTTATCCATCCTTCATCTTGTCCAGCTACATAATCATCTTAGGACAGTTATATTTGTAACATTTGGTAAAGATAATAAAACCTCTGAGTTATCTCCATATCAGAGGGAGTCAAGCCCATATTATTACTATTGCTTTTAAGACTTTGAGAATAACCACAGAGATAACTGGCCAGGCTTCAAGTCTGGCTCTTCTCTACCATCTGCTGACACAGGTTTGTAATCCTTCATTTCATATAGAGTCTGTAGTGGGAAGGCTACACAGAAAAGTTTCTTAAATGCTCTCCAAAGGATATTCATGGACACTTAACCACAGAATAAAGACTTGGTCAGCAGATATTCCCTCACCTTGATTTAAAAAAACATATGTCAAATATTACTTCAGATTTCATTAACTTTTGTAGACATTTCATTACTCTGTATATAAGGAGATTTGCAGTGGGAAAGCAATCTATTCTAGATGGCTTTCTGCTTTTGGAATTTCCAATCCTAGAGCTCCTTCTATCCTAACAAGACCACAAAAGAAAGCTGGAAAACACAAAAAAATGACAATATAGTAAGAACAAATAGTCTTAGCATGCCCTTCTTCTCTTCTCTCATTACTTACCTGTCCCTCTCACCACTTCTGATGGTGTCCAGAGCAGAGAGATACTGGGTTTTCCTATCTGTCCAGGATGGGTGAAATATGTTTAAACCTGTTCTCTTCTGTAATTCTTCTCACTCTTCTGATTTGGAAGAAGCAGTTTGTGACAGCTGCTAGCATCTTGCAAGAGAAATAAGAGGATTTATACCAGCCAAGAATTCCTTCAGGTAGTTTCCTGCTCTTTTTATTATCTAGATCTTGAGCTTGACCTTTTTGCAGGAAAACAGCTGAAGTTCTTTCTTCAGCATTTCTTTCAGAAAGCTCACCTTTAAAGTTTGTTTTATTTATTTTTCATTTATGTTTTATTTTTGCAAAAATATTTCCTAGTTTTCTTCACAGGATCTGCTTTAAACATTTTTAATGGACTTAGGGCAAAATCGTGAGTATTTATTAGAGGATATAAAACCCCAGAATCTTCATAGGTATAAATGACTTGCTCCATAGCCACCTCAGAGCTGCTGAAAATCATTGGACGTCTCCCTCTTTGACTTGAAAGCAAAGTCCCCCAGGTCTGAGTATTTCAGGTTTGAATATGCTTTCCTTGCCAGAGTGCCCATGTGCATCTCTCTTGCTAAATCCTACAGGGAACCAGGCACCTGGCAGGGCGCAAGTTGCCTGTGGAGGCCCGCATGGTACCGCATGTGCACAAAAGAAATCTGGCCTTCCACACAAAGCCTCAGTGGCTACTTAGCTTTTAAAATGTGGGCAGAGGAAGAAGAGTCATCCCTTACCTTTCACGTAAGATATAACCATTTCCCATAACAGGAGTCAAATTCCTGACATCATGCCCCAGCCGTACTGGCTATAAGGTCTCCTAACCACTGCAACTTCGTGTTTCTAGCTAGACCCTTATGGAGATGCTCATGCCTTGACACCTAAGAGACACTAAGGTGGGATTTTCTTAGGATTATAATGGAGGTCAGTGTTTAGCCCATGGGAATGAGACCTTGGTACATAAGTTCCCTAGGTAAACAAAAATAGCCTGTGTTTGAGTAGCCTACATAAGTGTGACCCACACAAAATTCAAAGTAAAGGGATTCTTGATATATACTGATTTCCTTCACTCTTTACAAATGCACTGGTGCACTTCCCTGCCAAATTAGTTATCAATACAGAAGTATTTTATTAGTGGTCACATGCATGCAGAGCCTCCCATGTTGCTTTGTATAATCCTTTTATCATAGTATTTTACTGGGAAAATTAAAAAAATGAGATGGCTGATGAAGTAAGCTTAATTGATTCTTAGAAAGATCTGCTAATTAAGTTCGTGTTGTTTTGCAGTTGATGTGATATGCCAGGATAGCAGCATTATTGACTTTAATAGTAGCAGCAGCAGCTCATGGAAAGTATATATTATTATGGAGGATCAAGGCTAGGCTGCATGAGAGTCAGTAGGTTTGGGGAATTACATTAAGATAGTAAAATATAGCAATTCACAAGGAAAGTAGGAAAAAAGGAACCATTTCTCCACTAGAGATGGCCACTCAGAAGGAATGAGAAAATTCATCATTCACTTGATTTCAGCAACGGTGAGATTTCCTGGGATCATAGGATCAGAGGAGGTCACCTGGTCCAACCTCCTGCTCAAAGCAGGGTAAGCTATGGGATCAGACCAGGCTGCTCAGGGATTTGCCCAGCTGAGTCTTGAAAACCTCCAGGGAGGGAGACTGCACAGCCTCTCTGGACAACCTGTTCCACTGCCCAGCTGTCCTCATGGGAGAAAAGTTTTCCTTTACATCCAGCCTGAAACTCTCTCATCTCACTTACGCACATTCGTATCTCATTCTCTCTCCTTGCACTGCTGTGAGGAGTCTGGCTCCACCTCCTCAATGACCCCTCACGGGCACTGCGGGCTGCTGTTAGGTGCACCTGAATCCATCTCATCTCCAGGCTGACCCAGACCAGCTCCCCCAGCCTCTCCTCATGGGCCAAGTGCTCCAGCCCCTACTGCTTTGGGGGCCCTCCATGAGCTCCCTCCACTTTACCCACGTCTTTCCTGCATTGTGGGGCCCAAAACTGGATTCAGGATCTAGATATGGTCTGATGAGTGCCATGTAGAAAGAGGCAATCCTTTTCCTCCACCTATGGGCTGTGCCCCTGTTAATACACTCAGGTGCTGATTTCTGCCTTTGGTGCCAGGGCAGACCATGGGTTCACATTCAGCTTGCTGCCTACAACCACCCCAGGGCTTTTCCTGCAGAGCTGCTCCCTGGCCCCTCCGTCTTTTTGGGGAGGTATAGCCTAGATGACCACCTTACATTACACCCCTACCTTGCAGATGCTGATCTTTCCCACTGACTTGGGTGGAATAGAAATTGTCATCCTAACATGCATTCTTCATAAAAGGTTAATTTAGTACCCTTGACTTCACTAAGATGACTCATGAGTCACAAGTTACTCATGTGCATAAATGTTTTCAAGATCACGCCTGGAGCATGTACCTGGGTTTGGAAGACTTTTGATTGACAAATTTATTCTCTTCTCTTTCCTTTAAATATTCATTTGTTAACTTAAAAATCTACTTATTCATACATTACTCATTAAAATATGAATAAAGTTAGTTATAAAAGGGCTAACCTAAAAAAAAACCACCCTCTTTTTTTCTCAATTCTTCTGCAAGCTCTTAGGAAAAGTGTTATTCCCATTATATTTGAGGGAAGCTAATGATTAACAAGGTTCATTATTAGTGGTGTATGCTGATATTTTAGCACTTTGAAGATGAAAAATCTTGGCTTTTCATCAAAATGATTAAACTGTTATCTCTGTCCACTTCAAAATCCTTTATAAAAGATCATTTATTAGTAATAGAGGATTAAGCTGCCTGGGAATGATGCAAGGACATGTTAATTTTAATTGCTTAAAACAGAAAAGTGTGAATTCTCAGATTTCTATTTTTCACCTTTTTTGTTTTTTTCTTTTTATTCTTGGATTTCTATCAAGGTCTCTCTACAATTCACTTCAGCCAGTAGCTAATTCACCTCATTTATTGCATCTTCACAAGCACATCCTCCCACCAAGCACTGCAAAAGCTTAATATGCTGGGTCATCTTTGTGAGAACTTCTCAGTCTGATGATTTCTTGATTTCTTGAAGCAAAATTCGCTGACAGAGAATGATTCCAGCTTTGAGATAAATTTACCCGGGGAATCTTTTTGCATTAGTAAAGAAAAGTGGGACCATTTTTTTTTTTTTTTCTTTTCAGATAGCCTATGACTGGAGATATATTTTACCTTCTAGAATGAAGTCCAAGTACAGGATGAGCTTCATTTTTGCGTGATTGTAAGAAAAGGACCATTTCCTTCCTTTTCTTCCCTCTTCCTCTTCTCAAAGAGTTTAACTGGAAATTAGAACATTCAGGAAGTAAAGAGACTTTTACTGAATCTCTGAGCATGAAAAAATGCCCAGTGGTAGCTCATCAGAGAAGTTAACCAGAAGTAGACATTCTNCCCTTCCCTTCCCTTCCCTTTTTGTACTTGTGCTTGTTTCTGAACCACACACTGAACTGCAGCCAGTGTCAGAGCTGGAATGGATCATTGTTTTGATGCATCCTGGTCCAGAGAGCACAATGAGAAACAAAGTGTTGGGAAGAAAAGGAATAAAATTAAAGGAAGTTCAAGGCTATGGAAAAAAAATCTGAAAATAGAAAGAACTGAAAGAAATCTGTTTTTCTATGTGTTTTACAGAAGAGGTACAGAAGGTGGCTTGTATGATTGTATGTCAATTAAATATGGTCATATCTTACTATTACACAGTGAGAGATAATTAATAATCCATATAAGAATTAAAATATAAATCTTCAAGACTTTTCTTACAGGTGAAGTGAAGTGCATTGCAAAGAATGGTAGTGGCATGACCATGAAATCTATTTGCGGACCATGACTGCTCGGTTGGCTCTATAAGCACCTGCCTGACAACAACACTTTCACAGTGAGAACTTGCATTACTAGCTATGATGTCCTACACGGAATACAGTACAGTGCACTAGTGTGCTTTGAAGCACTGTGTCTGATCTTTCTGCATGTGGCAAAAATCGGCCTTCTCAATCCTCTTCTGTTTGGGGAGGAGATTGTGAGCAGGGCAGCTGTAATCTCGACTCTGAGTCTGATACATGGATACTTCATTGTACTGGCTTGCTTCTTCTCCAGCTGTGCCTGAGCTGAAGATATGTGATGAGGAGCCTTCCTCTGCTCCTTTCTTAGCATTGCTTAAAGCCCTCTTTTATATACATATGTATATATTCGGGGTTTTTTTGGATCAATCCCACTTAAACTTTCTTGAGCCATCTACCTCTAAAACTGAGACTCCCGCATTCTCTGTGGTGCTGTGGAAGGAAAGATAAAATCTAGTGGATTTTCACATGTTTTTTTTCTGCTGTTTGAGGGCTTTCTGCTGGAATGAAAAGTGCAGCCATTAAAATTTCATGATGCACTTCCAAGAAAAAATGTTCTCTGTTTAGTAAAATAATTAAAAGCCTGCATGGTCTCTGCAGTAAGTGGCTATGGAGGGATGAATGAGAGTGCAGTAGAGGAAATGTGCTTGCTTTAATCAGCATTACATCAACCAAGTGGGATCCATGCAGGAGAACTGCTAAAAATCTATCATTCAATAGAGCTGCACCATTTTCGGACCCCTGGGGAGAGCTCAGTACTACTTTGCATTTCAGACACACTGTGATTGGGTCAGACCAGAGTAAATCTAAACCATATCCCTCCCCAGGGTGCTTATATCATTCTAAATAAATAAAAACTTCCTGCAACAGAGTATAATATATCAGAAGCCCGCCCCCTGCTCTGTCAGCCTTCAAGGTATTTCTGTCAGACACTGTGCTATTTTAAGCTCCTATATAGGTGGCAATTGCTCGGCTTGGCACTGAACCTTGGTGACACGAATGCAGCATTTCAGCAGCAAACGCTGGAGAAACAGAGTGCAAGGCAACTACAGCAGCACTCTATTCCTCAGTATAGAGAAAAGGATTTATTTTTAGATCCTTTAGCAATCCTCCCCTCTAGACCTCTCTGCTCCTTTGAATGCAGACAGGTTAATTTGGGTGTAAGATTGCGTGTGGTGGAAACCAAAACTATACTGCTGGCCTTGAGGAGACTCATGACAACAACAGGTGCCAATGCGAGTAGCGCCTCAGAAGTATCTGAAGAGGCACAAAAATGGAAGAAGAGACTTGTCATCCAACTCCAAAGCTCTCCAAAGTTCCTGGACATAGTCCTGAGGCTATCTAGCTTTTTCCCTGGCCTATTGCAATATTCAGCTGCCTGCTTTCTAACTGCTTATTGCTGTGTCCAAACTAATGACAGACAACATGTTCCGGAGCTTATGTATCAAACTCTGCAATTATTCACCACAAAATCTGCTTCCCCAGAAGAGCTGCTTCCAAATGTCTTATGGATGCTACTGTGACAGTATAAAGCACAATGAAATTCTCATGCAAAAGTATTGTGTGTATTTAAAACATGGGTGTGCAGAAGGGAAATACAGAAGAAGCCAAATACCCAGCTCTGCACACACCCTACTGGAAAAACAATCACTGCAGAAAGCTGATCAGAGCTGCTATGAGAGGTATTTAGCTTGCTTACCTTGCAGAAAATCTATGCCTTCTTTGTGCAGGATGGAAAATATTCTGCTCTTTTTGTAAGCATTCCCAGCTTGCCTACAAATAGGACACGAACCTGCAAAGATCTTTGCTTCTGATGCAGTAATTGCTTTTAAGCAATCTAACGGTTACATTTTGGTTCAACACAGGAGTGGTTCTATTAAAGTGCATGTCCAACATAAAGTGAAACTAATGCTTAAACACAGCAGCGCTCAACACTGTCATAACAAGGCTCAGGCAGGTGATGTTTCAGATTCCAGGTCACAGGTTGGGAATGGTTTTGGTATGTGTTTTTTTGGGTGACAGCATCTTTCTAGTTATCATTTTGGGTGCCAAGGCATGCTCTCTTCTGCACTTTCTTCAGTACACTTTGCAAGGTTTTCATTTCCTGAAGGAGTTTTTTTCCAGTCACGTTCTCCTGTCACAGCCTACAATTTTTGTTTTGGGCTTAGAAGGAAAATGCACAGTAATTGGACTGCAGCAGAACACAATGAAGATTTTAGGTCTGATTCCCCTCTCCACCACCGAGAACTCAGCCTCACCCAGCTTCAGCAATCTCTGCATCCCACACTGCTACCTGCTCTTGTGGGATGTTAATTGCTTGCTGCTTTCCTGGCCCTCATCAGGGGGGTCTAAAAAGGATCACCTGTTCCAGTCATTGGCAGAAGCTGTGGGTCCTCTATGGCCTGTACAATCACACTATTATGCTTAAAAAAAGCTGCATGGACAGATTCTGGGAGGAGATTTTCCTTACAGATTTTACAGCAAAGTCTATAACAGTTGTTGCAGGGATCTTTGTGTGCAGTGAACTGTTTGTCTGAAGGGCGAGGAAATTTTCCACAAAATATGTTGGTACAGTATATGAAGCACTGATATATTATTAGCTATTGGGAACTTTAAATTAGGCAACTATTTTCCATGCCGCCCCTGGCTATGTTCCAACTGCGGGCATAAGACACAGCTATAACATAATGCCACCTCTCTTAGCTATAGAGGAGAGTTAGTTGCTTGTATGCAAAGAAGAATTCAACAGCTTTGGATGGAAAGTTCTTTATCCTTTCTTTTTCAATAGTGCCACTTTTAATGGCTTTGTAGTTCTTTAAGTGACTGAAGTGGTAAGACTCATTTCTAATCTCAAGGACATGCATGCATTTTTCAAAACTTAGTTGTTAAGGAGGAGCTTTATGAATTTGCTGAAACACCTTATTGATCCTAATAGTATAGTACCTGTGACCTAGAGTAACTGCATTTCTGTCTCTTCTGAGGCATCTCAATACCAGGTGCAATGCCTGATCAGAGACAGAAGGCAAGCAGCTTGAAAGATGAGGATTTTAGGCAGTTACTGCATACATGATTCCAGAGAATTGATAAGTATCTAGAAATTTGGTATGTACAAGAAGGTAGCTTTCTTCACCCAGTTGCTCTGAGCAATTCCCTTTACATGAGGCATTCTGCTAACTATAGCAGTACTTCTCTTACAGCAAATTCATAACATTTGGTCTTTCTGGACAAATTATTTTTGCAGGCTGTCTGCTGAGGAAGTAAAAATTTTAAAGTCCATGGTTTAAAAGCCCACAAAAACTTGCTGGATTTATGCCTTCCTTCGAGCCATTCTCCTTATCTCGCTACCTGATTCACTTGACAGCCCTCTTGTACTCTTGCAGTGAGCACTCTTTTATGTAGATCAAAATACAGTATTCGTAAGTTACTCCAGAATCGATCCAGTTCTGTGTGTGTTTCTGCCTGATGCAACCAAAAGCTTTAAGATACACTCAAGACCGTGTTGTTCATGGCAGGAGTCTAGCTTATTATTCAGCCAACTCACGCTACCCACAAGGTGTTATTTCAGTCAGTATTCCTAATCAGTGCAAAGTCTGAAATAAATTAACCAGTCTAAACTCATTAAAGACAGAAGTACCAATCTGAAGAATATTTATGAATTCTTAAGATCTGCTTGTTTCCTCCAGATTTAATATTTGCTGTTTGCAAGTACTTTCTAAAATTACCTTTGGCACAAGCATTTGGTTTGCTTTTGCTATGAAAACCATTTTCTCATGCCAGTAAGGATAACTATTCAGGGAAGGGAATATGTTCCCTAATCATAATTTGTTATTTCTTTTCCATTGTTAATACTTTTTTTTTCTTAAAAAAAAAAAAAAAAACTTTTAAGAACTATCCCAATGGATAGAGGTGATAAGGTATTTATATCATGTAGTGCCCATCTCAGTGTGTGAGTAATGAATAACGTGTGCAAAGACATGAGGGGCTAATTGTTTTTACATAAGCAATTTTGTAAGTATTTATAGAAACAGAATTGATTAGCAAAAATCAGCCTAATTTGCCAAGTTTTTTCAGTGCAAAATAGGGCTATATGTTCTGGGAAAATTGTTCTCAAAATTTCTTACTGCCTAAGTTCTTTTTCTCACTCTTAAACTTAAAATAGGTTTACATTTGAAGAGGACTATGCTGGAAAGCAAATTGCTTCAGGTTCTTACAGAAAATAAAAAAGACTCATGTAATATTTGTGTCAGATTTATCACCTTTTAGCTCTCCTGTCCAATCAGGATGACACATCAAAAATCTTTATCACTGAGGGGTTTTAGCTGCAAAATATTTTATAATTGCAAGTGACTCCTAAATAAAAGTGCACAGAGGCTGATAATTCTGTCTTGCTGTGATCTTTCAGACTTTCATATTTGTCTTCATTTCTTATCAGAAAACCAGTAAACATCCAGAGTGTTTTCAAAGCATGACTTGTGCTGAAATATCTTTTTTTTTAGATCAAAGAAGTCAGATTCATAGATTAAAAACAATGTTTCCTTTTCTCTCTTTCTGTGTCTAGTCTGACCTCAGAATCCTCCCATTGATAACTCTTTAAATTAAGATCTCTCTACTAAAGTTTTAGTTTAGCTGAAACAGTAAAAAGTACTTTGTTAGAAATGTCCGATTAGCTTTCCTAAAACACATGTGAGAAGTATAATATCCTATAGTTTGTAGCTGATACAGACAAAAAGTTTAAAAGATGAAAATGAAAATTTAGAAGTCTGTTTTTTCTTTCTATAGATCACCTCAGGACATACAGTAATGGCATTTTTTATACAGTACAGGAAAGATTACAGGAAGCTAAGAAAATCTCTCTTTTGTCTTTGTATTAGCCATCTCTCTCTCTTCTTTCTGTTCATTGTTAATATGCTCGACAAATTGCAACCCTCTCTTTCCCTCTGCCCCACAAAAAATCCCCCTACTTCAGAAATCCTTTCACACTTGAATAGGAAGGGGAGTTTAAAGCATGTATGAAAATTAGTTAGAAGATCTGAAACTTTCAGAGCATAGAGATATTTCCAGAGTATGTATATTTTTAAAAAAGTTTGCAAAGCCATTATGGAGAAGAATAAATACTGTGCTTCATTTTCCTTTGGAATATATATCATAACGAATGCTGCCATTCTTTAAAGACACAAACAAAAAGCAATTATGTGAAAGTAAAGTAAGTGTTTGGTCAGAGTCAAATTGTTCACTGATCTGGACATTAAAAATATCTATGTGCACATAAACTTGACAACTGATCAGAGGATATCATTGGCACACAGCTCCCTGCATTTCAAGTCTTGTACAGCCGTAGCTACCTCTCACCTACTGAAATGGCATTATTACATGAATACATCACTACCACTCAAGTTCAAGAACATTACTGATCCACACTATTTCTGTCCTTCATTACTCATTCTGAACCCAGGTCATTGAGATGGTGTGATTACAGAATATTATGGTTCTAGACTCACCCATGGTGGCTCTTATAAATTACCCGTCTGGTTTTGGTTTTTATTTGTTGCTGGTTTTCTGTGGGGGGGGGAGGTGAATTCTATTGCCGACCTTGTTTTATTTCAAATGATTGGTTTTACCTTATTTTGTCATCATGGCATTCATAAGTGATTACAGAGACATACTGTATCTAAAAGACCAAGAAAAAAAAAACACCGTTAAAAAAGAACCACTTTCCCTTTGATCAGCAACCCGTAGAAACCTGCTGACTTCTTTCAGACATTATAGCTCTTTTAATTAACTTACTACTAGCTTTGCTATTATACAGAACTAAACCACTGCAAGAATGTTAAGGCGATAATAAACATCTCATCTGAATCCACTAAAGAGAGAAAAAAGTAATTTACAGCAAGATTCCTGTCCTTAGTTTACCCTTTTGTGTCAAACATTTTGAGAACATTTGGGAACTGGCACAGTTTTCCTTAGGACAGAAAAGAGTCCCTCTGGAAGAAGCAGGCTTACTTACTGAGATGAGAAATATCTGTTCTTTGCTGCCTAAAATCTTCTGTCTGTCTAAGAAGCTGAGATAGTATGAGTTTGCAAGATTTCCTGATTCTTTGTGTTCTTCTTTTAGCAAATTCCAACCCTGGTTTTAGAATTGTAGCAATATTTTATTTTTTGTGGATTAATTTCTGAGGTTTTTCAGTGTATAAAACTCAATGCACTGATGACTTTTAATCTATGGATTTTCAAAAAAAAAAAAAAAGGACAAAATGGTATTATCTCTATGGTACTGAGGAAAAAATAGTTTCATTACTCAAACAAGTTTGGTGTTTACCTTTTGGAAAAAAAAGAAGGGAGGAGTTTAGAGAAGGCCTAGGAAAGAGCACTGAAAATAATCTAGAAAACTAGAAAGCCTGCTTCCTGCAGCAGGGGAATTAAGAAGTACAATTTTTTATTTTTATTTTTTGAAGAGTAGTTTGAAAGGTGACTTAGCCTTCCTTAAGTTCTCACGTCTAACCTTGACTTAACACTCAGTAAGTGCCTTCATGAAGAAATGACTGTTAGTGGTGCAGAGGTGTTTCATTCACTGAACCAATGGCTAAAGGCAGAAATTAATGGAGTGCCAAGTGCAAAGAAATGTGAATTTCTGTCCATGACTGCAGCAAAACAGAAATGGAGGTGAAAGAATCCAGGTTGCCTAATATCTGTAAAAAAAAGAATGGATACAGTTCTCAAAATTATGCTTTAACTTTGTCAGATTTTGTGGCCACAATGCAGGCAAGTAGAAAATAAAATAAGGCAGTCACATTCTGACAATACCTCCTATCACAGGACTGTCACTCCAATTCAATTTTTCATCTCACATGTAAATATTTAAATTTAAACTGCACACTCAGAAGGAACTTGATTGTCAAACATGACCTTCAAAGTGCATTAGATGCTTTTTCTTTTCATAACTTTGATTTTTTCAATGGTATATCTCTACCTTGGCAGGCTAAATTAAGGTTGACGTTCTATCCTTAAACACTGATTTGCAATGAGGAAGTCCTTACAGGGTGCTTCTAGATTTAGCTGCAGGTGCATTCAGCAGCATCCCTCCCAGTCCTACCTTCCATTCATCTGAATCAAGGACCATTTCATTTCATACCACTTCCCTTTGGCTGACTAGCCTGGACCTGGGAACTTGGAAACACTCTCAGATGCTCCAGTTAGGACACAGCCATTGCAATTAGAGAACAGAAGATTGATCTGCATGTGTACTTACACAGTGTCTGCTATGTAGCAAAAGCTGATGACTACCCTAAGAAGAGATGTTTTCTACTGCATGGCAAAGATCCTTTTGGGACTGATGCTGCTAGATGTTGGCTAGAGAGAGACAACTCTTTGGCTGGCAGTAGGCAGTGCCCCTTTGGGGAAGCAGTGTGAGGGATAAGAAGGCAAATTAGGACACATTTGTTGCATAGCTCTTTGAAAGCTTGAACGCCCTCAAGATTTTTTTGTAAACCCTTTTCTTGATTATGAGTCATGCTAATCTGCTGAGGAAACAAGAGCAATGCTGCATGATTTGGGACTAGTCTCAGCTAACCAAAGCAGTTTCAATTTCAAATTGAATCAGTTCAAAGAGGTCTGAAAAGACTTGCAACAAGATGTGCAATGTAAATTCCAACAATGAATAAATCAGAGGTAATTGTGAGCTATGTCTGGATATTCTGTGAAGAGGAAAAAGAGCTAAATTAATCAAGTGCACTATTCATTGCAAAATTATTTTTTTCATTCCTGATCATGAAGCCCAGTACAGAGAGGAACTGTCTGCTCCTGCACCTTCTGTTCCTTAATGTGAGAGGTTTTCCAGGAATGGGGCAGGGTGTAGTTTTACCTTCACCCCTCTGCCCTCACCCTGGTAGCCTAACTGCAGAACTGCTGTGCTTCCCCATGCTGTGTTTATAGCCTTCACTGTTGCTGGCCTAAAAGTAGCATGTACTTGTGCTTTCAGCTCTTCCATATCACTTGCCATAGCACCTGACTACAAGCTGCTTGCTGAGGTGGAGGATGAACAGGACTAACCCAAGCTCCATGGTGAGACACATACATGGACTCTAGAATTAAATTTATTTTGAGTTCCTTCTCTTTGCATTTGCTGTTGACTCAGAAAAGTGAAACTTGCGATGTCGATGGTGATTATGGGTTCTTGTCTGAACAGCATGTTTTCCTGTTCAAAATTTAAAAGGAAGATTGTTGTTTTCAAAACCTGATGAGGGTGCCATGATTATTTCACTTGAGCAGTTTCATTCCATTGAAACAATGATGAAACTGTCAAAACATTGGCTCAGAGTCCTCCTTGCTTGTATACATTAACTCACAAATTAGAAGAGTTTAATGTACCAAAGAGTAAAGGAATTTGATTAACTAAGTGTCTTTGTGTTTGTAACCACTTACAATCATGATAAAAATAGAAAAAAAATAGTTTCAGTCCTATGTTATTTGTAGGAGGTTGGTACTGTAATGGAAGCCTGTTAGTATCTCCAGTTCTGTGACTCTGGACTAATAAACCAGCTTTCGAATCTGAGTACCAACCTGTGCTTCCAAATTATTACTGAATGAAAAGACTGTTCTCCTCCTTTTCATTTCAGTGGATCATTTGACCTACACAAACAAGTTACAAAACCAAACGTTTTTAGCTTATAAATTTGTTAGGAGGAGAAATACATGTCCTATTTCTGTGTAGGTAGCTTAATTTGTACAATTCTCCAGCATGCTTCATTGACTCCAATCCAGTTCATACTCCACTGAGTATGAAATAAAACCAGAATAAAATTGGCATTTACTGTCACCTTTTCTCTTCAGAGGCCAACAGGGTATCCTAAATATCTCTGAAGACTCAGTAGCGCATTAAAAGGACACTCATCACAGGCATGAAATCACAGACGACTTTATACAGAAGGCTTTAGTACTATAGAGATCGTCCCTGTGCTATGTACCTCTTGCTCTTGATGATAAAAAGGAGCACTGGAAAAACTGACTGGATTTTATGTGAGGAAAGCAAGAACAGAAAGGAGGAACAGTAAGTTGCCTCTCCTGCAACACATCATGTTTGGTCTTGGCGGTTCAGCCATGCGGGATCAAGCCTGTGGATGCAAAGAGCCTGCCGCAAGACCTTTCCCTGCAAAGCAAACCTCAGTCCTACAGGAGGGAGCCCTGTGTGCATAAACAGAGCATTTCCATTTTTCTTTCCTGGTCAGTTTCAATATTTTATTTGGTTTGGGTTGGTTGAGTATTTCTCCTTTTGGGGCTCTGGCAAAGCAATTTCCAGGAGTCACACCCGTGATGAGCTGTCAGCCACCCCCCTGCCTGAAACCTCCCAGATTGGTCTCACTGAGGGGAGAGGATTTTGGAGTTGAGGTAGTTTTGGCATTCAGAGAGTGACAGGACTATTCACTGGCTGTTAGCATAGATTGAAAACAGGGGAGGAAGAACAAGAGCCCTAACTTAGAAGATGCAACCAACAACAGGGAAGCCATTTCTCTTCTATACACCTTGTTATTTAGAGCTTTGCATCCAGCTTGCTCCTGGCAACTACAAAATACATAATAAAATTAATAACAGTTCATTGTCACCAGCTGCTCACAAGAAACAGATGCACTCGTGGAGCCATTTAGTCAGCACTTCTTCCTGCCCAGTTATACTTCATCTTGAGCAGAGGATATTTGAATAATGAATCATGTATTGGACTATGAAGTAGGACAGATATAAATCAAATTGTTCTTAACTATTGTGGTTCACTAAGCACTAGGTCCATGGTTAAACACAGGAGATTTAGGAGAAAGACATCTGTGAGGAAAATTCAGTTTTGGCTTCATTCATCTGGAGGTATTTCCTCTCAATAACATCCCGTGTGAGCTATGGGGCTGTGTTTACGGGGAGGAGAGTCCTGTGTGCTGCCATGAAATGACTGCTTTGGCACTCCATCTTGGGGACACTCCTGGAATATATGTTCCTAAATCTTTTCTTTTCTCTTTACAATGAGGAGACAATAGCACAACCAATCCTGGGACCTCTCTGTCAAGGCTTCCCCTCTAGAAATTTTCATCTGAAATATTGTGGATTCTCTTGCCTGAAATGTGATGTAACACTGGAATATTTCCTCTGAAGAAATATTTTCATGTTCCTAAAGGAAAATAATGTGGATTTCCAAGCCTATTGAAAACATGTTTTACATGTGTCATTATTATTCAGGGTAAAAAATGTCCCCTTGCCCAAAAGCATATTGAGAAATATAATGCTGTCTGAATGTTGGAGCCAGCAAACAAGGAATTTTTTCATTGGCTATTGACCTTTGTGTAAGGATAGTCAAAACAGCTTGGTAAAATGAGCCTTGGATAAACACTTTGAGAGACTTAAGAACTCCCGTATGATGCACTTGACAGAAAATTGATAGGTTATTCAAATATTAAATCTCAAATGAAAAAGAAGTTGGAAGCATTCATAATTTAAAGGAAACCCATAAATCCCAAAAGAGAAAAAAGAAACTATTTTAGTCATATCTTTTACTTCAAATAAAGTAGTCATATATTGTCTAGAACTATGTCTGTAACATACATCACAAAAATAAATAAATAATAAAATAAAAAACTGACAGTAATACATTTAGACAGTCTTATTTAAAGAACCAGAGAATTGGAAGCAGTCACAGATAGAGATGAGCATAGCCCAGGTGAAAGATTATGGCAATGAAGTAAAAGAAAACAACAGGATAGGAGAGTTATAAGTGGCAGCATTGAAGGCTGCTTTTCTTCAAACCTCCATCCCATGGCCAGTCAGGGCAATGCCCGAGAAGGTGTGAGGTGCAGCATATTGGCATCATGGCACTCACACAAAGGAATCCCCTGAAGCTGAGTGCAGGGGAGCTTGTCCCCCACCCTGTTACCTGCTGCTATTCTACAGGAGAGGACCTCAGGGCATCCCACTTGGCCACCTAATTCCACAGAGCTTTTGGGAATTTTTGAGCAGACTGTTTGAAATTGACCAAAAGGTTTAGACAACATTCAGGAGACAGGAGAGACACACTGCTTAGGCAGTGATATAACACATCTAACTACCTTGGGAATGCAGGCAAAAAAAAACTGTTAAAAGAAGAATTTTGTTAAAAAGCTGGGGTTTTTATACCTACTCTGTGTTTTTTTGAGCTTCTTGGTCTTGGTTAAAGTTCAAGGGGGAAGGAGAAGCAAAGAATTTCTCCTCTTCTCTGAAGCCTAGTGAATTCAAATGACTCAGGCTCCTGCATGCTGATGAAGGTGTTGAGCATGGCCATCTTCCATCACATTTCAGTAATACTTTTCAGGGCACTACCTCTGCACTTTTATGCAAAAAGTAGGCACTACTTTGTCTTTTTTTTTTTTTTTTCCTGTCTTTTATTCTTCCTCTGTTTTACATCCCAACTTCACCAGGAAACAAAGCTTATACAGACCTGTGTGTCCATGCACATTTCCCTCATTTGAGACAAGGATCTGGGTCTCAAAAGTAAATAAGTTTTTATGACTTTTATAAAAACCCATAGCCAGGAAGGAAAGAGTTACGAGGGTACAGACATTTATGGGTTCATCTCACAGTGACTCACTTATCTCATTCTTTTGTTATCTTGCTACTTTCTTAAGAGACTCCAGCTGACTTCTGTTGAGAAAGACATTTTTTTCCAAAATTTGCTAACATTTGCATTTCAGGGGTTGGTTACTCCAGACAGTTTTGAGAATCTCACAGTTTAGTGGGCAGGCAACACCCTACTCCACCCTGGAATAATGGTTTCAAAAACTGGGAGAGAGTGACATGGCAATCCAGTGTTTTACTAACCATAGTCAGATTTAGCATTAAGTGGGACTGAGAGATAAAGTGATTTGTTTATTTGGAAACACAAATTTGCAACTATGGAAAAAAGTTACAAAAAATACAACAAAGTTACTAAATTTCTGCTTAGCATTAAGTAACTTCCTATGCTGCTCCAACACTGTCATTGCTTTCTGAGTCAGCTCAAGCCATCCTCTACAACCTGCTCCAGGCTTGGTATGCTCTGGGGAGCTCCAGGAGATGGGTTGTGTCTGGCCAAGGTGGAATGATCAGGTCAGAATATTCTCTTGCCCTTGTAACTGATTGTTCTGGCTTCAGTTGGGATAGAGTTAATTTTCTTCATAGTAGCTGGTATGGTGCTGTGTTTTCGATTTAGGATGAAAATAATGTCGATAACACCAATGTTTTGTCTTTTCTTATGAGCAGGCATAAGCCTGAGGATTAGTTCATGTCCTCCTCCCTCCTTCTTAAGGCTGCAGTTATGATTCACGCTTCTGTTGTAAATTTTAAATACCAGAGACCTGGCTTTAGCTATCAGGTATTTTTGTTTCATTTACTGGGTCCTTAAAACATGATAGACAGATACAGTAACAGATAGGTAGATAGATAGATAAATAGATCAATCAATCCACTTTGTCATGAGATATAAAATGTACAAGATTTATAACATTTTTCTTGTTATGGTCATCGCTTTGACTCTACATATGACAGTAAACCTAAGGGATGACAGATACGACCTGGATACAGGAGTGGAGTGCATCCTCAGCAAGTTTGCTGATGATACTGAACTAGGAGGTGCTGTTGATTCCATGGAGGGACGAGAGGCCTTGCAGAGGGATCTAGATAGATTGAAGCATTGGGCAATCAGCAAGGACATGAAGTTCAACAAAGGAAAATGCCGGGTGCTGCACCTGGGATGGAGTAGTGCCACACACGGGTACAGACTTGGGGACGAGTGGCTGGCAGCAGCTCAGCAGGAAGGGACCTGGGGGTGCTGGTCGGCAGCAGGCTCAGCACGAGCCAGCAGTGTGCCCTGGCAGCCAGAAGGGCAAACCCCATTTTGGGGTGTATTAACCACAGCACAGACAGCTGGTCAAAAGTGGTGATTCTCCCACTGTATTTAGCATTGGTGTGTCCTCATCTCGAGTATTGTGTGCAGTTCTGGGTCCACAATATAAAAAGGATGTTAAGGTACTTGAAAGCATCCGGAGGAGGGCAACCAAGCTGGTAAAAGGGCTGGAGGGCATGTCCTGTGAGGAGAGGCTGAGGACACTTGGGCTGTCCAGTCTGGAGAAGAGGAGGCTGAGAGGCGACCTCCCTGCTCTCTGCAACGTCCTGAGGAGGGGAAGCGCAGAGGGAGGTGCCGGTCTCTGCTCCCTGGTCACCGATGGCAGGAAGCAGGGGAACAGCACAAAGCTGTGCCAGGGGAGGTTCAGGCTGGACATTAGGAAAATTTCTCTACCGTGAAGGTGGTCAAACACTAGAACAGGCTTCCTAGTGTGGTGCTTGATGCCCCATGCCTGTCAGTGTTCAAGAGGCATTTGGACAATGCCCTCATTAATATGTTTTCACTTTTGATTAACCCTGAAGCGGTCAGGCAGTTGGACCTGGTGATCTTTGAAGGTCCCTTCCAACTGAACTATTCTGTTCTATGGGTTATTTGGATGGCACAGCATCCCCATAGACTTTATGTAATAGTCTAACACAGGTTAACCACTTTGCATTACAATGCAAATGCACAGCACTTTTAACTAATGCAGACACTTTTATACTTGTGGGCTTGAACAGATGCAGACCCTTGATTGTCTACATAATAGTAGAATATCTACTTGAGCATTAATTGTGATCCTCACTGTGGTTTGGACAAGACAATATGACCAGGCTGGTACTTAATTGGATTTTAAACATATCATTTAGGCATGGTAGATGACATTTTCCTCAAAAACTGGCTAGAGAGTTTTAAACTCTAAAACCTTTGAAAAGCATAGACACTGCAAATTATAGTCTTATACAACCATATAAGGGATAGCTATAAATGCAGCTCATTACTAAATCCCTACAGGAAAACAAAACAAAACAAAACAAAACAAAAAAACAAACAAAAAAAAAAAACAAAACAAAACCAATGACCACCGAATATATTTGCACAAGATAGGGTACTTTGGGTGAAATGGCTTTCTGGGACAGCATTATGCTGTGACATTTATTATTAGCTGTTGACCCCCTTGGCTGATTACGACAGCTCTCATGTCATTGCTGAAATCCTCTGAAGGAGAAGATTTTAGGTACACGCATAAATGTTAGGATATTATAGAATAATTAATTTAAACAATCAATCAGCTAGCTGATATCTGACTGATTGTATCTTTGAATTATAGAGAAACAGGTTCAAGGTAACTCCCGTTTTGCTAGCTGGGGTGCTCACCAGTTAAAAAGAGATGAATGTCACATTATCAGAATGGCTGGGCATAGTTTATGTGTCTGCTGGAGTGGGCTTCTCAGGATATACAGGCACTAGGATGCCTATATATGTATCCCATGTAGGCTTCAGTTTCAAGCAGGTGCTGAGATGCTCAGCCCAAACACATCAACAGTGTCTCAACGCATGCAAAACTTTGGTGTCCCTGCACTTGAGGAGATTTTCTGTGAAGACCACTCTTAAATGCAGAGACCTATTATTGTTGCTGAACTTTCACTACTAAATCAAAAAGTACAAGAAGTTAAAGGCATAGAGTATTAATTCAAGCATTTCTTTGAAATGAATGAAAGGGTAGTCTTGAATGAGTGGACCTTCACAAATGTCCAGTAATAGGATTTCAAGAAATGTACAATTAATTGCTATTTGAATTAGCTATCTGAATGATGAATAATTATATCATTATAAATATGCACTGGCCAGCACATTGGTTTGCAGAATTGTTGCTGCATGATGAAATACGCAAGTGGATCAAAATCCTGCCGCTTGCAGGGACATCGTGCATAGACAGATGGGGATGCAGAACGCAGTCTTTGTTATGGAGCAATGTCAAACCCTCGAGCAGCCTATTGTTAGGCTGGTGGAAACAAAACCCTGACAGATGGCTGGGTGTCACCTGTGCTCTGCTGTAAAAGGTGCAGCACTATCTGGGTGCTTCCTCCTCATAGTGCCTAACCCTGGCATGACTCCTGTCCCAAACAGCTCTGAAGCAGCACTGTGGGATAACACTGCTGCTAGGAGGCAGGCAGGCAGGGCTAACAGACCCAAATCAGCAGTTATTTGCTAAAAATGACCATTTCATCCCTCTTTTGAAGGAAGGCAGCTGGGTAAACTCTTACCATGAAATGTGCTGTACCTGTGCTTAGCACAGCACACTAGAGTGACTGGTTTGATTTGGCTTTCCAGCCCTGAAAACACAGGCAGCGTCTGAAAGTACAACAGCCATGCAAATTTAATGAGTAGGGAAACATGAAATTTACACATTTCACACTGACACTGGCTTAGTGAATGCTTTATCTTGAAAAAAGACAGAGGTAGGAAATCCAGACCTAGCACAACAAAGAAGCGGAAAGCCTAGCTAGACTGGAAAATGGAATTTTTCTGAATCTTAAGAAATAAAAAGATCCTTTCATATGTCTTCCAGGGACATCCTGCAGGTAATTATACACAGTCTGTAGAGTGCTCCTATGTGGCGTACCACTCTATATTGGGTTTGCATGGCAAGGGTTTGGTAGCAGGGGGCTGCAGGGGTGGCCTCTGTGAGCAGAGCCCAGCAGCTGCCCCATGTCAGATCAGAGCCAGCTCCAGCCGGCTCCAAAAGGGACCCGCCGCTGGCCAGAGCCGAGCCAGGGAGCGACGCTGGTTGTGCCTCTGGGAGAGCAGAGCTAAGGAAGGGAACAAACTGCTGTGCCACAGCAGCTGGGAGAGAGGAGTGAGAAACAGCCCTGCAGGCACCCAGGTCAGTGCAGAAGGAGGGCAGGAGGGGCTCCAGGCGCCGCAGCAGAAGTTCCCCTGCGGCCCGTGGAGAGGCCCATGGTGGAGCAGGCCGTCCCCCTGCAGCCCATGGGTACCACACGGAGCAGATCTCCACGCTGCAGCCATGGAGGAGCCCCCATGGAGCAGGTGGATGTGGCCTGAAGGAGGCTGCGGCCCATGGGAGCCCCCGCAGGAGCAGGCCCCGGGCCGGAGCTGCAGCCCGTGGAGAGGAGCCCACGCAGGAGCAGGAGGCCTGGCGGGAGCTGCCGCCCGTGGGGGAGCCATGTTGGAGCGGTTTGGTCCTGAGGGATGGGCCCCGTGGTACGGACCCATATGGGAGCAGTTCTGGAAGAGCTGCAGCCTGTGGGAAGCCCCCGCAGGATCAGTTTGGGAAGGACGGCATCCCGTGGGAGGGACCCCACGTGGAGCAGGGGCAGAGAGTGACCGTGAAGGAGCGGCGGAGACACAGCGTTAGGGACTGACCGCAGCCCCCCATTCCCCTTCCCCTGCGCTGCTCGGGGGGAGGAGGTAGAAGAGGGGGGGTGGGGGAAGGTGTTTTTAGTTTGCTTATAGTTCTCACTGTTCTAGTGATAGGCAACAAATTATATTAATCTCTCTATGCTGAATCTGTTTTTTGCATGACAGCAATTAGTGAATGATCTCCCTGTCCTTATCTCAACTCATGAGATTTTTTTTCATCATATTTTTTTCTCCCCCTTTTCCTTTGAGGAGAGGGAGCAGTGTGGTGGTGCTTAGCTGCCCATTGGTGTTAAACCATGACACCCTCTACCTGTAATGCTGTAGCTGGGGCCTCTCCAGGGACGCCTGGCACGTACCTGAGGTTGGCCATTCAGGTCCACATGTGTAAGCCCGAAACTTCTTTCTGGACCCAGCTCTTCACAGCAGCAGATGTGTTTTTCTCCAGCTAATTTGGTCATTGATGATTGCGTGGCAGAATGATTGACTTAAAAAAACTCATTCAAAGATAAAACAACCTGTGAGAACATGGTACTACATGGTATAGCCTACCTGTCAACATACACCATGGCCAGGGAATATACTAATGTAATTGTCTTAACATGTTTTTCTTTGTTTACTGATTGGTATCTAAATTTGTGGGAACTGTACGTGGACCTTTATCTGAGAGTTCATAATAACCTTCCTAAAGCTTCAGGTTACAAAAGAAAAGAAAAAGCCAGCCGTTGCCAAGGCAGTGTTGTTTCCTCTGCTTTACAGCTTGCTCAAGGCCAGATGTCAGTGCTATGGCTGGGAGTTGTTGTAATGGAGATCTTGAGGATTCCTGTCCAGCACAGCCACATCCTAGAAAATCGACAATATCGTACAAATATATATGTCAGTTCCAAATATTATCCAGGGCAGTACGTGTGCACAGGCAGCAGCAACACTATGGAGCCTCTGGAGATACTGATAAGAAAAACAAATTTAGAAAAAAAAAACTTTGTTGTTTTTTTTTTGTATTCTTCATTTTTCCAAGTCAGAGTTTATTTGTTTTCTTTCTTTTCTTGGTTTATGTTTTCCCTGGAGTACTTTCTTTTTCTTCTTTTGTCTCTGCAACAGAACATTTAGTTTTCAATAGTCTCCAGTATGTGATTCTATCAATAGATGTTTTTACTCTCAGTGACTGAAAGTATGCAGCAACAACCCATTGATCCTGTTTGTGCATGGGAATCTTCAGGATACTGATCTTTCAGGGCATGAGTTGTTATCATGAAAAGTAAATACTGCTCCTAATTTGGCATCATTTTTTTTGTTACATCTATGCCCAGTTACAACTTGTGGAAAAATACTGGAATTTGTAGATTAAAACCTAACAAACTTGAGGAAAATTTAGAAAGGAGGTTGATAAGATCCTACAGGCTTTATTCTTGCACCCAGATCGCATAAGCACTGTAAAGGCTCAGCAACTTTCTTCTCTGCTTTCCTTCTCTGTCTTTAGTATTCCTGTCAGAGAAATACCATTTAGCATCCCTCTTCTACGTCTCATTTATTTGCCAGCATTTTTAGCAATGCAACTCTTGCTGGTAGCTGTGAGAAGAGAACAATATGAAGACCGGTGAAGAAAGTACAGTTGTAAATGACGTTCTTTCTTTCCATTAGGCTGTCTTTACTTCTGTCAATGAACATCAGTTATGGAGGAAAGCAACACACTTTCCAAAATGTACAAAAAGCTGCATCAAGGTTACACCCTACTGTGCTGTTCCAGCAGCAAAGGGTATGGTCAGTAGGGGCTGCTACCCATGGAAACACATTGAGTTCTTCACGAGGAACAGAAATTACATGTTGCAGAACTGTAGGAAGGCATGCTTCCTTCTGTTTTTGCTGTCTTGAGGCCTTTGTGCAAACGAGTTATAATAATAAGTAACTTGAGTCTTAGGATGTCTTATGGAGAACGGTAATGAAGCTGGCTGTTTAAAAGCTTGTCTGGCCTGTAATTAGTTCTGGTTGACCCTGCTCCAGGGAGGCACAGCCCTGCACACATTTGGAGACCACGGTTTCCCACCCTACTGTCTGCAGGTTGGGAACCATCAGGCTGCCTACATATGTGGCTTGGCCTTTATCTGCATGGCTCCCTTACGTGCCTCCCATATAGATCTCCCACCAACAGGGTTGATGTCCCCAGGACAGCCCTATGGCAGCCCCAGAGGGGACGGTGCCATAGGTGGCACTGAGGAGGGCAGCACTGATCCCCCTTGGGAGCAGGGCCAGGGTCTTCTCCTACCTCCTCTGGCTTGGCTGCTGAACCCTGAGCACATCTTTTGCTTAAGAGTTTCAGGGAACCTCTTCCAAAGGGCTTTGGACAGAAAACAAAACACCTGTAGAGGTCTCTCTTCACTTGGTCAGAGGAGATTTAAGTGGAAGTGCTCCTCCAGTGCACTTGCCAAGAGAGTGCTCTGTGCTCTTCTCAGGCAAAAGAAAGCAGTGATAAAGCTTTCAGAAATATTGTTTTACAGGTTTAGCTAATTCATACAGAATCCTTACTATTCAATTTCTTCTGCCATTTTTGGAGTGATGAGTTCACAACATGCAGCACTAATTGTCAGGCAGCTACATCTAAACCCTGTAATAGCTAGATGCTCTAACAGGAATTGACAGCTGACACATATGGAAAGTGTTACTTACCATGGCCTGAAATTGAGGGAATTATGTGACAAAATTAAATGCTTACATGCTTCCAGGCAGCAGCTCTTATTTTAGTAAGGAACAAAGAAATACAATTACTGCACAAAGATTTACTGCAGGTAAGTTTGATCAGGATTTTATACCTACAATATACCACTTCAAATTATGTCACCGGGTATGCACGTAAACACATTCATCTTGATGGATGTCACAGCTTGCTTAATACAGCCAGCAACACAATGCCTTATAGCAGCCGCATCTTTGGGAAAATCAGCAGCTTTTTTATTCTTTTCACAGATAGCCATTTAAAAATACTTCTTTGTACAATTATGTTTAATTAAGCATACTGGATTCACTTAGGAGAATTTTTCTTCCATCATCAAGATTTTGAAGGCAATTTTATCATCCTAATTTGTTATTTCTGATCACCCCCCTTAAGCTTGTTTTTATTATTATTTTCCCGTGAAGTCATTTGTCAGAGATTCTACCCAACAGAATCTGCAGCAACTCTGTGTTTTGTTGAACAACCAGTATACTTTGTAGGTAGAAAAGGTCTGTTACGTTAAAAGGGATTCTCATAGTTGGACTCCCCAGTAATTAAGCTGAGAAAGTGCGGGAATTCAGTATATATTAGTTTGGTTTGCTTTCCAAACTGGCAGGTTAGCAAGGATTAGGTGATGGCGTAATGTTGTATGCATTCTCAAAACATTTTTTCCAGCAGGGGGATGTAGAATTCCAGGGTTTTTTTATGAGTTGCAAGAATGGTGGGACAATTATTTTCCATGTCATGAACACCAGAATGGTTCTATTTTAAAAAAGAACAAAGTAAGAGAAAAAAAAGGCACGAAAGCTGGTCTCAGGAGTTCCCATATCTGAGCAACTGTTAAATTGCTTCCCTGTTTGTAATCTGAATAAATGATGACTGTGAACACTTTTGAATTACTTGCCAGATCACTGCCTGGGAAATGACTGGGGCAAGTATTCCTGAAACTATTCAGAATAAATTATGGGTGAAAAAGTGAGACAACATACACATGATTTAGAAACTATTTGGCCACTATGTGGCTGGCTGAAAACAATGCAAACTGTATCTGGAATTGCTCTGGAGCGTGGTTTTCCGTGGTGCAAATCAAGTTAAAAAGAAGGTAACGTGATGCATAGCAATAAAAAAAAAAAAAAAAAAAAAAAAAAAAAAAAAGCTGTTGACTGGACACCCTAGGGCCTTTAGACCAACAAATATAATTTCCCTTGTTAAAATAGTTCAATGCCAGTCCCAGGGTGAAACCTGAACCCTGGAGCCCACTCCAAATAAAAGACATTTGTTTGAATTTTGAAATACAAATTGAACATCAGTGCCTGCCATTCAATCTCGTCTGGACACTGACAGCCTGCTCCCATGGGGCCAGCCTGGATCCCCTCTCTCCAAGAGGCTGTAATATCTCCCCTCCTTGGGAAGTCACAGCTGTGTGGTGGTGAGGGCACTCTCCTACCTGCTCCTCTGCACTGATGCAAGAGGTGAAAGCTGGCTTGTCATTTGGGACAGAGGACCTAAATCCATTTAATTCACTGCAGAGATCTGCTGGAGCAGCTTGAGGCAGGTGGGAGCTGAGCCGTGGGATATCCCAGCAAAGCTGGGGTGAGGGGTCCTCACCTGCCACCTGTGAAGGACCTCAGCTTCAGCTGGGAGCAACTATCTTCTGGTCACCAGCCTCGGTTTGTCCATCCCCAGCTGGCGTGAACCAACAGCATTACGTTGAATCACACAGGCTTCAGCAAAATCAGCCTCTGCTCAGAGAAGGGAGCATGGGTGCAGCCTTCTGAGACTTTCATGTCTGCCACCCAAGCCACCAACCTGGAAGAGAAATAGAATGGGTTAATTCTTCTTGAAGTCCCAGTTCCCAGCCTGAATTCCCTCTTCCTCACACTCCCCTCTACCCAGTCCCTCACCTACCATGTTTCCTTGCTGGTTAAGCCAATTAAGAGGTTCTAAATTAAAAAAGAAACAAGCTGTTGTCAGTGTACCAGTGTCAGCTCTCACCAGCGCTTTGAGTTATCCAATAAGCAGGCTCTTTCAGGGAGTCCAGTCCCACATCCATTGAAGTCAATGGTAAAACTCTCAATGATATCAGGGGGAGCAGACTACAGTTAATAATCTGCAAGCTGCTAGTTCAGGAAGAGTCACAGTAATTACGCAGATGGCCATATAAAGAAGTTCAGCTGAAAGTCATTTTGCGTTAAAAAAAAAAAGAGAGAGAGAGAGATAAATATAGAAGAGAAATCTTGTTGTAGTAGAAAATTACTGAAGTCTTAGATTTTAGAGATAGCAGGTGATAAATCATTTGACATTGTAAAAGTGGTGGACAAATTGTTACAGATATCAAGATGGGCATGAAGAACAGGTCTGTAAGAAATTATGCCTTCATTTCTGTATTAAGATAACATGTAACTAAACCTGCAAGATTCTGAGTTTTATACCATTAGAAGCAATTGATTTCACTAGGGCTGTGAAGTGTATAAATTAGTATGTTACTGATTTACTCAGATCTGCATTCCTTGAAATATGGAGCTGGGTTCAAAAGAAAGGGAATAAAGAGAGGGAAACGTGTGTAGATCTTTGGACGTGGAGGAACCATTTTAAATTGCTGTAGGGGAGTTTCAAGTTAAATAGGGAAATAGTTTGTCTCCAGAGGCTGTGAAATCTTTACTAGTAGCACTCTTTAAGAGTGGGTGTTAGATAAATGTTTTTCAGGAATGTCAAGAGGAAAAGCAGATCCTGACTTGGAAAGGAAAGGTAGACTAGGGGATCTCTTGAAATCCCTTCCAGCTATCTTTTCTATGATTTCTTTGATTTTTACTTTTTCAGACTGATGATTTCCTTGACTCCCATTTGTCTTCTGTTTTAGTTATAAAAGCATTATAAAATAAAAAATCCCTGCATCATATTTATTATGCAGTGCCTAATGACTAGTGAAGAATGATGCTGCTACACCGAGTGTTACAGTAGGCAAGTGCTAGAGGACCAGCGACTCTGTGGCTTTGGGACTAAAAATCCCTTGTTAGCTTGCTCAAGGGGTGAATCACCCTCATGCCACACACTATATACACTATATCTTTCTGCTTTATTTGGAGACTTTTGTTTAATTTCCCATTTTCTTCCTCTGAAAGTACTTATGCTATAATAAAATCAGCACTAGATGTGGTTTTGGTCAGTGATGCGGGTTTGAGTCCATTCCCTGAACATGTCCCACCTGCACTGAGATGCCTATCCTGAGAGGTTCTTTATTGCTTCTCTGGAGAGAGAGGAAAAGGGCAGGCACTTTCAGGTGATGGTTTAAATCTTATGTGGTCGCTGTTCCCTTGCAGAGGCGATTCTCCCTTGCCTGCCCTGTGGAGTATGAAGGGCACTTCAGATGTCGGAACTCATAACCCAAGGATTTCAATGTAGTATTAGTTTTTTTAGATGGGTTTATTCTTTAAAATTCCTCTGTAAGATGTTTTTTTCAATTCCTTCAACATGTTCTAGGGGTTCTTTCTTCACAGGTGGTATTTCTATCGTCTCTCTTTTCACAGCAACGTCAAGTGCAGCCTTTGTTTTTAGCATGACTGTTAAGAATACTCCATCAACAGATGCTTTTGCAACAATTATCTTGAATAATCATCTTTCCACTCACTGCCATTTACGTTTGCTCTTTACACATCCTTTTTGAGTCTGCAAAAGTCGTCCAGCAGGCAGGAGCATTGCACTTGCGATAGAACTCTCTACCACCATGCAGGTGTAAGATGCCAAGAAGAGATTTTGCTGTCAATGGGGCCTTATCCCTGTGTTAATGCCAGGAATGTGCCATTAGTTTGGCATTTTCTTAGACTATAAAAAATCTGTGATGATCTTCCACTATTGTTTTGATATTCAGAGTTTGGGTTTGCTGTAGGAAATCGTTCACTGATAACCCAGTACCTCTATCAAATTTGATGGTGTGCTTGGTTGTTTTCCTTTAAAATTCCTCCTCCACTGTCAAAAAAGGAGGTTCCCAATTGAGGATCACCTTTTCTGAAATTATTCATTTTCCCTCTTGTGATCCAATACAGTGAAGCTCAATGCATAGCCTCACAGTAATTAGTCTGCCATGAAACACGAGAGAACTATTTCATCTGCCATGAAGTGCCTCACAGACATCTAATGTGCTTTTAGAAATGCAGGACAGTGGAAAGAAGACTGAACAGGGGCCACAGATGTGTAGTAACATTTAAGGAATTGATTAGCACATCCAACAAATTAAATATTTGAGTTCATTTAATATATATGTTTTATTATTTATTTAGAGTAAAGTTTCTGAAAAATAATGATTTGGTTAAAAATAATAAAAATCTAGTGATGCAAAATTTTATTTTCCCTATTTCCTATTAGTACACACATTGTGCAGCACAGTACTGGTCAATCACCTTCAAGTTCCTTGCAAATCAACCTGAGAAAATTTGGAGAAATGCTTGGAAACCAGGGTGTTCACTATTTGCCACAGCAGTTGGAAGAGAGAACTGAAAAACATCATGGTCTCAAGAAAATAAAATCAACCCTCTACTGGAAGAGAAGCAGTGGGAACAAAATACTCACAGCAGATCAATTGCATTTAATAAATACTGGTAAAACTGTAGTGGGCTTCTGTTGATAGTAATGTACATCTGATCCAAGCTTGGCCAAGCTTGCAGCATGTGTTGATGTGGTTTCACCACTTTTAATGCCTGAGCTTGAAGTAAAGATATTGCAGTTATACCTATCCATGCTGCGATCACACTCTCAAATGCATCATAAAGCCTTCTAATGATAAAGATAATGAGCCATCGAAATAGAGTGGCTGGAAATTGTGAAGCATCTTTTGTTGAAGGTCTTTAAATGGAAGCTGAATAAAAAGCTATCTGGAATGATGTAGTTACAGATGATCATGTCTTTGGGCAGATAGATGAAGTAATTGACCTCTTGATGTCCTGGCCAGATGCATTTTTTTTTTTTTTTTTACTATATAATCTTGGATTTTCATTGGGCAACAAACCTGTGTTTTTCTGAGGCTCTTATACTGCCTCAGTGCAGTGCTAATGCATCAGTCTTCAGAGTCACGTCTGAGCACTAGCAATGCCTGCTATTAGGTTTGCTTGCAAAATTCATTTCTAAAATGACATTATTCTAAGATTGCTCTGAATGTAGCAAGTCACCTCACTTCTTGCTGCTGGGTTTTGTAGATCTGTGGCTATCCTTGGATCCAGAGAAAGCATTAAAATGTGAAGAGCTATTGGCAGTGATGACAGCTCTGTACTCTTGGAATTTAATAGGGGAAATGTATTTCTACTGTATAGAATTTTGCAGGCTGGTTAGGCGTGCAAACAGCATGCAAAGAATCCCTTGCTTTTTAAATTCTGCATATCCCTGTCTCCAGCCTACCTACAGCATTTGCCTGGTGGCTTCATCTGGTTTTATAATAGGAATGGAGGTTCAAACTACCATTAGAGTATGAATCTAGCAGATTTAGCTTTACCAAGCACTTGTTCAGCTGGATTTCTGCTTGCTATTGTAGTTAATGGAAATTGTTATTTGGCTGGCAGTCTGGAAAATGCTTTCATAGAACCATCCAGACAAAATAGATCCATGGGCTCTGCTTTCTTTGGGCATAGCGATCCATGTATAGACCTTTACCTGAGAGTGAATTCCTGCTGACTCCATGGGGAGAGTGGCCAGCCTGAGAACATCGTGTGACAGTGGCTTTGGAGCATCTTCCATGCAGATAGCAGGGGTCTGTCTGGGTGGGGCCCTGCTCCAGGCAGTGAGACACAGGAGCCCCTCCGTGCGTTTCTTCCCGTCAGGGTGTTCAGCTGAACAAGTCTGAATTTACACTTGGTTATGCCTGGTTATTAGGCAAGATATTCATTATACTATATGATTTAGATGTAGCCTTTGAAAAGAGAGAATGGGTTCCTATCTCAAATTTGCTCATTCCTTGGGCATTTTAAATAACTGTTAATATACAAATTTAAAATTTAAGTTAATATGGTATTTAGGATGTAACACTCCTTTGTGGTTTAACCTGTCATTATGTCTGATTATTCCACTACATTATGAGCTTACTCAGAGTAGAAGAGAAAAACATCTTGTCTTCCTGACAAGGCAAAGAAGAAGAAGAAGAAAATAATTACATAAAGGAGAGAGCGGGTCCCATTCTGCCTCTGTTACGCTGTATTTACATCACTGCTATTCCAGGCATTTCAGCAAAGTTACTCTGAATTTGCATCTGTGTCACCAAGGGCAGGGTTTGGCCCACACTGTGTAAAGGCTGCATCCTGTAGTCATGGCAACGAAAGTTCTAAAAATTGTAGAAGAACAGAACACCAGGTTGTTGTGATAAATGATGCATTAAAAGTGACTGCTTTCTTATAGCTTCTTACTTTTAATTGATGCCTTTTTTTGTGTGGAACCTATTTTTATTGATGGATGCAATTAGCCAAGATGCTGCTGTAGCAGCTTTAATGTTCCAGTGGCCAGATATCACATGGGAGATGACCGGGTTACATTTTATAGCAAGATGAGTGATCGGTTAGCTTAAACTTATACAACAAACTTATGTTCTGTGCTTTCCTATTGATTCCTGCAACAGCTGTCACGCAGCAGCAGGAATCAACCTAAAGCTAATGTTATCACAGTGACAAGAAGAAAACCACATTTTCGACATCTGAACCATTCTGTAGTCCGAAACAGGCTTACAGGGAAAAGAAATGTTTCAGTGAACTCCATACTTTTTTTTCTTTCAACATTCTTGCAGGGGGACTGTAACTCATATAATGCTTTTCGATGATCTCTCCAGTCTGTGCTGGGCTGAATTTTGAGGTCTATAAATCTATCCCAGCCAGCCCTCTGACTTTGCATTTCATTGGGTTGGCTTTGCTTGATGAGCTCCATCGACCCCTCCCTGATTCATCAGCCTGCCAGCAATCGTATCTTTGGGAGGAGAGACCTGACTCACTTCCTCCTGGGCAGTTATGGGTGGCACCAGTTAACAAGTGAGCACAGAAGAGAAACACTGGGAAGCTAAAGGCAGTGGTGAAATAAAGTTGAATTCAAGTTTTAATGATATAGCACATCACTATGCATGTAAAATGAGATGCATTCCTGCCCCAGTTTACAGGCACCTCCCAGCACAGACAATAGTGTGGGATTTCATTACCTAAATGTGGCACCTATTGCCATTTGTGATATTCTGGGATATCAAAGACATCTAGGTTATCTGGGAGGTCTGACCACTTTTGAAGCAGTATATGCCTAAAATGGCACCAATATTCAGGCAACTGAATCTTCCCGTTATCTAGACTGGAAAACTACAGTGCTCAGATATTCAGCTGATAATGATGCTGTATTAATCTGATGTCCACTGACTGTAAGGAGAGCTTAACCACCAACTCACATGTAGACACCTACACTGTAAACACCTTGCTGTCTAAAAATGGCTGTGAATTTCATACTTAATTACTGTTTTTCAGCCATAACCCTAACCCCAGATGAAGTAAGGCAAGGCAAGGATTTCTTCCCCCCCCCCCCCCCCTTTTTTTTTTTGCTTGTAGTTGAAGTCATGTCACATTAGCTCCACTGAAATCAGAATAAAATTTCTACTCATTTCAGAGGGGGCAAGACAGAATACATGTGATTTATGAATATAGCTCCTTAATGATAACATCAGGGTGACTGTGGTTCCCAGTCTACACAGCCTTTCTTTGTTTAAGCTGTTTAAACAGACGAGATATCAGGTAGTATCTAGACTCTTTCTGATGTCATTAAAGGGAGAGAGAGGCACCTCTACAGGGCCTCTTTCCAGTTATTAATTAGTGTGCCTCAGTCATGACACTCACAAAACATCTTTTATGTCTAGAATAACTCTTTGGCAATCAGAGTTAGGCAAGATGAACTGCCCTGAATGATTGCAAGCAACTGATAATGACAGCTATTTGGGTGTCCCAATAACACCAGTCTGTAGGAAAGTGGGAGTGGATCACAGAATCACAGAACCATTTAGGTTGGAAAAGACCTCCAAAATCATCCAGTCCAACCTATAACCTAACGCTACCAAGTCCTCCACTAAATGAGATGAGAGATGCATAATCAGAGATCAGCTGTATGCTTGCTGACGCGTGGAGAAACAGCTGTAAAATGTTGATAGGAATTTCTGTTGAAATACTACATTGCATATAAATATATAAATTAATTGATAAACTAGGTTTTCGGAGAAAATCACTGTTATGCCTTTGGTGCATACTGACGATTAGAAAAGGGACATGATCCTTCTGTGAGGTTGGGTTAGGTTCTGTGTTTGTGTCCTGCAGTGATTTTGATCAGCAAATTTCAGGATACATACAGATCAACAGGAAAGCACTAGTCTCTGAGGCTCAAATTCAGCAGGATTTGTGAGCACATTAATTATTTTTTTTACTGGAATTTCTCCTGTGCTAAAGCTTAGGCACTTGCTAATCAGAGGCTATGTTCCTACAGTCTAATTTACAGAGTGACCTGTAATGTTGTTCTGCTTTTCAATTGCTCTACTTACCTCATTCCCTGGAATTCACAGTAAAACATTGCTGAGATAAAAGGGAATTTAACTATAGTAGCTTTTCAGGGCATCTCGAACACTAGCTGTCTTGGAGGAAGCTTATTCTTGGAGGTCAGGCTTTGAGCATCCCTCAACAGGCTATCACATCTGTGGCCACGCTCCAGGGGCTCACGGATGAAGCTGCCACCCGCCCCGTGCCCTTGCTGTCTGCCAGAAGTTGCTGCCCTGTTGGAAGAACTGCAGAAAACAGCACGTCCCAGCTCCTCAGCTCCTGCAGTCCCCTGGTGCAGTCACCAGGATGGTGCCTGTGCACAGCCCCTGCTGTCATGGCATGGTCTATGTGCTGAGTCCAGCCGGGGCAAATGGTTGGGAAAGCCATGGCAGGTCAGGTGGGAATGTGAGTGTGGGAGCAGAGCGCTGGAAAGACGCTGTTAACAAATCCATCAGCCCCTTGGATTTGAACTGTGTGATTTGAGCAGTTTTTCCCTGAGACAATGTGTGCATGCTCACATATTCAGAGAAATAACTCATGTCTTGGAAGGCAACAAAAATGAAAACTACATGGCAGTGAAAATAATAATGGCTGGGGGCTGCTATAGGATTATTATTTTTAGCTCTTAAACAGTGACAGTACTTTCTATGCTGTAGAGTGATGAAGGTAAAATGTAAGTCCTGCTCAGATGAAGTTGCTGGGAAGAAAATACATAAATCCACAGCTTTAATGAAAAGAAACAGCAGAAGAGGGTGCAGTCAGGAAAAAACAAACAAACAAACAAACAAAAACAACACTTAAAGGGTCTATTTTTATTTATTCTGGTCAAAATATAGGATGTAGATTGAAGAAGTTAAATCTCACAGGAATCTAGTACTGGCCTTTACTACACTAAAGGTGCTCTCAGGTTTGCAGAGCATGCAACGGCTGAGCTTATTTTTACCCCATGGAACTCCAAAATGTGGCAAAATTATACAAAGCCCAGAGAACACACATAAAGCAATAGAACAAACTGCTGCACATTCCTCCTGTCCTCAGACTGAATTACACATATTCTGATAAATCTAAGGTAGCATATTTACCTTCTAATATCTTAGTGGGAAGCAGCTTGCTTACTAAGGTGCTGTAGGTGTAGCACAAGAGAGGGGACAGAGAAAAACGAGCAAGACTGGACTTAGCTAAAACAGCATTCTGTGACCCCACTTCAGCAGCACTTCTGCTAAAGTTTTGTTTTTCAAGGATCTTCGCTCTGAAGGCGACAAAGAATTCAAATAATCTGGAGTGGTTAGAAAAGTCATAATGTTCCCTTCTCTGGCAAACAGTCAGAAAGGAGAAATGGACCTGGAACGGAGAGTAGACTTCAATGTTACTTCTGTTCCCTGCATAATGGAAGGCGCTGATCAGGGCAGTGGCATGAAATACTGCCTTGGCACACGGAGTGAGCATCTGAGCTGGTGAAGATCCCTCTCTGAGAGCACAGGGACAACTTCATTTGTCAAATTGCATAGAAAAGAATAAAAAGAAAGAGTATATAGTATTTGCTTTTATGTTTGCAGAGCTGTTAAAAATTCATGGCCCTGTTCTCCAGGAAATTCATCAGCCATGAATGAACTGAAAAGTGTGTTTTATGTTTCATATGTATATCTTGAGGAGAAGTGGAGAGTGGTCATAACTCATGAACTAAAACTGACTTTCATGTGATCAGCATACTACAATGCTGCGTACATTTCCATGGAAGTATATGTGAAGATTAAGCAAATGGAAGAGCCTTTTTAAAAGCCCTTGCTGTCTCCTGGGGGCTGCTGTCAACAAAGAACAGATTTAGCTGACCTGTTGCTTCTCAGGTTGGCTTAGGGCTGCAGACCAACCTGGAGGTGTGGGGTGGGGGGGTTGAGGATGAGAGATGGGTACACATTTATTGTTCTTTGTCTGTGGCTTGTGAGAATACACAAGTAGGAAATGGAACTAGAAGATTACTGAGACCCTCAAAATATGTCCATTTACACCTACTGATGGGGACAGAAGCTGATGTAACTTCCTCTTCATTCCTAATATCACATATTGTGATATAGAAATCAGGTAATTAATTACAGCACATGATCTGGTACTTTCCATAAGAAACCACGGTCATTTAGCAGTTAATCATTGCAGCTATTAAAATGCCTAAAAGCAGGCTGTGAAATATACTAAATTTGTGCCATTTCAAATTAGATTTATGTTTCATGAAGACAAAATGGGATCAGTTTGCTGCCAAAAAAACAACAACAAAAAAACACAAAACCAAAACCAAATAGAATATCAAGTACTACTAAAATAGCTGGAAATTGTATAATTTATTAAGTTATGTGTTCTCCAGTAAATTTTAGTCAATGAAAATATTAAGAGCATTAAATATTAAAAATGTCAAGCTATATAAATGATGAATACTCTTGAAAATAAATATAGAAGCAGAAATTATTTTGAAAATATAAGTACTAAGATGCTACTTTCAGTTATTTCAGTGAAAACATTTAAGCTAATAATTTAATTCTCTTTACTCGTTGTTAGTGAGCAGTAACATAATCAAATTTGAATGTGGTATTTGAATGTTTCTTTGTTGACTTTTGACTATACTTTTTATTCATATTTTATTCATGGACTCTTTAGATTTGTGCTGGTTTTGTTCTTTTAATTTACAGTAAAGGGTTTCCCACATCAGAAGCTGCTTCAGAATACTTATTTTGTATAAATTTCCCTTTATTCCACACTGATTACATCTTCTTATTTTCATAATCCACCTAATGTCTGATTTACTAATCTGAAATGATATCTTATCCCAACCTTCTCCAGTCTTCTGAAAAATAGCCTTAAGACTTGGCTTCATCTAGAGGAAAGTGGAATTTTGCAGGAGTCATGACTGACTCTTCTTCACTCACAACTGATGTTTCTGAAAGATTTTTATCGCAAGACGTTTGGCCCCAGGTATCAGGATGAGGAAGTCATCCACCTGACAGTCGGCATACATCCCTTCAGCTTGACAGGAGGAACACCACAGCGTTTCTGTGAACAGTTGTGTAGAAACTGGCAGTATGGAAAGGGAGTGCTCATATGAAAATTATGTGTTGTTATAGGAAATGTTCAGAAAGTCTCTGAATAACCTGCTGATTATCAGTTAGCTCTTAGGGCTTTCTCCTTGGGGTCTTCATTTTTAAGGATTTACTTGCGTGTTTAAGAAGGTCTTGAAGACAACGTTGCAGTAATGGAGTCCAGCATTTCCACCAGCAAGGTCAATCTCCATGTAGAGTAGTATCATTCTGAGATCTGCACAACCTTGTTTCTTTCTACACCATGAAGCATCTCTCTTTTTCTCCCACAGAATTGATCGTATCGTTCACATATGTTGGAGACTGACCATTGGATCCATCATCTCCTGCCAGTCAAGATTTCAATTGCTGTGTTTGTTTAATTTAATTTCTTGGAGACGTAGTAACAGAGTACTATCCAGGATTCATAGTTTTGTGCTATTTCCTTCGGGCCTGATGGAAAACATTATCCTTCTCCAGGCCCCAGGTGACTGAGAAAAGGTGAAATATCCAGGGAAGAGAATGCTCTCAGGAGGACTGGCAGAAGAAGCTGCAGGCAGGTATCCTCATTGCTTCATAGGACAAATGATAGTTGCTTTATGACCTACAGTGGGACTCTAGAGAGCTGGAAGGAGAGTGAAGGAAGAGTGGCAATAAGATGTGGTGCCTAGGAGCATGGTATCACACAGGCAGAGGGGAGAAAAGGCATAAGGGAGCTCTGAAATCCACACCCCAGCACCAACTGAGCCAGGAGCCGCTGCGAGGAGCTTCCTCGCAGCCAGCCCAGCCGTCCCAGCATGTATCTCGCCCACACACCAGCTGGGAGCCAGGCTCCCCTGCCTTACCCGCTCCATCTGTCGCTGCCGTCTGGGGAGGAGGGTGGGCTCTCCTTCAAACATGCACCTCAAAGGCTTTTTCTTACTTTTAGTCATTTTCAGGAGAAAAGAATGGGCTGCTGGGGGGAATAAATGGGAACGCTGTGTTGTGGGGAGCTGGGTCAGGGGTCCAGGGGCAGCTCTGCTCCCAAGGGGAAACCTGGTGCCGCTGCCGCCTGGGTTGCGGGAAGCAGGAACAGCTGGGTGGTGATACCTATAGAGGGTCCTCCACAGAGAGCCGAACTGGGTTCCTCCTCCCGTTTCCATGGAGATGGGGAATGCTCTTCTGCAGAGACCACAGCACTCAGGGGACCAGGGGAGAAAGATCTGAGACAGCACTTCTGTCCCAGACACAGCACATGTTCCTCTAAAAGGAAATCAGAAGTTTGCTTTCTGCATATTCCTTAAATATTAGGTGAAAACATCCTGACAGTTGTGTGTTTCTCCTCCTGGATATCCATCTTGCTAATCAATAAATTCTACAGCTGGTGATGGGAGGATGATCTATGGCATGGTGCTGTATCAGTTACACTGCTTTGTTGATGTATTGATGCAATATATTATGGAGGCAATATCCTGCAGTGATAGATTGATTCAAAACGTGGTTGTAACCAGCAGCAGCAGCATTATGGAATAGCCCTGTCTGCCTTTTCTTCTTTCTTTTTTATGTCTGTCACATGAAAACATTTGGGGTGCTGCCATTATGGCATTGCTGGTCTTTTCAAAGAGAAAAGATCTTCATTTGTGCTGATCATCATGCTTGGACCTTCAGCCGATGTGCTGAAGATGTTGGATGCTGTTCCCAGGGAGGGCAACCAAATGGTGTAGACGGACTCTGGACACAGCCTGCTTTGCAATCTGATGGACCAGGTAGCCTTTGCAGCCTGGTTAACGAGGGTTGCCAATGCCTTTGAAACAGAACAGGCTGCCTGAGCTGTCCTGTTGTTTCGCCAGCATGAGCTGTGTTTATTTGCTCCCTTATTCTCCCCATCAGTGATGAGCAGTGTTTGTTTTTGAGTGGTTTTGCTTTTGCCACATTCCCAGCAAGCGAAGCACATTGCAACCACTGGAGTATATTGAGCAGTAAGACTACATTAAGAAAGCCTCCTAGGGAAGCTAGCCTACCACAGTGTTGAAATTAGACAACATATTGTACAACACAGCCTCAGATATTCAGATGAACATATTTCCTCGAGGTCCCGTAGGCACATCCAAGTTTGAGCAGTGAAGAGTACAAACAGCTGCAATCCTCAAGAGCCAGTGGGCACACTGCTGTCACCAGCTACTGAAGTGTAAGTCAGTGACATCGGCGCACCTTGAGGAAAAAAGCCTGCTACCCAAACAAAATACTGTTTCTCACCAGGGAGTAGAGCAGTGGGTTAGAGGAGAAGCAGGATCTGACTGCAGAGTGCCAAAAGGAGTTTTGCAGAAGGGAGTTAAGTGTTCAGGTATTTTTCTTTGAACATTTTTTTTTATTATTCTGACTATTGGCACAGATGTGCTGGCATGCTCTGATGTAGACTATTGCCTGCTAAAAAATTCTAACAACTTCTTTTTTTGGAAGAAAACAGCAATGAGTTATATGCAATAACTGTTCAAAGCTTGTCAGAAATCCAAGGAGCCATCAGATAACTAGACTATCCATACATCTAAGTCCTCAGTATGCCCCTCAGACACAGTGATTGCGTTGGAGCAGATGGAGAACTGAGAAGCCACCCAAAGCTAAAGGGAGCACCTGGCATCCTTTCCAGGGACTGCATAACCATGTGTCTTTGGACTGTGTACTTATAGTTTGCCAGGGAGCCTTACAAGATACAGCTAATGACATTAATGAATTCCCCTCCTCATGAGGTCCATCTTAAAAAAGAAGCCAAGAAAGAGGGTCTGTTAGAAATCTTGTTTTTTGAGTAGGATACAAAGCCCAAAATCAATGTTTGGTCTAGAAAAGGCCCCATTCAGACGACTTGCCCAGTATGCCTGACAAGGGCTGCAACTACTGTCGCTCCCAGTTTCAAGGTGATGCTAAGAAATACATGTGGCTCTAGGATGTGGGGTCTCTAAAGCCCTGAGACCCCCACTCCAAAGAAAGAGAAAGATCATAGAATCATAGAACGGCTTGGGTTGGAAGCAACCTTAAAGATCACCTAGTTCCAACGCACCTTCCATGGGCAGGGACACCTTCCACTGGACCAGGTTGCTCAAAACCCCATCCAGCCTGGCCTTGAACACCTCCAGGGATGGGGCATCCACAGCTTCTCTGGGCAACCTGTTCAGTGCCTCAACACCCTCTCAGTAAAGAATTTCTTCCTAACATCTAGTCTAAATCTCCCATTTTAGTTTAAAACCTTTCCCCCTTGTCCTATCACTATCTGCCCGTGTAAAAAGTCACCCTCCATCTTTTTTATAAGACCCCTGTAAGTACTGAAAGACCACAGTGAGGTCTCCCTGGAGCCTTCTCTTCTCCAGGCTGAACATTCCCAGCTCTCTCAGCCTTTCTTCACAGGAGAGGTGCTCCAGCCCTCTGGTCATCCTCATGGCCCTCCTCTGGACCCACTCAAACAGGTCCTCATCTTTCTTGTGCTGGGGGCCCCAGACCTGGATGCAGCAGTCCAAGTGGGGCCTCACGAGGGCAGAGCAGAGGGGGACAATCACCTCCCTAGACCTGCTGGCCACGCATCTGTTGATGCAGCCCAGGATGCAGTTGGCCTTCTGGGCTGCAAGCGCACACTGCTGGCTCATGTTGAGCTTTTTGTCCGCCAGAACCCCCAAGTCCTTCTCTGCAGGGCTGCTCTCAATGAGTTCTTCTCCCAGTCTGTCCTCATGTCTGGGATTGCTCCAACCAAGTTGCAGCACCCTGCACTTGGACTTGTTGAACCTCATGAGGTTCACAAGGGCCCAATTCTCAAGCTTGTCCAGGTCCCTTCGGATGGCATCCCTTCCATCTGATGTATCAACTGCACCACTCATCTTGGTGTCATCTATAAACTTGCTGAGGGTGCACTCGATCCCATTGTCTATGTCATTGCTAAAGATTAAAAAGCATCAGTCCCAAGATGGACCCCTGAGGGACACCACTCCTCACTGGCCTCCACCTGGACATAGAGCCATTGATCACAACTCTCTGGGTGTGGCCATCCAGCCAAGTCCTTATCCACTGAAGAGTCCATCCTTCAAATCCATATCTCTCCAATTTAGAGATAAGGATGTCATGTGGGATCGTATCAATGAAAGATCATATGTTCCCTTCTTTTTACATAAACTGAAAATGAACAAGGAACTCAATGCTCCCATGGAGGATGATAAAAAGATCCCTAATAGCCCAGATTGCTCAGGAAACACAGTAAATAGACCAAAGTAGATGAATTAGATGTTATTAAGCACATGAAATTCTCTTCAGTCAAAATGGTTTTGCATCCAGGTACCAAGCAGGGAACCATTTACTGTACTATTCAGTTGTTGGAAATTTCAGTAGTTGAGAAATTCTAGTGCAGATGTCACTGTCTATGTCTATTTCTGGCTATGTTGTGCAATTAAACTAGAGCTCTTCTTTTGCTCATCTGAAGGATGGGGTAGCAATAAATGAAGATAACCATACAGTATTTACTTCTGTGAGAATATTAGCATTTGCAAAGCATTTCTTTGTTGGAGTCTCAACATATAATTTCATGTTAGTTATTATCTTCTCAAATGACACTAAGCTTAAAAGCAAGAAACTAATTTGTGGCTTAAATTTCACACTATCACTTTAAAAGTAGTGGCAGAATATGTCACCTAATAGTGTATATACTTCACAGTATGTCTTGGTAAAAGTTCCATGTTGATTAGTTACTTGGGCAACTGGCCAGTGCTCTCTGCTAATTGTAGAAGACAGAACATTTATTTTGTAATAGACTTAAAAAAAAAATTGTTGCAACTTAAATTAGAACATACTAAATGAGAGTATGTTTAACTTGTGTTTTGAAAAAAAGAGAAAGAAAAGAGGAAGCAGTACTGATGCTTCAGGTTCAGAAAGTGTGTATGTTCCAATACATTCATTTTATTTTGGTTTCTTCAGATTTCCAAACTGGAGATCAAGTAAGAATTTATCACTTTTCTGAATGCTTCCACTCTGGGAAATGGCCCTTAGTGGCACAGAACAGAAAAGAAACGTTGCTGCCAATGTGTGCTGAAAATTATTTTTAACCAGACAAGAAACCACTGGAAGGTTTCTTTTTATGCAGAGAAACTGCGTAACACTAAAGCTATTGCTTGTCTTGCTGCATTTGTGTGAAGTAGATTTTTGCTTGTACACTTTCACTTGTTTTGAATGATAATTCTCTGGAGCTTGATGTACTATGAGTATTTTTTTCCACAGTAAATCCTGCTTCAAGTGGAACAAACTTATATCTTCAGCTGTTAGAATTAAAGATTCTTGTTTGTTCATTGGACACTTTTCCTGGAGTCCTTGCTTTCATAGAGTAAAGACTCGAAGAACAGATTCTAAATAGCAGGGCTCACTAGTTAAACATCGATACAACTCAGCCTCAGATAAATCTGCCCACATCGTTCACTAGGTGGTGTGCTGGAGTGTTATGGTGAAGAGCAGCATCTTCTGCCAGGAAGGCAGAAGGCTGCTCACCAAGGAGGATTTTTGCCTTTACTACAGCTGCTTCCACCAAGATAATCAGCTAAAAGAGGCCATAAGACAACCCTGATTATGTCTCAGTCATTGACAGCCATAACAGCTTGTATATACTATTAAGCAGTTTGTCACACATCACAGTATGCACTGAAAATATTGTGATAGATGCAGCTACTACTGTATATGGAGCTGTCAGAAAATGGGAGATGCAGGGATTGTGCCTTCACAACTACAGAAGTTCCCAGGGCTGTTTCATCTAGCATGTTTCTGTTCAGTTGAGAAGCAGTGTAATTCTTATGAAATTGTTTGATATTCTTCTCCCTGTGGATATTTTCACCTTGCTTTTCCTCTGCCTTAAGAAGGAAAGAGTAATCCAGCTCATTAATTCGCCCCAGGTGTTTGTAAGAGCAAAAGGTCACTTACACGTATGGGGTCTTCAGAAAGTCAGATTTTCAGTAGTGAATAAATGGTGAAAGCAGAACCATGTAAAAGAAAGCTTGTTGAGCGGTGCATTGGTGCAGAAGAAGAGCACTGAGCTGTTGACTACAAGAAATGACCTGGATTCAGAACAGTTCTCAGTGGTAGAGCTGTAGGATTTTACATCCTAGGATGGACCTCGGGGGCTGACATCATCTATCCCCATCCCAAGACAGGACCAAGTATGTAAATATTGCTTTGGATGGGTATTTGTTTAACCTACAAAAATGGAAGCTCTACTGTCTCCTTAGGCATTCTATTCTACTCCTTTGCTGTCACTATCATTAGAAAGCTTTTTAGCAAATCCAACTTGTATTTTTCTTACTGCTACTAAGACCGCTTACTTCTTATTCTATCCATCGCAGAAATGGACAGAACATTCTCCTCCTGTTTGCAGCAGTCCTTGAGATATGGTTAGACTACTCCTCTGACTTCTTCTCCTTAGGCCAAGCAACCTTGTTTCTTTCATTTCTTCCTGCCAGCTTGGTTCTCTTGACGTATGATAGTTTTGTTACTACTTTCTAGAGTCTTTCCATTTGATCCGTGTTATTCTTGAAGAATGTCTATGGAAACTATGGAAACTGTTAAAGTATTTCCCAACAGAAAGTAAAGCAGAGAGAGATCAGCTTTTCAAAGCCAGGGAGCAGCAAGGGTGGCTGCTCCTCACGGTAAGGGAAGGCAGAATCTGGGCCATGGCCTCAGTGACAAACAGGCGGAGCAGAGCAGGTCAGGCAACACTAATGAGGGTCAGACAACAGCCCAAGCTGCCAAAAAAGTCATGGTGATGAGGTAGGTCTGAGACCAAGCCAGAAGTTAAGTCTAAAGGTCAGCAAGGGACGTGCAAGGTACAGGCATGGCTGGAACAGAGCTCAGGCAAAGACCGAGGGGGAATGCCGTAGCCTAAATGCAGCCCCTGAGCTAAGGAGACTCAAGTCCCTCTGAAGGCTCAGTCTCTCACAGCTCTGATTCAGGAACACACAGCTGCCCCATAGCAGAGAGCTGGCCTTGAGCACAGTCAGCCAAATTCCCAGGAGGATAGGTTACCCTTAGGGCTCTGACTGCCTAAGCTTCTTCAGTGCAAACCAGTTCTCCCCCAGCAGGCATCACCTGTGATTTTAGTAAGAATTGTCTGTACTTCCCTATATAGTTTGGTGCTGATGGTGGCGATAAGCATCACTAGTAGGCCAGTGCCTTTGGAGTCTCAGCAGATGCCTTCCTTTCAGTAGTATGTCATTAACATCTACTCTCTGAGCCATCCCTACTGTACAGCAAGTGATTCAGGGCTGTTGTAAGAGGCTGTGACAAAAGCCTCACTAATGTCAAATTGTGATCTCTCTACTGTTTCTGCTTTTTCTGTTATCTTTTTTTGTGTGAAGGTGTTGGTTATCACCAGAATAGGTTGATAGATGCCTTATTCATGCAGAAATAGAATACTTCATTCCAATGACTGATTTTTAGAGAGCAGCATCAGAGAAAGAAATGTTCTCATTTAAACTTAGAATATAAAAAAATATTTGACTTAAACTGAAAATCTTTAAGTCCATTTCTCAAATGTAATGATTATACATAAACCTCCATATAATCACTCATGAGCTCAACTCCTCTTCCCAGCTTCCCTCCAGAACAAAACACCCATATATGACTATTATAACATGGAAAGCATGTTAAACAGAAGTCAGATTTTGCAGGTTATTATTTAGAAAACACAAATCCATTTAGCTAAACAGATGGATCCTGTTGGACTAGTCAAGTGAGTAGGATTTTGTATCTGACAGACTTCCTCTTATCTGCAATTTTGAAGTTTGTGAGCATCAGCCTTGGAAAGGTATGCACCTTGACTACGCTGCTTCATATTTTTCTTCTAGATAGGCCTGCCTCTCCTAAGCTGTCCTTCCCTGTTAAATGCTTACCACAAGGAAGGATGTGTGCACTTAACCCAGCACTTATCTTTCCATTCTAGCAAAAGGTAGATAAGTCCTTATAGCTCAGTTTCTAAGTCTCAATATATTTCCTCATTGCTTCTAAGTGATTCCTCATCTATTTTCCTTTGTGAGTTCTTCTTCCTACGTTGCACTCCATGCTGTCTCCTCAAGCACCAAATTCATTTATATGATGCCAAATTTATGTAGCATAAAATCAATTGGTGATCTTCAGAAGCTGCTAAACCAACCCGAGCCTTTATCAGCATGTTAATGCATTTACACCTGAGTTTGGAAGGAGCATCAATATCCCCATCTACCATCTTCTAGCATGAAGAGATTCTCAAACTTTCTACAAATACCTCATTCTTTAAATCAGAGGAAAATTGGTCTTGTGATAAAATTATCCTACATAAACTGCCTTTGTAAAAACTCTTCAGTGATTCACTGCTGTGCTCTGAACTGCAGTTATCCAGCTACTCCAAGACATAATTGATAGTGACTGGTTCCCAAAAATGTTAGTGTTCAATCATACCCATTGATTGGCGCCAGGACTATCAATTGACAGCCCCTTAACCAAATAATTTTGTCCTGTCATGTTTTGTGTCTGTAACTTAACAAAGACACTGAAAAATAGTATGGCATTAAGAGGTAGGTTACAAGAATGAATCAAAATCTGGAAAAAATGACGTGCAGTGAGATACTAAAAAAGACACTATGAGGCAATATAATCACCTGCCGTAAATATCTGTGCTGGAACATAATATACTGCTGGTACATAATATACTACTCTTTAATCTAACAGAAAAGACATACCAAGAAACAAAGACTTGTTGTAGCTAACATGGTTCAAATGGATATGATTAGAAGGGTAGAGTACAATTAGTAATAAAGCCATTTGCCAAGGGGCATAGTATATTATCAGTCTTTTGGAGATATTTTCTAGTTCCAACATGGGTTCCCAGGCTCTGCATCAGACCTATGAAATTCTATTTCCTGAGCAATAAAGGACATCAGATTTGGTGTCTTATTCCACAGTCATATTTTAATCCATTGGTCTTTATTTTTTTCCTGGCTTTAGTCAATGGGTGCAACTGTAAGCATTGAAAATAACTAAATTTTTGAGTATTCATTCTTGCAAATATCTTTGAATCAGTGTCCATTTTACTCCAAGGATTATGTTATTTAATAGGGAAGATGATTTATAATGAGAGCTATTCCCATAGTGAAACCTTTTGTTCTAAATGCTCGCTGGAGTCAAAAAAACAATTATGAAAAACAAAAGATGATGATGTATTTTAGACTTCTTCTAAGTCACTAGCAGAAGATAGTCAGGTGGTATATGACTGCCAGTGGAAACATGTATGCATATTTAAGTCATTGCGCTGNGGTTTATGTGGCAAGATTTTGGTAACAGGGAAGCTGCAGGGGTGATCTCTGTGAAAGAGTCCAGCTGCTGTTCCCATGTCGGACAAAGCCACTTCCAGCCTTCTCCAAAACAGAGACCCACTGGCTAACGCCAAGCCCATCAGTGACACTGGTTGCAACTCTGTGATTACATATACAAGAAAGGGTAAAAAATGCTGTGCAGCAGCTGTAAGAGAGAGGAGTGAGAAATGTGAGAGGAACAGCCCTGCAGGCACCCAGGGCAGTGCAGAAGGAGGGCAGGAGGGGCTCCAGGCGCCGCAGCACAAGTTCCCCTGCGGCCCGTGCAGAGGCCCATGGTGGAGCAGGCCGTCCCCCTGCAGCCCATGGGGACCACACGGAGCAGCTCTCCACGCTGCAGCCATGGAGGAGCCCACATGGAGCAGGTGGATGTGGCCTGAAGGAGGCTGCGGCCCATGGGAGCCCCCGCAGGAGCAGGCCCCGGGCCGGAGCTGCAGCCCGTGGAGAGGAGCCCACGCAGGAGCAGGAGGCCTGGCGGGAGCTGCCGCCCGTGGGGGAGCCATGTTGGAGCAGTTTGGTCCTGAGGGATGGGCCCCGTGGTACGGACCCATATGGGAGCAGTTCTGGAAGAGCTGCAGCCTGTGGGAAGCCCACGCAGGATCAGTTTGGGAAGGACGGCATCCCGTGGGAGGGACCCCACGTGGAGCAGGGGCAGAGAGTGACTGTGAAGGAGTGGCAACTGACCACAACCTCCATTCCTCATTCCCCTGCACTGCTCGGGGGAAAGATGTAGAAGAGTTGGAAACAAAGGAGTGAAGTTGAGCCTAGGAAGAAGAGGGAATGGGGGGAAGGTATTTTTAGTTTTGGTTTTGTTTATCATCATCCAGCTGTATTTTAGCTGGCAATAAATGAAATTAATCTCCCCCAAGTTAAGTCTGTTGTGCCTGTGATGGTAAGTGATGAGTGATCTCCCTGTCTTTTGCCAGCTCATGAGCTTTTTCATCCTATTTTCTCCTCTTTTCCTGTTGAGGAAGGGAAGTGAGAGAGTGGCTGGGTTGATGTCTGGCAGTCAGCCAAAATTAACTTACCACACTTAGCTAACAATTTGAACTTCTACATATGGATGTCTTTTACTGTAGGGCATTGAAACATATATAATTTCCACAGGTATAGTCAAAATAATTGCAATTATCAATTCTCTCCATGTATTTACATATTCCTTTAAGATCGGTGTGTGTTAAGCCAAATCACAGCAGAGAAACCTTTAGAAAAAGCTCAGTAGGATCAATTTGTCTTTGCGGTATATCTCTAAATTTTAGCCAACTTCCCAATTCCCTCACATTGTGCTAGATGGTTGCTGTGTTTAATTAGGGACATTAATACATTTCTCAGTGTGAATCACCCTTGTGACTTTTACCTTAGACACTAATAAGTTGAGTTTGATAGCAGGAAAAAGAAAAACCCCAAACATTGACATCATTAAGGTTAATAACCCAGTAGTCTACCAAAGAAGCTCCACACCTTAATTTGAATTGATTATCTAAATAGTTTCATTAAAGGATGCTAACTGAATCAAGCCCATTGTCTCACAGTGACCCAGAGCAATGACTTCGCTGTTCTATTTACAAAGCTAAAATGTCTGTACACTTTGAAACTGGCCTGTGACTCCTATAACTTTGTTGGGTAATATATGTTAGGGAAATGGGAAGCATTATATTTACTCCAAAAAGCAAATAGAGAGAAACTATAAATGTTCAAAATACTTAAAATAAGGTAAAGTGGGAAAGAATCCAAGGATATCAATGAATCTTCACAATGAAGAAGAAGAGAACTGCAAGTTAGCTTATTCATTCAAATGAATTCAATTTAGACTAAAGTATACCCTCCTCTTACTGCAAAATTCTTGTAACCCTGGATTCAGTGTAGAATTTATTTTGCACTGGTATGGGAAAGCAGATATATGTAAGGATTTCTGAAATGTTGATATTTTTGCTGAAAAGTTAAAATAAATATTTCAAATGCCTTTATTATATATATATATATATATATATATATATATATGTATGTATATTTTTTTTTGCAGCGAAATGCATGCAGACATCTCCCACACACTGTTTGGTAACGTCTGTCACAGGGGGAGGATAAAACTGTTGTCAGAGCAGAGCACCTGCTTGATACTCAAAGTATAGAACTGAAACTGGGATAAAGTGGTGGGGAAGGGGGTCACCACAAAGCCTGGATGGAGAGGTGGGGCTCATGGTGTAAGAGGCTTTATGGTGGTAATATCTAGTCCACCAGCATTCGTATGCTTCTGGGTTAGTGCCTATGTACTCTGACACATCAGGAGAAATTCCCTGCCAGTATGGATAAGATAGAAAGTAGATTTACGTGGGGGAGAAGTCAAGTGGTGAGACAAGGGGGTGGGGAGAAAAGAGAGGGTAAAAGGAGATGTAAGTTACATGGGTTGAGCAGCAGGGCCACAGCAATCAGTAACCACTCTTTGCATGACTAAACCACTCACTTTGTTGAGTATTTTTATGAAAGCTGGGCAGATCCCCTGCAAAGGAAGAGGCTAGTGGGAGGGAGGTATACAGAGAAGGGGATGCAGTGATGGAGCATGAGACAGAATGATCCCCAGCGCCTCATGGTTGGTGCTGGAGATGATGCAAGGAAGCAAACTTCTGTTTTCTCCTTACAGAGGCTTGTCCTTTGCTCAGAAACCCTTTGCTCAGGTGCTTCATATAGATTTCAAATACTGGCTTAAACCTTAAGGTTTGTGAAAGTGCAAAGCCATATGTGTTAAAATTCAGTGGCTGCTGAGGGAAAACCACTGTCAGAAAAACATTTATGCTTAAATACACAGGTTCTAAAATAAGAAGTAACATAGCCTTCTAAAAGCCATCCTTGTACTAAATGTTTCTTAATTATGCTCAACTCACTGGATTTTATGATGGACCCCTCTGACAGTCATTGCACCAGACTGCAACAACCTCCCTGTTTGCAGAAATGACACCTGCTGGGAGGACATCTGAAAACTGAAGGCATTTAATGAAGGATCTCCCACAACCTCTGAACAACAGAATTTTTGTCTGCTTCAGATCACATTACACAGTCTTTACCTTGTTTCTGTTTGCATCAGGGATACAACAGTCTGAAGACTGACCTACTTTCCCTTCAATATTTGCTTTGCTTTTAATTATAGCAATTATATTGCCCTGATCACTGGCATAGTCCCCAGAATGTTGACTTTTTTTTCTTAACGTTATTGTTATATAGATTACACAGATTCTTTGCCAGCATGCTGCCCTCTAATTATCCAGCTGAAGATGTTGCCTGTGCCACAGAGAAATAGGAGAGCTTTGTATGGGGGTCTTTGAAGATTTCTTGGGAGGCTGCTATGCAGCAATTGTTATGCATAGACTCCTTCAAAGGACAGGTAGAGCTGTATGTTGCTCCTAAACATCCTCTTCTTTCTTATATTGTTCTTTCCTCCTTTTCAGTGCAGCCTTCTTAAAGAAGGGTAGTGTATAATACAGATACTATAGCCTGGAAAACAGCAAAATGTTGTCATGTCTCAGCCTACGTGTCACAGAATTATTATTTTTTTACTGTTTTAGATAGATGTGTTAAGAAGCTTTTTTTCTTTATGAAGTTATTTTATGTCTTTTTATTAACTATCTTGTTAACTAATTTCTGTTTTTATTAACTCATTTAACCTAAGAACTAACCTAGAATAATTACATTATTATTCAACAACAGAACAATTTGTATGTGTTTGAAAAGATTAAGAAGGTGAACCAAGCTGAATGTGGTAAAGCATGATATGTAATATCGGAGAAGAAAGGCATAGCATTCTTCTGTGTCACAAATTGACCCAACATTTCCTGGTTTCACAGTAATGAATATTTGGGCTTAGAAAAGCAGACAATAGTAAACATTACTTTTGCCAAAACTTTTTTCTAAAGAAGGAAAATATTCTTGCATCACATAACTAATAAATCATGGGGGTGATTGCACAACTTGATTGATGGCAAACTGTTTTAAGAACTTCCCTCTGGTACAAAATGCTGTTGTTACTGTATCAGAGCCCGTCCTCCTTCCTCGGTCTCAATCCACAACTCAGCTCTGTCCTGATTCCTTATTAGAGGATCTCACTCCAGAAATGAACCAGGGGCTGTTTGCTGAGCGCTGGATGAGAACTATGTCATGTCCTGGTGTGGTAAACCAGAGAAACGCTGGCAAGCCCAGACAGGGAGGGCAGAGCTGGACACTTGCAAGAGATGTTGTCCTCGTCTAAAGGACAGTGTGGAAGAGACAGTCCCAGTTGGCCCCCTCTGCCCACCTACTTCCACACTACCATAGCAATTTTTGTGCCTCCAAACACCCACCCGTCCTCACACCATGTCCCGGGACATATACCGTATACCCAGTGCTTCCATCTAGAAAAATGTCATCCTGGAGGGCTGAAACACAGCCCATGTAATTTCAGAAATTTGCATCTGAAATAAACTGTATGCAAAAAAAAAAAAAAAAAAAAAAAAAGTAACTGTGGCTGATGGCTAAAAGTATGCCTCACACAGCCAAGGACTGACCCAGGGGGTTGTTTTACAGGGTAGACCTGGCTGCTCTTTCCTGGAAGGGACTCCAAGGCACTTTGCTCTGAGTTGCTTCACACCACTTGGCCAGGAGCTGAAGATCGTTTCTGAGAGCCAACACATTTTGTAGTGTGGGTGCAGCCATCAAGGAGTCCCAGCTGTATCCCTTTCCCCGTGCCAGCTTTAAGTCTTCCACAAGATGAGCAGGCCCTGCTTACATAACGCTGTTCTTGTTCTGGACAACCCCTCGGACAGATCTCAGGTGCACCAAAATACCTTGCCTGGGGACAGCGGGTGGCCTAAAACTGCCAGGTCACATCATGCTCGATACCTCCTAACAATACCCTTTAGGTGACTCCTTAAGGGACGTTTGTGGCCTCCCTCTCCCCTTGCCTTCTGATGTCCAGGCTTCCACAGGTAGATAAAAGGGGCAGTTCTGGTTAGTATGAGTGCCCCACCAAACCATCTGGTCTTATGACTTGACAGACTTCTGCCCCCTCTCCCTTCCTTTCATTTTAATTTGCTCTTATTTCAATAAGTGCATGCATATTTCTCTACTTGTACATGTCATGAGACATGCTTCCACTCATCATTGGACTGGCACAGCCAGTCCCTTGGTTTTTAAGAAGTGGTGTTACATAATAAACATTCAAACCCTACAAACACGACAGGAGGCTCCTGACAGTTATAATTATATTCCACAAGGCATGAAGTTCTCATTATGTTCTGTTCATGATTTTTTTTTTTTTTTTTCAGCTGGAAAGGCAGTTTCTTTGGTTGATTTCATCCATTTAAAAAACGAGGAGGTGTATTCCTTCGGGGTGCTGTGAAAGGTTGACCATCTATGCAGACATAAATCAGCCATGGGGATTAACAGGGAATTGAGAGTACATGGCTTTCTGTAAATAAAGCAGAGCAAATGCCTATTTAAAATAATGCTTTTCTTCACAAGGTGCTTAGGTAGTGTCACAACACACAGGTACAAAATGGGGATAAAGTCTATTTCTCTTCTAGCTTTCTTGCTGGAAAGGAAAACAGTGCCATTAGAGATTCAGACTCCAGAGTTACCTCTACATATTAAAAATATTGTGAAGATAATTGGCATAGCAGAGGATTTTCCTGGTCTTAAATGTTAAAATATGTCAGAATAAAATATGTCCACCTATACACAAAAATCTGGTCTTATTTAACAAGTTTCTCTGTGTGGATCATCTTTTGATTTAATGGTGATTTCCCTTTCCTTACTTAACCTGTTTATGAGTTATTTAAGAATCACTGAAAGAAATAACTCCCAAGATACTGCAAATGTTTTATTTCAGTTTCATTAATCCAGTCTAAATTTATCCCATATTTGAAATACCATAGTGTTCATTTTAGTCAAGCCTTATGTATTTAAGTGAGATAGGCTCATCTCTCATTTATTTATGGATATGATTTCATTTGCTACTAAAATAAAGTTATTTTAGACAAGTACTGGTAGCCAGACATACTTGGCAACATCTTTTAAGATGGGGACACTTTGAAGAGAGAGGAAAAGTTGTGGTGCTCTCAATCTGAACTCTTTCATTCCAGAAGAACTTGTCGCACATTTTGTTATTTCTGCCCCTTGATGTGGAACTTCACCACTGCTGGAGTCCCTGCTTCTTGACTGCTTTACACCTGTGGTCTCACCTGGATTTGACGTGTCTAAGTACTCACCACTGGAAAACAAAGCAACTTTCTTCAAAACAATGCATTATTTATTCAGAGGCAGAGGACAGGTGTTCAACACTGCTGTAGTTCCGTGTAGTTCAGGGAGTTCTGCTCAATTCAAACTCAAATTCACGAACCCCCGATAGGAAGAGGTAGGAAACCCCTGGAGCCTTATGTCAATGTCTCTCTATCAATGATGCCTCTGAAAGCTGCTACCTACACATGTTCTGTTTGTTTGTTTGTTTGTTTGCTAGACTAGAAAATTTGATAGATCAGTGACCCTCTGACTCTAGGCATTGGCCTAGAGAGAGAAGAAAACTTTGTTAGCCTTGGCTGGGCTAGCTGACCAGCTCCCATTTAATAGCTTCTTTGTAAACAATAATTGATAGCATTCTCTCTGGCTTTACTTCATCTCAGTTATTATTTTA
>VXAA01003334.1:225186-253831 GCA_013399115.1 Anseranas semipalmata | reverse complement strand
TTTTTTTTTTTTTCTCTCTGTCAAACTCTAAAAACCTCATTTTATTTCACTTTAAGCTTTGTACTTTTATAAAAGTGGTATGTCTCTCTCAGTTGGCACAGGAGTTCTGGCAGAGGTGAAGGGTGGGAGAGAAAGTGCTCAGAACTGGAACAGAGTCCTGAGCATCACTTGGGAACATTGGGCAGCTGTACCTTAGCATATAAACAGAAAGTAGAGCTCTTGACTGACAGGACACCCAAAAGCTAGAAAATAGTGTAGATTCCTAAGTGGCTTTCAAGGGGAAAATGGTATCTCCTGAAAATCTTTAGAGAGAGACAACCCTAAAAATTGTTCTCCTTATACCTGTCTAAATTTTGACGAGAGAACAGCCCAAGACAATTCAAAAAGGTTCAAAACATCTCTTTCCTTTCTCATATCTTCTGAACTTTTAATGGATTCTCCAAAAAAAAAAAAAAAAAAAAAGGAATGAAATCATGGAAAAGGAGACAGGGAAGGTTATTTTCCAAATTTACTTACATAGCACATTCTAGTCCATATATTTCTCAGCTCTGGCCCGGTTTGTGACTGTGCTAAACAAATGTTCTATAGGTTATTTGAAACCCTTGAGCTCTGTTTAGCTCTGTGTTGAAAACCATCCTCAAGTGTGCTTTCCAACCTGTAGCAAAGATGAACCTTCTCTGCAGAAGATTTCCATTTCCATGAAGCAGTAAGTTCCATTCACATCTCTGTATAATGTCTGTCCTTGAAGGTTTTAAAATAGGTGTTATGATCCAGTAAAGCCAGATTTCCTTCATTCTTTTTCTTGTTCATTTCTTAAATACTTTGGAGCCCTTACTGAAACCAGCAAGGGATGGCTACCACTATACCATGAAGTTACTTCTGACAATGATGAATGCAATGGCCATTTTCTAGGAAATAAAAGTATTTCTTGTGCTTTTGATGGGAACATACACTGTAATGTAAGTAAATCTTGACTAAAAATAAGATCTTCTCTCTTTCTGGACAGAGTTAAAAATAAGTCATGGAAAGTACCTTTTTATGTAGGGCATTCTTCTCCCCATTCAAATTAATGGTATGTTTATTGAGATTGGTCAACTTTTACATTCTTCATACCTCCACATCACCTCTCGTAGTAAATAAGGTGACAAAATAACCATTCAGGGAAAATGTTAACAAATGTAAAGCTTTGCAATGCAGATACTGCAAAAGGAGGAGACTTTCCAGCAGAGTGATAAATATTAAGATTAGATTAGGAAGGCAGACTAATAGCCTTTCAGTTCACACCTCCTGCAGCCCACAACACTTTATCCAATTTGCTCTCATCACCAACTCTCTTTATAAATGAAGAAGCCACATGTCTCAATATATATATAGGTAAAAACTGTAGGTCTATTTAGTGACATTATGAATACTCTAAATCAAGTCATACCATGATCTATGAAAANAAAAAAAAAAAGATAATTTCTAGCCAGGTAGCAAAAAAACTTTTAGATTAATTTTTTGTCTCACCTAAAATGAATGTGTCCAGAGGACAGAAGAAGTACTGTTGGCATCCTCAGATGAAGCAGACCTTTCTGTGGGCCACCAGGAGCTATGAGAGGAACCATTTGTGTGATTCATTTTGACTTTTTTTTTTTTTTTCCCCTGTATCTAGTATGCCTGCCATAGAAATAAATGGTGCAATTCCAACCATTTTTGCTAGAGGACTTACAAGGAAAACACAACCAAAAGACCAGAAGCAACAAGCACTCATGGGATGTGGTCTAGCATTTCTGTAACAGTTTCTTGCAAACTCTTTAGCAGCTGACTAAGCTGACTAACTCCTGTTTTAGGCCATTCAGGTTTGCTCCAGCACTTTGCAGGTTCACCCAGCAGCTATGCCAAAAGGAATAATTTAATATTGATCTTTCTCCGCCTCTGAACTATGAGTACCCACCCACTCTGAGCTACAGAATCACTGGTGGTAGAATGAACTACTTGATTTGAAGGAAAGCTTTACAAACCTAAATGGTCTTAATGATGCCTCTCTTCCCAGGTATGAGTTTCTGGAGAAACAGGGGCAGTTGACTTCCAGGCACCTCCTGCAAACTCCATTTCAAACCTCCTTTGGAAGAAACATCTCCCTGCAACAACAGAGCCAGTGCCTGAAGGAGGAAGAATAACATTTGCTGTAGACTTGCAACAGCCTCTGTCAAGTTGACATAAACATGTGAAAGGCGTGCATCTGGAAATGTTAGCAGGAACAGCTATATGATACTTCATTCTGGACATAGCATCATCCCCAAATCTACCCATCACTTCATGAGCCTTCATGGATGGCCATGTAGTAGCATACCTGTGTCTTGCTGACAACTGTTTAAAAGTGAGTGCCTTGGGAATCTCATCACTGTTTTTGCAGCAGCTGTATTGCATGTTTTTAGAACCGAGCCTGGTTCTACTTTTTTTCTGTTCCCTTTCTAACATCAGATTTAATTGTTGTGATCAAGGTAGTGCTTATATCACCCTAGAGAGTAATAATTGTAGTTAGAAACCTACCATATATGGACAGGATAAAGATGGAAAATTTGCTTCTATATTATTTGTCCAAGAGCCAATTCATTTCAGTAGATTTGGACACTAACTGCTGGAATACTAACTGCTGCTGGTCATGCTTAGTTTCAGAATGCAGTGAGGTCTGAAAACATTTAAGCATCAGATTTGTTTATTGAATGGCAAAATCAAGCTGAAGGATGTCATCCTAATTCGTCACAGTGGAATCATGAGACATTGTGGTTTTCAAAGGAAACTCCAAGTTGATCAAGTTTAGGTAAATGTATACAAGGAGGGTGTGTTCTCTCTTTGTTTAAATAAGCAATGCATAGAGAATTAATTATGAGGTACTGAGTAGCCTTCAAGGAAGGGAGCCTTCTGTTTCCAAAGTGGAGCATAATTTCATAACTAATTATGTGTTAGTTATGGAAGGGACCCTTGAATTAAAATTCATGCCTGGCTAAACCTGAAATTTGTTTATGTTCATGAAATACAATATTAGAATAAGAGCAGCTGTATGGTTATAGCGGAACTTAGGGTACTCAGCTCTCACATATGAAAGATCCTTGAACTTTTTTGCAGGCCACGTCTGCAATGAGCCAAAAATGTATCAGAAGCTATTGAAAAGCTTCATTCTCTATTCTTTTTATATTCCTGCATTCCTTGGGCACAGAGCAGTATTTTGAATACATTGGGATTTTAGTATCTGTGTAACTGAATGTGAGCTCAAAGGTTCAGACAAAGGGGAAAATAAAATACTTAGGCTAATACAAGAAGAAACTCAGGAACATCACACAAAAGAATAGACAAGACAAAAAAAATTCTAGCAGTAAATTTTCCTAAACCACAGAATTTTCTCCCAAGTGAACCTAAGAAGAGGACACATTGCTGAAGGCTTCCAAAGCTAGGCTGGACCTGTGTATGTTGATACCATAATGTCTCAAAGGTAGCTGAATACGTGTCAAGATACTTCCTTTCTATGCACATGGTTAATTCACAAAGAAGGAACTGTCTGACTACTAGACCCCTGAAATCAAAACTGTAAGATAATTCTGACAGGAACTTAAAGCTAGTAAGTGCCCATTAACAGCAGTTGATGCTATGATTGCCAGTGTCGATTACTTCCCTATGTGACCTGTGTGTTGGGAATAGACACTGTCTGAGTTAGCAGGTGGCACCACATTGAGGGGAAAGTTTGATGTGCTGGTGGGTAGAGTTGCCATTCACAGGAATTGCAACAGGGCAGAAGAATGGGCTGAAAGAAGCTATGAAATTCAAGAAATTAGAATACAAAGTCCTGCACCTGGGACAGGAAAACTCCACACAACACTGCAGCCATGGGACTAAGGAGCTGCTCTGCCCAAAGAGACCCAGAGGATCCTGGTGAACAGCAAGCTGAACATGGGTCAGCATTGCGACTGCCACAGACTGGGCTGTATTAGCAAGAATATAGCCAGCAAGTCAAGGCAAGTGTTACTCTCTTCTTTGTGGCATTTATGGACGTGTGTCTGGGATACTGTGTCCAGCTTTGGCTTCCCTGTACATGAAGGACATCAATAAGCACAACAGAATGTGTGGAGGGACTCTGTGATGGCTTGGGGGCTACAGCACATGATGAAGGGGGGAGACTGAGTTGCCTGGGCTTGTTCAGCCTAGAAAAGAGAAGGTGGAGAGGTCTAACTGCTTCGCTTTACTATGTAAAGGGGGTGTATAGGAAGAGAGAGACAGGCATTTTCCAGAGGTGCAAGGACAAGGTGCAAGAACAAGAAGCAATGGTCACAAGCTGTGGTAAGGGAAAGTTCAGTCAGATACAGGGGAAAAAATGAGTGTGGTTCAGCACTGGACAAGGTTTTCTCAGGATGTTGTGGAGCAGGTTGGAGATTTTCAGCACCTGAAGGGAGAAGGCTTTGAGCCACCTCACCTAACTTTGAAGCCAGCATGCTGTGGAACAAGGGATTGGACAAGGTGGCCTCCAGAACGCCATTCCAACAGAAATCGCTCTAACAAAATCAAAATGACAAGTAACATTATTACTAGACAAATTGAGGATCCTGCAATAGTCAGAAACTAACAGAAGTTTCTGCAAAAGCAGTGGAGTACTTAAAAAGACAGTGAGGAGAAATTATAAATGTGTACCAAATAATGATAGCCTAAGGGAGATGGATGAGGAGCTTTTCTCCTCTTCATCTCATAACAAAAACAAGGGCATTCAATGAAATAAAAGGTGATAAGCTCAAAACTAGTAAAAGTAGACTTTTCTTCATTTCAAATTATCAGATAACACAGACGTTACAATTTTAAAAGATTGATACAGGTGTTTGGAGAGTATAGGATAAAGTAGAATAAGAAGTATTAGTTAACAGTACTACAAAAGGGGAAATTAGAAGACAGATAAAACTCCACAGTTTGGATTTAAAGGAGTTCTAACTGTCAGCAACCCATGTGAGGTCTGTATTAGGGAAACTTAGACCTCATTTGTCTGCTGTTGAGATTTTTCAACTGTCCCAGACAGGAATTAATATTTTAGGAAATTGAAAGCAATCCCTTCCAAAGCAATGGAAAAATTCATGCAAGCTTTTGTAAAACAGGATCAAGCTTTTCCTGCAGAAAGACATGATATTCAAATCTCTGGAGTATATAGACAACTCAAAGTATTAACATAGACATCAACAAGGAACAATCAGAGATGTTTTCTTTTATTACTTGCTAACAGCCATGTTCAGGAATTTTCATTTTTTCCATTAAATAATTGATTAGTGTGAAAGACAGAAGTCTCTCTTTCTCTTAAGGTGATGCTGAGACCTTAAACCTTTCTTGTGAAATATGAACACAGGTGTTGCCAAACTACATCAAAATGTCATGTACAACTTGCAAAAATGGCCAGCAGAGACACCTGAACCTTTTGTCAGCATGTGCTTTGCCTTTCCCCAAACAAGCTGAGTACGTTATCCGCAGAGAAACATTTCTGCTGACTCCATGTGAGCTCTGGGACCAGGACTGCTTCCAGGTCTTGGGATGAGGGTTTCTGGCCACAGGTCCCAGGTTTTTTGAGCTTGAGCTTTCATTAGATGAAGTCCAGGTGTGTGGGCAAAGAAAGATAGAGGCATGCTCCCACAGGTACCCCATTCTGCAGGATGCCCCAAGACCACCACCAAGGGACTGATCCCTGGAGCACATTTTCCTTGGAGCTAGGACCAACCTCTGTGAATTATTCCTTCCCCCAGTATAAAAATAGTGTAATTATTATTCAGGTTACCAGAGAATTTTAAAACAGCAAATTTACATACGTGTTTCCATCTGAAGATAGCATGAGGGAAATTTAAATGTATAAGAGGGCCATTCAGACAGTTGATGTACCATTGCATACATAGCTATTTCTTCTTTTTTTTTTTTTTTTTTTGTACAAAGAACTGTATGAAAGATGTAGCAAAACAGAAACCACTAACAAGCAATTAAATAAAAAACAACAGGCATATAAAAGCTGACAGGCAAAGTGCTAGATTCCAGGTATATCTGAGCAAGAAGGCAGAGAATTTTGTTCTGCTTATTTGCCACTACTACAAAAGTCAAACTAAAAAATGAAGTCAAGTAGGCATTAGCCCCACAGCACTGCTCTTCATAACTGGCCTTATGATTAAACACCACAAACATCTTATTGAATTTCATGACACTTTCAAATATTCTATCATTACCTATTTATTGGCCTCAGCTAAATGAACAGCTCTCGTCTGCTTAGCACACTTCTACTGTGGTTTATATAAAAAAATGAAATTATAAGGAGCAGTGAATATCCAAATTGATATAATGAGATATAAAACTCACTAAAATACTGCAGTAAACTGCTTGCCAGAATTCTCATACTTCTTGTTCTTTGAACCGGTGTCTGAAATAGTTAAATTAAAAATGATAGAATTCAAAACACTCAAAGACTCTCACATTAGTATTCGCACCTTTTGCTCTGATGTTTGGACATACTGCACTTCACAAGGAAAAGGCAAGAAGTTTGCATATGCACTTATAAAGTACTGCAAACTTGTCTGGAAATTAATCTATGTACTCTCCCATCTCATCTATAAATGATTGTTCAGTCATACTACAGTCTTGAGAGCACTATCTTTAAATTTGCCATGTACTTCACCTGAATAAGTATATATTTTCATAACTAGTATCTCATTCAAGAAGGTTTCCCATACATATTGTTTTTAAAATACCAATTTCAGGGAAACACATAGCATTACTTCAAGCAGAACAAAATTTCTCTGATTTTTCTATTAGTTTTTCTCCTAGTTCTGAAATCTTTCTGTAAGAGAATGACTTTATAGTACCAATGTTAGTTCTGCTGAAAGACAAGACAGTATATCAGTTAATTTTATAGCAATTTCTTCAGCATTTTGCTTAATAGTAGTGCAGAACCCTTTCTCTTCTAATTTCCTGTGCCCACCAAAATTATAATCTAACGTACATTTGTTTTACTTCTGTCATGTCCTCATTTGGCCCTTATCATTCTTTTTTGATTCTCATTGACTTATGAGACTTTTGATAAACTTCAAGATGCCAGAGGTTCCCAGTTTTTACTGAAGATGCTCATATTTCTACAGCCCCTGTCCTTGTGGTGAGCATTCCCTGGAGAGAGATGTTTCGGGCAATTGGAAGGCTCAACATTAGGACATGTAAATGTTTAAATTATGCCTTGCAGATCAATGACAAGAAATAGGACATCTATTTCTGGTAACATTGTGGATTTATAGTTATGAGTCAAGGCTAATGCAAGGTGAACTCCTCCCTTTATGATCACTGCCACAAATGCATTAGCTCATCCGTGAATTTAAAAATCGACCTCCAGACAGTTAGGTGGCAATTTGGCACCTTGCTTTGATTGTATACAATTTAACAAAAGAACATCCAGCACTAATTCAACAGTAATATTGCTTCTCCCTTTCAGGAATGATTTATTCATTTGGATATGATGTCCAAATCACATTTTCTTAAGAAGGGGGGTTTACTTTGTTTGTTTGCAGTTTATTGTATTACTTCTCAAGGACATGACAAAAGTAGAATTGTTGCTACTGATTATTAGGTTGAATGTAAGCATGCTATGAACGATGGCCCTCTGCACAGAAATCCAGGTAGTGGGTGGGTGGGTGGCAGGGCTGTTGCTGCTCTATGCTTTCTGACACTTCACAACCAACCTCATCCCGAAGCTACTGTCCCAACTATAATCTGTATAAAACAGACAGGGTTCTTGAACACCAGCACTGCAGATCCCGAAGGATTCACTAGATCTTTGTGCTGCCTTATCCTTGCAGCTGTAGCATGAGTACCCAGCAGTTCTCAGGGATCGCTGGGTGAGGAACCTCACCTTGCCTACGCTGAGCTCCCTTTTAGTGCCACAGCCACAGTCTTGTGTCATTGTAGTGCCACTGCCGTCGTTCACCAGTAAAGTGGGCTTGAGTTTGTCTAACCCCTTCAGTAAGCAGCTGCCCTTGCTGCACTTTGGGCACATCCTGAAAGGATGATTCAGCATTTCTGTGCAGCATATCCCACTCTTACCCTAGAGGAGCAGGCTTTCCATTCCCCCCTGTTGCCTGCAAGGGTGATGTAATACATGACTATTACTATTATGTATGATGTTTTTATTGTCAGGGCATAACTAAGAATTTAGGCAGTTAGGCATTTAGGCAATTTAGGCATTACATTTATTTTTTGACATTAGCAATATGCTTATTATTATCTTTAAATCATGTAGCATAAGTGTTTAAGTGTTGGAGACTCCCTACATTACTGACATTTCAGATGAGTTATCTCTCTAGCTATTAACCCTCTTGGCTTACTCTTTCTGGCTGGGATTTTCACTAGATTTAGCCACTTGCTGCCAAATCCTGTAAAAATCCATGCCTATGTTGTTATTGACACTAGGACAGTCTCAGATGTAGGCACCCAAGTATGAGCTAACATTCATTCTTGTCATGCTTTGCAGCCATAGCCCTGCATGAGTACATGGTGGAGAGAATTTCAAAAGGATATTCTCCCAAGAAGATGTTTACCTGCCCTAATAAGGAGGTCATGTAGCTGGACATCTAAGATGTAAACCTCTCTGTAGCTGTGGATCTCACATCTACTGAGTGAGTGTTCAGTTCTCCCAGCATCACATATTGGGAGAGCTGAAATATCTGGGCCTGAAACAACCATCTGTGACTGCAGGTATACTTTATGAGAAAGGATATCTTCTTGGATTTAGTTCTGTCCCTTCATTTCCAGGTCAGGCAGATAACNAAAAAAAAAAAGCAAGATAGCATTGCTATTGGACTCCAGCAAATCAGCTGTCAGTACTGGATGATATAAGGTGGTCAAGAAGGCATGTTGTCGTTTATCCACAGGCAGTGTTAAGGTTTCCAGAATAATAGCAAACAGTGCTCCAGAGGTCTGCTGGGACTATCACTGTGACGCATGATTTGAGAGCCCAAGCTATTCATAAATATGTCAGCTAGACATATTTATGCTCATTAAGTAAGTCTTGATCAACCAAAGAAAGTGGTTAACAGACATCAGTGCAATATGGCTGATGTCTCATGTTCTAGTGTCTCAAGAAGCTAAGGTGATCCAACAATCTGATATATACAGTGTGGGCAATCTGAAGCTTTCCTTCCACTGACTTCCACAGACCACATGTGGGGTGTCTGTGCCCACTCGTATTTCATTTGAGGTCATTAAGCATTTGATGCGAGGCTAACTGGCAAGACAGTTCAGCTACCCACTTGGCTGGACAGTTAAACTAACCGTTGCAGACTGGTGGTGGAAAATGTTTAGCTGGAAGAGTGACAAGATATCACTGCTCATACAGTTTGAATGTCTGCATGTTCAAAGATGCCCCCATTATGGGGAAAGAGGAACACTGCAAGAATTTTAGTTTGGAGCAGGCTGATATTTCTGATGGTTTTGCAGGGCTGGTGCAGGTTATTTGTGAGAGGACATCTGAAAGGAAACTGCACCCAGGACAACAAGGCAATTTCTGACCTGGAATTATATTGCTGCTGTACATATTCTCGTTCTTCGATGGCTGCATGTGAATAGAGAAAAGAGAATATTTTAGCCAAAGATCACTTCTGTTCCAATGGTGCATTGACTAGCTCCTTTCCCACCAATGCTGTTTATGTGGCAATGTGGAGGAGAGTCCAATAAGGATAGTGATAATGTTCTATTTCAATCAGCTGAATTCAAATCCAATTGGCTGATTTAAATCACTGATAATGACACCACCAAGTGTCACTATACTCAAATTTTCAGAGAAGGGTCATTGTAACATTCTTTGGTTTGGTGCAAGGCTCTCTCTTTCCCTCTCTTTCTCTTTTTGTTTTCTCACTAGATTTCATTCTTCATTTGCTTTGTCAGGAAATCTTTGGGGGATTTCCATCCTGAAGGTAACTGAAGCACTGGGGACCCTTCTCTTTCCCCTTTCTGCCCCCTGCCATTTAGCAAGACATCCTCTTGTACTCTGTAGCCTTCCAGTAATACGGGGAACTGAGATGCAAAAGCTTTGCCACAGAAGTGCATTTGTGACACCTTGTCTTTGCCTTACAGTTCCACCAGCAAAAAGCTGGTAACAGACCAACAGTATCAGAATCTCTGCAATTACTATGGAATTAATATCTTGATTACCTCTTCCACTATTTTAAAGCTAAGACCAGTGTGAAAGAAAAAAAAAAAACAAAACACTACAATATTTCCATCTTTACTTTAGCAGCAGATGTCTCTTCCTTCCCACACATTGTTCAGCTTATATCGGGCAATGCCACTTCTATATGTGTAGCATCAACTGCAAGTTTAAGAGTTTTTTTCTTTTCTGCAATAGTCTTGAATGACAAGGGGGTTAGAGAGGAGAGCAGAGAAGCAATTTAAGTGGGAATTCTTCCTACTCCTGAAGCAAATCTCATTTGAAAGCACATAGTGGCCTCCATTGCAGAAAATAGGTTAATTATAAGAATATAGCATGAAACTGTTGCAGTAATAGCCCTTGTGCTAGGCACAAAGCTGGCACCTCTGTCATGTCCAACTCCTAAGGTGGAACTTTCCCTTTTTCCCTTTGGGTTCTCTCTTGAACAGGTCTTGAGATTTCTGTCCAAAATTACACTGAGCTTCTTCCTAGTCTTTGGCCTCCAGGGTAACAGCTATGAATGCCTTTTGGTCTCAAAAACTCATCTCAAAAGTGCAAGAGGAGAGAGGACAGTGCAAAGAACTCTGTTTCTCAGAGAAAGGTAAGATGTGAGGGTGAAATCCCAGACTTGATGTTTGACTTGAATTGCAAGTATGTGTTCCTCAGGTTTATTATTGTTTTTGTGCCCTGAAGCCCAAACTAATGAAAAATTCTCTGAAACTTGTTGGAAAGGACCTTGAGCTGATTTCAGGAATAGCACCCTATTGTGCTCCTGAACAGCCTCATGGCAAGGGTCTACTAAGGATAATTCCACCTCTCAGGCATTCACTATGTGCCTATGATAATCTGGATTTCCTAGAATACAGCTTCTATGTTAAAAGCAAACTATAATGCTGAAAGTGCTTCTTCTCTGCAAATTTAGTTCAATTTTGTCTACTTGGTATGAATGTTACATTTCCAGCCTCCAAAATCAAGCATTTATTAGAATTGCAATTGAGTTATTTTAACCCAGAAAGGAATTTAGTAGACTACAATAATTGCCCTTCTAAAGTGGGGCCAAAGATGACACTGTCATTCATATTCAGGTAAAACTTCTGCTGAAATTAAAGAGAGTTTTACTTGTGAAAGAACTACAGTGTTCTATAGGCTCTGGCAAAATGGCAGCATCACAAAACTCCTGTTTTAAAAAGGTGATCAGCCTGAAAGACAATTAAGGATAAAGTCTCTAAGCCCCCACCTTATACAAGATACAAGAAAGTTGTCCTAGATAACACTTTTTTCCCCATGGTTTAGTTTTTATTGTCAGGTAACTCATCAAATAGCATTTTGTTATGAAATCATTGGACTTGTATTTCACTGGGGACTGCACTAATTTAAAAATTGTAGTGGCTGCATTTTCAGATTTGTCCAGCTGCTACCACATCTTATATTTGAAAAGCCTCTGGCACAGATGACACCAGTGTGTTGTTTTTCCTACAAGAACTAGGCAGGAGAAACTTAAGTTTCTGTCTTGAGAAAAATATGCTAAACAATTCTTCTCACCCTCTCTCATTTATTTAAAGGTAGGTCTTTCATATTCTTCCATCAGTCCACGCTGAGCATCACAGCCACAGCTGAAGATCTTGGTGGTCTCCTCAAGCATAATAAATTTGGAAATCTCACCACTATTTGTAAGTAATGTTTATTGTAAAAAACTGCATTGGAGTAACGGTAAAAGTTGAATCTATTTCCTGGATCAGGTTGTAATATGGAAAGTATTAGAATTACCCTTTTAATGACTCATCTCACTGTGCTGCTTGGATCAAGACCTCTTGCATTAGTGTCAAGAACACAGAGCAATACGATCACTTCATATATAACGTAGAGAAGTGCTGTGTTGTATTTCATAATTTTAACAGGTAAATTCACTATCCTCCCATAGCTTCATTTGCTTGTCTGCCATCTGTAGATATAATACAGAGTTGGACAAAACTCTTATCAGAAAATATATCTGGATATTATTAGCCCTTAATCCCAGCAGGCTGCACTCCTATAAAATCAAATGTCTTTCTAATCAACTGAAACTAATTAAATAGTGTCTTTTAAAGTCATATTGATTCAGCTTTACAGTTCCCCCATTTTTGTAACAAGATAGTGCTAAGCTTAACTTTCTGTATAACTACAGAAAAAAAAAAAAAAAAAAAAAAGTGCTTCCAAGAGCTATAATTAAATCAAAATAAGAAAATCCAGCTAAGCCTTTTGTTCATTTTTGGAAGGGTAGAGGTGCAAGTACAGATGGGGAAGAACATTTTATTCTGCCTCAAGACATTTCATACCTAGAATTCCTCCATTATTTGAAAAAAAGGTTTACTGTAAAGAGTGATTAGGTGGAGTCTAAAGTTGACACAAAATTTAGGAATGTTTAAGCCTGTTTTCAATGGAACCAGAATCTGTCTTCACGTCATTTTGGTCGTTGTTTCTTAGGAAGTAACTAGTGAGGAATATAGCCAGATAGCAGAGGGAGCAGGGCCTGATGGAGCAAAATTTTACTTTAGTCCCCTGACATCATAACTAACCCAGGACAACCTTTAGCCACAAGATAGGTTTGCTGGTTCAACAAGTCAACACTGCAGAGGACACGTCAGCAAAGGGGTATTTAAAGGGTCTTTGGAAATATCTGTTATTACCTTAAAACTGGAGTCAATAGATGGGGACAGACTGGGAAACTTCTGCACAGAAGACCAGCCATTTGCTGGCTTGTGTGAACAGGGAAGTTCTGATGATGGTGGTGCAATAAAACATACAACTTGCATAGGGTGTCAGTAGAGCAGAAACAGACACTGGACAGCTTAATAGATAGGTCTTCCCCTCACTTTAATAAAATTTTGCTTTATTATAAATGAAAGTAGCTCTGTGATTCGTTACTCTGATTGACTTCATGACTCTGTTTCCAAAGAGGTTATATTCTGAATTAGCAAAAAAATAAGGGAAACATCAAACAGCAAATCTCCACAAACTTCAGTTGTGTAAATAAAAATAACATAGATATACATTATGCATTAAGTAATACATAATCTAATGTATAGTATAATATAAGATATAAATGTATAACTACTATTGTCTTATATGCTGTATGATGTATAATACATCTTTGATCATGTATCATATGTCCTATGTCATATTCCTTATATTCTATGTTATATTGTTATATATTATATTTATATGTGGTGGAAGGAACCCTTCAGCAACTTGTAGGACCAGACTCAACAATGAAAGAACCAACATAAACTTCAGCCAAATGTGCAAACAAGAGGAAGTAATTTTTTTTCTCCAATTAACTGAGAAAAGCTAGGAATAACTGATTTTGTTCTCAAAGAAAATGTCATAGCAAGGATTAGCAACCTTGTAAAAAGAACAACCAAACAAAGAAAACCCACAAAATTTGTAGCAAAGAAAATCTTGTAGCAAAGTCATGAAGTAAAGAAATGGCTCTGGCTAGGGGTGTTTGTAGGGAGGGTATCTCGTGGGTGTGTGAGCCACACATGGAGCACCTGGGCAGCCGGTCCCTCCCTCTGCCACGGGAGTCCAGCTTCACCCATGGGAGGGGGCTCCTTCTACAGCTCATGGTTTCCCTAAAGGTAAGCCAAAGCAAGAGCATAGTATGGGTGATGTGAATTGTCCTTTGGGAAAAAGCCCATTTCTGCCCTCTGGAGGGGACTAAAATGGGCTGGAACCCATACGCACCTGAAAGCAAAGGAAGAGGTGATGAGCTTCCCAGGCACATGCTTCCCACATGCCACAAATGCCAGTTTGTGCCATGGCTTGACACAGAGGAAGAGTTAGGTGCTTGAACAGGGGATCCACAGAAAATGCAAAGCGGAAAGAGTGTGCATGAGAAAGCTGAGGAGAGGTGGGAAACCTACATCAGTCCTGCTGGGCTATGACAACATACCTAGCACTGCTTGGGGTAGACAGTGTCAAACCTCATCTACACGTAGGCGCTTAGCGCCTTTCCTTATAAAGTACAAGAGCAGTCAGATCTTTCTTTTAAGAGCCCTGAGACTGCTGGAGGACATTAGAATTTCCTTTGTACCTTTTTAAAGGTAAGATTTCCTTTTACTGATTCCTTTTTAAATCAACATTTACTGGATATTGGAGATTTTAGTCCAAATTCGATCCATGCATGAAGGGAGATGGATGTTTCAAGGAATGCTCCAGTTTCCCTCTATTAGTGCCCTGTAGGATAAAAAGGACTCTTCCTTTTTTTTTTAAGCCCTTCTGATTTATAACTTGTACTTACATGTTCATTAGAGTAAAGCCCAGAACACAGGTCCTCCTTTGTACAGGATGGCTTTAGCAATTAGCTTGTAGAAACATCCACTTGTTCTCACTTGAGCATGATTCATTTTGTATGGTAGTGGAGCTGCAGCAAGGGGCAGGACACACACACACACCAGTCCATGCTCAGCCCTTTCATGCACGGGCACAGGGGATGGGGAGCCCTCGCCCATGGAAACCCTCAGAAACAGTTTAATGAGGAGGCAGGAGAGGCTGCACTTGTCAGCGCAGGCATGGCCAGACACACACACTGACCAGCGCCTGCCTACATGACACCAGCCCTTTTTCCTTTATTTTTTCATGCTTGTTCCTCCCTAGTCCCCCTTGATCCCTCCCTTCCATCACCTTTGTTCCCTCTCTTAAACATCCCATCCAAAATGCTCTTCCCCAGCATCCCATACGGAGTCTTGTACCTGCATGCAGTCACCCCCCATCCGTGAAGTGACCTGGGAGAAATTTCTCCCATTGACTCATCTTGATGGGTCTCACCCAGCCCATGGGTGGTTGCTCCCCAGGGACAACCAGAAGGGGACAGGGCAGGGTGCTCCAGTGGGTCCCATGGGGTTATTGCCTCCCCCTCCAAACACACCCTTGGGCCTCCCTGCTCCTTTGCATGCATGAAGATAAGTCTTTTATCACATAACCTAAAAAAATTCTGAGTGGAGACAGCAGATTGTGGAAGCACGCCATGGCAATGTCTATTTTGGGAGGTCCTCAAGGAGCTGCATGCCTCATTGGTCTGCTTTCTCTGGAAGCAGGCAAGCAGGGACCTGGGGGCTGAGACGCCTTCCCAGAGTGGGTAACACTTTGTGCATGCCAGTCATGCATAGATATTTGTTAGACCCGTAGGAGGCAGTTAGCCTACTAAGGTTTATATGGTGATCTGGACTGGTTTGGGATCCTTCTGGGTGTGGGAACTGGTGAAGCTCCACTGGATCCAGGACACAGTGTGGGAACAGGGTGGGCTGTCAGAGGGAGAAAACAATGCTCCAGAAGGCAGGAAAAGCACTAAAAATAGGCATGTTTTTTGTATAACCAAGGGGAAAAAAAAAAAAAAACCAACCTTGGGCATTGTGAAAGCCTGCTATCAGAAGGCAGGCTCTGATAACCTCTCAGTATTGATTAATCAGTAGCCGTATTCATTTGAAACAAAGCCTACGGCTTGTTTAGGAAGTGGCAGCACTGCAGCTTAGTCGTGTCCAAAATACCATAACACTATCAAGGCTAATTTAACACTGATGAGATCAATAGGGTTCCTAGGGCTAGTAGTAGATGAGAAACATGGCTCATTACATGCTGCTCTAGTTCTCCATGGGAAAGAGCAATATCATGCAGTAGGGTGAGAGGAGAGGGACATGGAAATTGTGGAGTCCTCAAAACCAGATACTTTTTGCGTGCTTCAGTGAGCCACCTGAAGTGACATCTCTCTGAAACAGTGAGACCAACCCAGGAGAGGTTCCTTCCTATCTCCAAATTAGGTGTGCCCCTTGACCAAAGCATCCTTTTCAGGGTGTTGTTGTCAGTGTTTGCTTGCTTTCCCCTCCCTCTCTCTATTTAAGCCTGCAAACATACAAAATCCGAGTTTTCTATAGGTCTCCATGCAATTCCATAATCTTTGGTGGTACCAACAGAAGCCAGGCTTATCCATAACTGCTTCTGGAAATTGTCCAGTAAATATTGTCTCCAGGTATGAAGCTTTAGAATTAGATACAAAAAAACACCTGGACTCTTGAAAGCGAGGTGTGACGATGCTCACAACCCGCAGTGCAATCCAGCCACCTGGTTGGCATGCCACATGTGCCTATGCTGTGCAAGGGGAGAGACAGAGATGTCAGAAGAAATATAGGCAGCAAACTTTCTGTAGCAGGCCTACAATCTACATGACCAGTGGGCATAGCCAATAGGAAACACTAAGGGAAAAGATGAAATCCCGGTCGTCTCTGGGAGTTAGCTGTCTTTGCCAGACCTGGATGGAAAGCTCAGATGCTGGGAGGCAGTAGCTGTATTCTTTTGTTCAAAGAACTGAGCAAGGTAAAGGGAGAGTGTGAGGTTGATTCCCTCTGTTTTTCATGGTTGAAAAAGGAGAGAACCTCTGCTCATCTATCAGTTTAATAATTGAATTAGCAATCTGTATAGCAGCTCAGTAGAGTGCTCAGCATGAAAGTGCGAGCAATCAAATCCCTTTCCTCCCAGAAAGACTTCAACTTTGTGTCCCAGCAGAATGGCCCAGCAACAGTGAAAGCATCACACTGCTGCATGTGCCTTCTTCCTCCAGTCTTGAATTTGTTTTCTTGTAAGAGGCACCTCTACAATAAGACAGATTGGGAATGGCTCTTCCTTCTGTCTCCACCTCTAATACCATCTAAGAATAGCCCATGTAGCCCTTACCCCTTCTCACAATCATTGTGCTCTATGACAGGACACCACCATCAGCAATTCCTCTGGAGTGCATTTTACTAATGCAAGCTGCTAATGTAGTACATTTATTCTGGCACTCAGCTGGGATGGTGTTCATTTTGTAATAATAAAAAAAATGATACTAGTGATAGTAAAATAATAAATAGATTTTTATAGGAAAGGAACATAGTACAGAGTGACAAAGTCTGTATCTTGGTTGGACCCAGGTATGGACTAAGCATGAAGCTGCTCAGACTTGTCAATGCAAGAGCATTTTTAGGACAAAGCAAATTAAACTGCAAGTGCACCTATACTTTTGGAGGCTAAAAGTAGGTTGAATTCTAGTACCTTGTTAGTTAGATGAGCAAAGATGACCAGAAGGATAGCTTAGGGCATCCGTATTTTTTGTCAGAGGATGCTGGCACTTTCTGCACAGGTCCAAGGGTATAAGTTGACTGCAAAGAGTCAAAGGAGTATTCCCTTCTGGGTTGCAGGTTCCTAACCAGCCTGTCATTGCAGTGATGAAGAAGGAACTTCAGATGGCCGCTGAGTGATTTATTTGGGAAGTGTTTATTTATACATTCCTATCCGGCACATACATCATTGACACTCATATTTCATGGTGATGGGAAAGACACTATGTGTAATTATCTCAGCCAGGCAGTCATTTCCTCCTCTTAGAGAAAAGATGGAGAGTTTTTAACTCAAAAGTATGGCAGGCCTTCCTTCTCAGAAGCACTACTCCTTTCTATGGTAAAAATGTACATAGTTTGTGTAAGAATCTTCCTGCCTGAGAAAGCTAGCTGAAAAATGCATTGGGATCACAATTTGTTTTCATTGCCAAACACTCCAACACGCAATGTAGAAATTCCAGGCAATATAACACGATATTTTTGTACCTTGCTAGAGATGCTCTGATTTACTTTATTTTATATTATTATTGTTGTTATTATTTTTAATACATCCCATTTAACCTCTCCGTAATGTCACATTAGGAGACTGGACTTGGTGATCTCAGGGTCCTTTCCAGCAGGTTAGATCTACCAGGCTGGGAATGGGCATGGCACCAGGGCTCTGCCTCCCCCATTAACCCTTGTCTCCCCACTCCTCCCAGAAGCTGTGGAGATGTACTGAAGGTTGTGGGGGCTCTTCCCATAGCCATCTCATGCAAAAGCAGCCCTATTGTTTCTGAGCCCCACATCAGCATCAGGGAAGTTGCCCTTGGCTGAATTATACCTGGAATGGCCAGCTGCTGTGTGCCAGCCTGTGCTCCCAGTGGTGCTGTCCCACTAGCTGTCAGCTCACGGGATCCTTCCTTGCACATGACCCCTGGCCTCTCCATTCCCACCAGCCTGTGTATGTGACTGCTGTTTAAGTCTTCCCTCTTGACTGCAGCTCCCTTTCAGGCCATAAGCACAAATACCGTTTAGAAGAGCAGGGTCCTACAGACTCCTGGGTCCTTCTGAAGGACTGCAGCCATGGTGCAATATTCTAAAAGAAAAAAAAAATGCCCGGCAAAAGTCAACTCAAACTGAATTCAGGGAAGTGTGCAGGAGTGTAAGGTCTCATCCTCTCAGTAATTTCCATGGGAGCTAAGTTGCAATCAAATAACACAGTCAAAGTTCAAGCCAAAGAAAATGAGCTTGAATAAAAAATGAACAGAGCTCAGCTAAAACTAGAATCAATAGAGTAGTGAACTTAATGACCTGTTCATCTTAGTATCAGGTAATTGAGCCCAAATGATATTTAAGTAGAAAGAAAACTGGCTTTACTGTTTGTTAATAATTACTCATATTCCATTAACAAGGCTACAGAAGAGTTCCCTTAAATGCATGTTGTGTATTAGCGTTAGTACCCTGCTCCAAGAAAGGGTATCTGATCAACATCATCCATAAGAGAAGAATCAAATCTGAATTAAATATTTAATGGCTTGAGCACATGCTGTTGAATTAGGTACATAAATTACAAAAAAAAAAAAAAATAGAATCCTCAAGGTAAGGAGAACTTAATAGAACAGCAACTTTGTTTACAGGTTTCCGGACTCTTTTCTTTTGCAGAGTTACACAACAATGCCATATTCATTGGAGCAGATCATTTTTGATCCACAATTTTCATGAAGCAAAAATGCAGGTAACATTAAATACAGGCACATTGCACTTATGCAGTACAGATTGCATGCTTTCAGTCTTTTCATAATTTACAATTTTAAGACTTGTGATAGCTTTATTGTAATTAGCCAGTAATACAAAATACTATAAAGCATTGTATCAAGTTACAAAAAGGTAGTTCCTTGTTTAGTCAACAGTGATGCTCAAAGAAACTAACAAAATAATGCATGAATTACATAGGACTGATTAGGGAAAGAAAAGCCTGTTTTAATTTTTGAAGAAAGCCGGCTCATCTGCCTGAGATAATACTTTTCTTGATGACATCCTGCTTATTTCTCTCTTTGGAAGCTAGGAAGTTAATGCTGAATCATGGTGCAACGGAAAGTATTACTTAAATTGGAGTGGGTTCCACCCTCCATTTACCTCTTCCCCCCTGTTTTTTATTTTTTTCCTGACTCATGGACAGTTTTGTTAGGAACACACTGAAGCTCTCTGAGGTTAGTAAGCCTTTGGATTGATTCCAAGGGTGTTTCTGCTAGGGTTTCATTCTGCAATTTCTTTGTGTCTCTGGTTGAGCTTTCTTTACCCTTTTGGAAGAGTAACTGAAGTCTTAGCGAATTGGGATATGCTCACTGAAAAGTAGTCAGGATACCACATCATAGCTGGAAGATACTGTTCCTTAGCTGAGATGTAGCTACTGACCATGATGGCCTTCAAAACACACTGGAAGATAAAGTAAAATCAATTATTTAAAGGAACAGTTGTCTTAATGGAACTGTTAGTGGAATATCAGTTTTCAGCCATCTGTGACATGCAACATTTCACATTTTGAATCACATTAAAATTGCATGGCAAGCAAAATAGATGTCATGAGACTGGCTAAATCAACAGTGGAGGAAGCAAATCATTTTACTTCACAATGCTACAGACAAGGAAGATACCGCATCCTAGTCAAGGAAAAAAGAAGCTTCTTGCTAAGGAAAGCAACTTTTTCACTAATGCCAATTCAATTGCTTGAGTTTATGCAAAGATATCCATGGAGGGCCATCAATATTTTCATTACATTGTAGACCTCAACAATCAATCATTGTATTTGCAGCACAACTTATCTGTTTTAATCAGTCTTTCAAGGTCTCCTTTCTCCGTTTGTCATATAGATTAAATATAATTAAAAGATAGTACTGCAGAAACCAAATGACTGCAGTTGCTTTAAACTGTTATTCCATTAATATCTGTATTCCTTTTCTTCAATTGGTCTTCATGAAATTCAATATATGGAGGACTGATTTAAAGGACATGCAGTTATTTAACAGAACAAGTCCTGTCAAGTCAATTTTCTATTACACTTGCCTTTTGGTATGCTGGAATTTTATAGAATGTTCGTTTCAGAAGTCTTCACATTTCTATAAATATTCTGACCTGAGGCATGAGGATAAGTCATTGTTACTTATTATATGAACAATTATCCATTTAGAAGAAGCTTTGTTTATATCTTCTTTATTTTATTATTCAGGATTTTCTATTTTTTAAAATACAGACAACATCCAACAAGACCATTTTACAGCACAGTTCTCAAATGTCTCTATTACGAGACACTTCTCTGTTAACTTTATTAGTGGAAAAAAAATATAGAGAAGTACTGAAGAACCTTCATACCTGAAAACTGTAAGGAGGCTACCAGCAGAATGGCTACTCTGATTTTTCGCTGAGTGACAAGGTGGAAATGAATGAGGAACTATATGTGGCATGCAATTTGGCTAAGTGAAACTATGAAATGATGGACGTCACCGTTCCCAGGAAAGGAAGGTGTAAGGTAAGAAGAAGAAGGTTAGAGAAATTCACACCAATTCTGAAGACAAGCAGAGAATTGGCTGGCAGATTGTGTATTTGGAAAGATCATCTGTGGTGCTTGAGAGTTCAGGTCCAGTTCCCTGGGACCAAAGACGCCATAATATGGCAGAGCAAGAAATCAAAATCTTACACTTTGCATTTGTAGCTTACAAAGACATATTTTATGTGTTGGATGAATATTTTTTATTGTTTTATTTGAGTTGGTAATAATATATATATATTTTTCTTTTGTCCTGTTTTATGTACAACCATACTGGGTCCCCTTCTGCATTTCCTGAGTACTTCTAGCTCCTCTCCTGACCAATATCCTTGACAGAGGTTTTTCTTTCCTCTCTTGTTGAAAGGCAGCGAAAACAGCTCCTTGTTCCAAGCGAGCTAGCACTGGACTGGAAAAAAGTCAACATTGTATTTTGTTTGCATAATATGTCAGAAGTCTGTCAAGGGTTTTTGTTCCAGGAACTTCTGGTGGGTAGAGGCAAACATCAGTAGTCTGCTGATCTGTGCTTTCACTAGCAGTAAGTTACATATTAAATAATTATTTTTAAGTTTTTCTGCAGCAATAGGTAATGGAACAAAATCTTGCACCTTCTACATTGGGACTGCTTTTCTTTTAATCAAAATCATCTGGAGTTTTTTTCATCATACTGGACCTAAGAATCATCTTTGACATCATTTTGTCCACTAAGTCACATTTCTATGAAAATAATCTATAAGTGAATCTACATTTGCTGGTGGAAAAATATCTCATTTTTGAAATATTTTGAGCTACAGCTATTTCCACTTTTCTGTAGACACTTCAGACATCTGCAAACCCATCTGGAAACAGGGAGAAGCAGGTGTTTTGTAACTAGAGCTCTCCCAAATGACCATCATATAATTGAACCATCTATTTTTACCACATAACCTATATAGTCTCCAAAATCATGGGTGCTCTCATCAAGCACTCATGGTCCACAAAGAACAGAGCTTCCAAGACAGTAGTTTAAGTAAACTGGTATAATTTGTAACTTCTAATTCTTTGTTGGAGCCTTGAATTCATAGAAGCATTCACAAAATAAGCAACTTCAATGGGTTTATGTATTACATACATGTAGAAAGGGCGTCAGGGTGAACGTTATTTGGGTTATAATGCTGCTGGTGGCACTGTGCAAAGGTTTGCTATAGAAAAGTTACGTGGTATCAGAAATAAAAGCACTGTACTGCACCAAATCTTCCTGTGTTGCTAAGAATTGTTACCATAAAACTGATGTTCACATAGATTGAAAATCTTCAGCCACAAGGACAGCAGTCTTTCTTTTCTTCTCGTGAACTTGAGGTTCCCAATCTGATCTATGTAGGTCAGACTTATGAGACTTACATATTTTTATTATGCTTTCCATATGAGTTCCCTTTTTCAGGTGCTGGATATAAACACTGTATTTGAAATCATAGTCCAGCTCAAATCATTAGAAATTTTGTCATTAATCAGGACAGAGCTCATATTAGGAGCCTAAAACACATCAGTGAGTACCAAAATGTTCAGCTCTTAGCTTAGCTAATTAGTTGCACTATATCACAGTCTGTCAAACTAACATTTCTCTGAAGAATGGGAGGAACTGGACATACGAAGGACTGACAGAAGTTCTGTGTCTTGATACTCATTATGCTCTGAAAAATTTGACCTAAAAGGAAAAATGGCTCCATCTATGAACAAAGTTTGAAAAGAAACAGGAAAACATTAAAAATGACAAAGGGAAGTACGAAAGATGCTTGTGCCTTGATTCAACTGTCCATTTTTACTGAGCAAATGACTCAGTGCAGTGGGACTAATGAGGGCATTGATGTGCTCTGCTCCTTTGTGGCCTGAATGAGATTGCTGTTGCAACATGAAGTGAAGGCTTTTGTGTTTGAAAACACAAGCGAGCTCTGTGGAGATGGATTTCTGCCCTCCAAGGGTCCATCCCACAGTCTAAGCCATGAGGGAAGACAGTCTTACTCTTGTTGCTTCTGAAAAAAATGCTTTCTTGCTTTCTTCTGAAAATAACAAGGAAGAGCTTATGCTCATTTGCACCATCATTTCTATGGTTTTCACTTCCTGAAGACTTTTTTTGGTTACAGACAGTAGAATCATAGAACCCTAGAATCATTTAGGTTGGAAAAGACCTCCAAGATCATCAAGTTCAACTGTTAACCTACCACTAAACCATGTCCCTAAGCACCACTCTACACATCTTTTGAGTACCTCCAGGGGTGGTGACTTCCCTGCGCAGCCTGTTCCAATGATTCACAACCCTTTCAGTGAAGAAATTTTTCCTAATATCCAACCTAAAGTAGGTAGGAATCAAGACATCTGTCTATTGTGTTGATCAAAATGGTGACATTTGCCCCCAGAATTTCCTTTTTTTTTTTTTTTCTTATCTAAACAGTCAAGGAAACAGTCTGCCTATTCAAATAGAAAAACACAATGTTATGGGTCAGGAACCATCTCAACTTTGTCTGACGGCACCTAGTATGGTGAGTTGTGGTCTGTGGCTTGGATTTAGGCATTGTCACATTGTAAACAGTAGATGTGGTAGAAAGTTGTCTAAAACAGGATGGATTCTGGAAAACAAAACAAAACAAAACAAAACACCACTTAACAGAATCTTGTATTTGTCCATAACACGTGAAGAAATATATTTATACAAATCATTTACCATAGGCATAAATTAATGTCTAGCACTCTTGTCACGGAGAGAAAACAAATTAGCATGAGGCACTTTGATGTATTTGTTGACTGACCCCTTTCCTACTTTCTTTAATTAGAATTTCAGATCTGGTAAAATGTATCATTTGTTTCTGATTGCTACATACCAAAAGAGGAGGGGGAGAGTCCATTTTAGAACAAGCTTTCACACCTGGTCCATATATAGCTAAATACTCTACATCTATTTCATAGCTAGTTTGCAGAGTGGATTAAGAAAAAGATAAATTACTGCACCCTTTATCTGACTTTTCAAAACAGCTAAAGCCTATTTCCATGGTGAGATGGAGATAGAGTGAGAGAAATGTAGGTCTAATTTATTTCTCATTCTTTTTTCCTTCTCACATTGTCTCTCTAAAGACTTCCTGTCATCTTTATACTAGTAAGAAAATAAACAGGGAATTAGGATTCATGTATATAACCTCCCTCTGTAGACACTGTTCTACAAAGGGAGTGAAAAGCCACATGAAGGGCATGGACTCAGCATTGCTACTGTCTGTCTCAGTAAGAAGGTGAGTCAAACAGATATTAATGTGGATAGGTGTCCTCCCTTTGTGCCGCAATGCTGTGCTAACATAAAACTGAGTTAAGCCAGCTGGACAAGCCCCCTGTGGTGTCTACCTTGCTCTTAAAGAGCTGAGGCACCCTCCCACCTATCCACTACCCAGCCCTCTTGCATTTCCTCCTTGCAAGAAAACCATTCAGTATTGTGGACTATTTCATTTGATTATTGCTCTTTGTAGCCACATGCTACTTCTGAACATAATTATTAGCTCGAGATGTGCTATTCTTAACAAATGGCTGCTGCTTCAATCTCCCTTTTTTTCCTGGTTCCCCTGGGCTCTGCTTAGTGGCAACGGAAACCCATCCCTGCTGGAAAAGGTGAAGAGAGGCTCAGGACACCTCAGCAGAGTATACATAAAACCATTTCCATAACACCTCCTGTTATGCATAAACACTCAGCATGGCAGGGTCTTTGAAGGCTAATAGCAACCCAGTGCAATCAGAACAAGAGGACACCTGTGAAGCATATCTCCCACCCAGTGAAGAAGGGTCAGGAGAAAAGTTGCTACCAGATGGACCAGGTACTCAGGATAAAAATAGCAATGCAGGATGTAAAAAGCATCAGCCCAAATTGTCTTACTGTCTCTTGTAGGTAAATCAGACAGGAAAGGATTAAGGATGACCTGTCTTGCAGGTAGCCCAGGGTGAGATGTCATGGAGACTGTGAAATGGAGAGAAGACTGATGGCAGCGACCATTAGCTCATGTTGTTTAGAGGTTTTACTTTAGTTTTTTTACTTTGTGGACTCTGTTTCATGAAGCACTTTGAAGAAACTTGAAATGAGCTTGAAATAGAGGAGGGTTGATATCTACATCTTAGATGAACTGTTGTGAAATCCCACTAGTGTACTCTCTCCCTTACCAATTCCTTACCTCATGATGACAGTTTTTCATGGAGGGGAAAAAAAAAAAAAAAAAAAAACAACAAGGAAAAGGGAAAAAGGTTTTTGTGAATCTGTTTTGGTCAGCTAGTAGACAGGAGTACTGCAAGATTTTAGTTCACTGGAAATACAAAGTGTTCTTGACTACACACATCTCCTGAGAAATCTTTGCTAGCTTTTCAGCATCAACCACATCATAGATGGGTAAGCAGGTCTTGCAGATTTCTGTGAACCTGTTCTGGTCACCAGCATGGTTCCTCTACACTTGAGGCACCTGTTGTGTCTCTCTCTGGATGCTGGCTACATCACATCACCTTCCAACAGATGTTACTTGAGTCTCATCAAAACATTTGCATATCAGCTATTGCAATATTTACCAGGAATGATGACTCAGACCTCTACAGGACTTACTATCTGCTTTACTTCAAGCTCTGCATGTCAGACACTCCACAGTCACATAAGGACATTTCCAGGGAAAATGCAGCATCCTGCAAAGTGTCTTCACAGTCTTCCTGTTCTGAGCTAAGAAGATGCATTTGCGAGGGGATACAAGGGTACTCCAAGCCTCCTACAGCACGCAGAGGGCAACAGCAGAGGGAAGGAGAAGAATTAATTTCATCTCTGAGTTAATATTCCCCCAGCTTTTGACACTTTACTGAGGAGCCAAAGTAAGAAGGGCTTAGTGGAGGCTTAGTGGAGGGGTGAATCCATTCCTAAATGCTGAATAGCCTTTGAAGGAGCTCATTTCTTTTCATTGGCATGACTGGGAGCTTGGGCTCTCACAAAGGAGACTAAATTAGATGCCCAACAATAAGTGGAATGGGGAATCTGAGCCAAGGAGCCTGAGGACAGAAACTTTATTATGGTTTGAGTGATGAAAAAAAGATCATGTGAGGTTTTTGTAGAAAAGCCGCTCATACGAATTGGTTTGGGGACTACGAAGTTAGTTCATAGAGATGGCAGTTCCTCTGTCTGAACCAATTCTCTGTCTGATATGGCTTTTATGTGCCTCTTCGACATCCCTTACACCTCAGTCTCCAGAAATTGCAATCCCAAGAGCTCAAGTGATGCACATACCTTTCATAGTTTGATGGTTTCAGAAGGTGTGTGAGCATAAAATTAAGCCTTAGACTCTGAAATTTCACACAGTATAATCTGAGGACCAAAGATTTTGGGGTCCTGGTAGTAGATTTTCTTGAAATCTCATGCTACCAAGCATTCTCAGGAAAACTTTGACAGTGTTGTTAACAAATAACTGTTTTAGAGAGGCTGATAGGTTGAATCCACAGAAATGCAGATGGCTGTAATACAGTAACATATTAATATCCTTTCCCGCATTTTAAGATCATTAAGAATATTTTGTGACACCTGTCCTTATCATAGTGATGTAATAGACATATTCACAAATAAAATCCTGTTGTTTTTTGTACTCCTATTTCCTGCATAAAGAATTCTTTTTCAGAAATGTTTACAAGTGAGATTTTTGAATCTAAATTATAGCTTTACCAACATCTTTGTTGCATATTCATAACCATTTGTGTCATTATGCCAACTGCTGAATTAATTATTTCGTGAATACTTAGCATGACACTTGAAGAAGTATGATGAAAGTACTGGCTCTAGATCCTATTTTAAGAATTCTTATTAGAGAGTGCTGGAAGTACCTCAAGGAATGTAGCAGTCCTGGAGACTGCATAATACACCAAAAGGAAGTGGAGCAGCAAAATATCATAGTCCTTAATATCCTTGTAAGATGTTGAGGAAATAAACTTATTTGGAGGGGCATGTCCTTTACTAGCTTGAAAAAAGAAACAGGTATTAACCTAGGTAGAGAAAAGATAAATACCCCACAGAAAAATCTTTACAAAAAGTCTAGAAATGCTACTTGAGAGATTTCACTTTTCAACCATGCACCTTTTCTGTCATCCATTTTTTTTTCCTTTCCTCATTCCTCCGGGCTAGTTCATATAAGCACTGCAATTAGATACTGCAAGGACTTATTCAGTCATATGAATGTGAATATTCCCAACAATAGAGTACATTTCCTACAGCAGTCGAGTTCAGTTCACTCCAATATGTGTCCCAGAAAGCAGATCTTCCACCATTTCCCACAGGAATCCATGTCTCAGACTAACAGACCTTAGGTGACAGGCAGTGTAAATTTTCTTGGTCTAGTGTTGTCCCAGTGCTCCTGGCTATAAGCCTCTACCACTTTACAATATCCCCCTTCTGACTTGCCATCTATACACCACCAGTGCTCAAAACACAAAGGGTTACATTCTATGTGCCTTTATATTTAGGACAAGATTTTCTGTCTGGGATCCATTAAGATAGGCTTTTGAGACTGGATGCTAGTATCCTACAAAACGTTGAGTATGACAGGTGTTGCTTAGATCTCAGCACTTTGGTAAACACAGCAGTCAGCCTTTGGTTATTAACTATTTCTAGGCAGCCACATCACTTTCGGCTTTCCCTCAATCACATCTCACAGGACAGATGCTACAAAAGTGGACATACAAGGCAAATCGTCTACCAAGTAGAAAAACAGGGTGAGAGCCACTGTCATTTTTCACACTCTTTCTTGAATTTCTTTATCTAACCCAACTTCTAGCTGGAAGAGAGCAACTCAAAATTTAAATTACTACATACTTACATTTGAGAAAAGTCTCTTGACCTGGTTGCTCTTTTCCTTCCAGAACTGATACTTTCTATCTAATAGGTGTTATTCATTACTTGAAGACAGGTACAAAAAGCCACTTTTCATTCATTTTCCCATTTTCAAGTTCTGATGAACTATAAATTTCATAGCCCTCATAGGTGTCTGTCCTACTTTTGTGGGTTTTATACCCGCACACACAGTCAGAAAGGGAGAGTACTTGAGGCTGTGACATAAAAGGTGCTTAAGGCAACTTCAGATATATAAATTATGATTAATGTCATGGATTTATCCATACTTTAACACCTTCGAGAAAGAAAAGAGGTACAATTTTAACAACAATTTTCTTCTTTATAATCTTGTCATTTGAACAAGAATGCCTAGAATAAAAATATAGATGTGTAAAATTAGGAGATAAGTCTTAATATAAATAGATATTTTCATCTGAGAAAATCACTGTCTGGTGTGGTGGTTTTACCCTGCTGAGCAGCTGAACTCCACAACAACCGCTCTCTCACTCCCCATCCTCAAAGAAAAAGGGGGAGAAAATACAACGGAAAGGGCTCAAGGGTTGAGATAAGGACAGGGAGATCACTCACCAATTACCATCATGGGCAAAACAGGCTCAGCATAGGGAGATTAATATCATTTATTACCTAACACTAGTGGACTAGAATAGTGAGAAACTACAAGCAAACTACAAACACCTTCCCCCATCCACCCTCTCCTACCTCCTCCCCCCAGGAAGTGCAGAGGAACAGGGAATGGGGGCTGCGGTCAGTCCCTAACACTGCGTCTCCGCCGCTCCTTCACGGTCACTCTCTGCCCCTGCTCCACGTGGGGTCCCTCCCACGGGATGCCGTCCTTCCCAAACTGATCCTGTGTGGGCTTCCCACAGGCTGCAGCTCTTCCAGAACTGCTCCCACATGGGTCCGTACCACGGGGCCCATCCCTCAGGACCAAACTGCTC
>VXAA01003334.1:207463-224924 GCA_013399115.1 Anseranas semipalmata | reverse complement strand
GGTCCCTTTTGGAGCCGGCTGGAGCTGGCTCTGATCTGACGTGGGGCAGCTGCTGGGCTCTGCTCACAGAGGCCACCCCTGCAGCCCCCTGCTACCAAACTCTTGCCATGTAAACCCAATACAGCTGGCCAAGCTCCTCCTGGGCGGATGGGCAGACAGGGTGAGGAAGAGAAAGGAACTGGACACTCAGCCCGAAGGCATTTGTGAAATTCCCAGCATTGAGTATTTTCAAATCAACAGTTGCATCAATTCCACTGCCTTGTACACTATTAAAGCATGATGTTAAAAAATAAGTTTGAAGAATGTAACTTGAAAGGTTCCTGCATCCTAGAAAAAAAAAAAAGATGTTTAGATACGATCTCAGTAGTTTAGCTCAACATCCCTCATCTGCCGATGTCTGGAATGAGAACAGATATTTTTTAAAAGTCAGGAATTTGAAACTTCTAGCAAAAATACTCTTCAGTTTCAAAGCTGAAAACAGCAACTGTGAATGAAGATGTAGAGATGAAATCCTGTCTGCAACCACTAGCACTGTTTTTTTAACAGTCATCGGTATCTCAATGAAGAAGAGACTGTGGTTTTCCCTGTGTCTGGGGATGAGATCCTCCAAGAATCTAAAGAATGACATTGATCAAGAAAGAGGAAAAAAATGTCTTTATAAAGGAATTGGTGGCTTGCCAATACTTGGTCAATCTCTGTAAAATTTTCCCTCTAGGCCTTTTGCTGTCCTAAAAAGGAAACAACAAATTGCTTTGCCTAGCATGCCCCTCTCAGAACATCCTTTTCATCAGATATCTCAAGGGACCTCCTACTCTGAAAGGTGTCATGCACACTCATGGTCTTGGCTGCACCATAATGACAACATTCCCCTGCTTAGCATGGGCCATGACTTCCCCCAGGTGTGTGGCTTTCAGACCTGCATCAGGCTGGGGCTGGACATACACATATGTGCTTGCTCCGAATGGCTGTCTGGGGTCATGGGTGTCCCAACACTGTGCAGCAGTGCCTTCAGAAGCTGCCCATGGCAGGATGGGTGGCCAGATGTTGGACAAACTGCTCTTGCACCCTGATGCCAAGCCCTCTGTGGGCAGTGGGACCCCCACCCCCTTCAGATGGGAGCTGTCAGGAGGGCCTCCATGCAGGGCATCGAGGTGAGAGGAGAGGACAAGAGCAATGCTGGTGTGTGGGGTGCAAGTGCAGGGAGTGAAAGAAAATAAAGTTGTGCAGTGATGCTTCTGGTAAAGAGCAGCCGTGCTGGCAGCATTTTGTCTGATGTGGTTCTGATAGTTACGGGCTGTGAAACACACCGGAGAGCTTTTAATGCAATCTTTACTGCTTGGCATCCCTCTTGCAACGTGTGTTGGGCCTTTTCTGTTCCCGTGACTTGTCAGGATGACGGATATATTGAACAGCTGGTTAACTACCTGGCTGATCCTATACAAAGAAAGGGGGCTGGGAGAAGGTAATTTCCCAGGAAGCAGACTGGGATGACATTATTAGCTCCACAGTATTATGGGCAAGCAACAAGTACCTGTTGCTTAATAAAACAGGGGCAAATATTAACAGCTGCTACAAAAGGAGGGTACGGCTTGCAATAAGAAGTAACAAGCTGCTGATGGGCTGTGTAATAGAATTACAAATCAGTAAAGAAAAACTAGCACTTTCTCTGACAGGCTGGTGTAGGTAGAGATGAGATAATTATGACCAAATAAATACCACAACAATAAAAATTCACAGGGAGGGCAGTGACAGGCAGAGGCAGGCTGCAGTGCAGAACTAATGAGCAAATTGTTGCTAAAATTCAACTCTCTAGCTGCAAAATGGAGATTAATTTGCTTTGTTATAAGGCAACAGCTATTAAAAACCTCACAGACCTACAGATATATTGCAGTGCAGAGATTGTGAAATGAGATTTCTATGCCAGATTTGTACTCTCACAATTATGCATGGGGCTTTTGCATATTATTTGAGAGGCTGAGATTATTAATGTTTAAGAATCATTTGTATAGCCTTCGAAGTTACATCCTCTTTTACAAAACTGATTAAGATGTGCTTGCTCTCTTCTTTTCTCCCTCTCTTCGCTTTCTCTATTCTTCCAGACATGCCAATCAATGGGCAAATATTGTTTATTCCACTCATGACAGCATCCAATTGCATTTTTAGGGAAGTGTAAAAATCACATCAATCTGCCAAACTTTTGAGGTTGGCAAACCTCATTATCAGACCAGAACAACTATGTTTAGTTGTTATCAGGTGTTCAGAAGCTTTTCAGAAATATTGAATGTACATTGTGGCAAGAAACTCAGCTATACAAGGTCTGCCAAGTGAAAAAGGAGCGTATCTCAACATCACATCACTTCCAAGTGCAAGGTACTGCAACTAGGTCAGGGCAATCCCAAGCATGAATATAGGCTGTGTGATGACTGGAAAGCAAGCAGCCCTGTGGAGAAGGGCTTGGGGATATTGGTGGATGAAAACTTGACATGAACTGTCAATGTGTGTTTGCAGCCCAGAAAGCCAACCATATCCTGGGCTGCATCCAAAGAAGCGTGGCCAGCAGGTCGAGGGAGGTGATTCTCCCCCTCTGCTCTGCTCTCATGAGACCCCACCTGGAGCACTGCGTTCAGCTCTGGGGCCCCCAGCACAAGAAGGACATGGACATATTAGAGCAGGTCCAGAGGAGGGCCACAAGGATGATCAGAGGGCTGGAGCACCTCTCCTGTGAAGGCAGGCTGAAGGAGTTGGGGTTGTTCAGCCTGGAGAAGAGAAGGCTCTGGGGAGACCTTATAGCGGCCTTCGAGTACTTAAAGGGGGCCTACAGGAAAGCTGCGGAGGGACTCTTTGTCAGGGAGTGTGGTGATAGGACAAGGGGTAATGGTTTTAAATTAAAAAATGGTAGGTTTAGATTAGACATTAGGAAGAAATTCTTTACTCAGAGGGTGGTGAGGCACTGGAACAGGTTGCCCAGAGAAGCTGTGGGTGCCCCATCCCTGGAAGTGGTCAAGGCCAGGTTGGATGGGGCACTGGGCAACCTGATCTAGTGGGTGGCATCCTTGCATGTGGCAGTGGGTTGGAACTGGGTGATCTTTAAGGTTCCTTCCAACCCATGCCATTCTATGATTCTATGATTCCCAAGCCCTTGCCTTATGACAGACCAGGCTGGCTGACATTACCAGACAGGCTACTAGAATCACAAGACATTTTAGGCTGGGAGGGAATCCCTGAAGGTCGTTTGTTCCATCCCCAAATCAGAGCAGGGCTGGTTTCCACATTAGCGCAGGCATTGCAGCCAGAAGTTATTTACAAGACCTCCCAGATGAGCTGCAAGCCATCTGCATCTGGATGTTCCCTCCCTGCTGTGTCCTTGTATCCAGCTATTCTTGAATTTGTGGCTTTTTTTGTCTTCTTTCCTCGACCTTGATTTTATTTCACTGTACACCAGGTCTGAGGTCCCTTTTTGTTCTAGTAGTTTTAAGTCCACCTTGATGCCACCTCCTTCTTCCAAAACTTTATCTGTACACTGGCCACAGCTGTGGTAAACATTATTTCTACTCCATTCCTTTGCCTTTCTTTGGTGTATTTCCTCTAGGCTCTGTTCAGATAGGAAATAATTTGGGACAGTGTCTGTCACATCTTAAAACCTCTGTAGAGTGTCATAGGATATCATGGTGTCATCCAACAAACTAGTAATAATGAGGATAATGACTTCTTTCATATCTGTCAAACTTACTTTGTCAAAAACTTCATTTTTAAAGACACAGAAAATGAAATGTTTGTCTTGACTTTCTGTCAAAAACATAAAATTTCAAATGGGTATGAAATTCACTTATTATCATTATTTTCACTCATTTATGTAATCAATCTGCAAAAATGTTAGATATGCAAAAGCACATTAAGTGACATGTTGTCAGTTCATAACTAGTTTCATACTGTTAAAATAGTCATTTGTACTGTGTCTGCTGTAGCTCTCACGTTGTGAGGTCTTGCTAATGCCTGCACTTAACTGCATTAGCTTAATAGCAATGCCTGCTGATACAGGACTTACCTGTTTTCTCTTTTAAAGTTTTTTTTTCCATGTTTTCAGTTAAAAAAAAAAAAGAAAAAGGAACAAAATTTTGTGAAAAAAATAATATCCATTTTTTTGCACTTAAGAAAGTCTTTTTTTAAAGTATTTATTTTTTCATTATCCACTGGAGGATAGTTGGTTGTGCCTAAGCTGATGCAGTTTTCTGGAGCATTTGATTGTAGGAGTACACTTACAAAAATATGCTTTTGGCTTCATGGGTGTAATTTCACTGAACTTCATGTGTTTGTTCCTATGTAATTGAGAAAATGATATATATACATACATAGAAAATAAGCTTGAAATAATGAGTAAGATAGACTGTTTAGTACTCAAATAAGCTGGCAGTCTTCACAGCATTATTTTAAAAGCTTGAAGAAAAAATTTACAAAAACTGTAGTACAAACATTTTGTAGCCCTTAAGGATAATTTTGTACTAAAGCGGGACACAGTAACATCTGCCTGATAATTAAACATTCATCATTGTGCAAAATACTGAGGAAGAACTTCAAACATATATAAGCAATGGCTTATTCTAGCAGATGAAAGCGGATTTTGCTGTTTTCACATATCTGATCAGCCATAAAGCATCTTACATAACAGGACGTAGGTACATTTCATTCTTCTTGTGTGATTAGACACAGGATCATCTCATTATACAGCCGAGTGAAACCAGAAGAGGCTCTTCACATTGTTATACAATTCGCAGTTGGAACCTTTTTTTTCCCCTCTTGTTTCAAAAAATATGTGTAAGCACAATATAGGAGACCTGGAAAACCTCTCTGCAGTCCTCACACAGTAAATATTGCATATGTGTGAACTAAGGAGTTGGTCACTTTGACAGTTTTTGCTCGTGAGCACAGTTAGAGTTGTACACTACCTATTTGAAGTCCTTCAGCAAAAAATGTTGCAGGCAAACCTGTTTCAGTACAACAAACTGAATGTTCTTATGGTCTTGTCTGGCCTTAAAATGTTTATTTTGTTTTCTGCATTGCTCAGGAGTTGTGCTCATCACAATTCTTCTGCTTCATTAGTTTTGTTGTGTGACTAGCCAGGTTAGTGAGCTTGGCTCAGTCCTTCCAAGACATTTAGGTGTCAATTTCTAGGCAGACTCCAATCCACTGTGAGTTCAGAAAAATAAGGCATCCAGATATGTGCTGGGGGATAGGCTTTCTGGTGCCTAATTTGGTGAGGGGCTGAAACTGGAGGTCATGACCATTACTGACAGAATGGAGAGAAGAGTATCCCAAACACTGCACTTACTTCCATGCTGTCTCTGGGCAACAAAGCCACATCTACATTAGCAAATTAGTCAGTGCCAGAGAACATTACCAGGCCCTGGAGTGAGACTCATTGTACTGTACTGCCTAAATTCCTGGGCTCAGTTCAGATCACTTCATGGCCAAACAACCATTCCTGAAGGGCGGTTTACATGCAACCACCACATTTTGGGCACTAAGAGTTACTAGTGTACACTTGGGCTCTTCTGTGCCATTTGGCTTCAGTGTTTCATTCTGGTCCTTTAACTTATTAGTATAGACACAGACCAACAGAAATGTAATCAATGGATTGGAAAGCATCAGTTCCTTTTTCTTAGCCTGGCTTCTTGATCAGTTAACCAAAATTGAGTAAGAGCTTTCAACTTGTCTTTACACTACTGGTTTCTTAGCTGCTTACCTAAATATTTTTTTTTTTTAATTTTGCTTGGCATAATATCAGGAAAATCAGTGCTTAGACCATAAACCAATCCAGAACATCCTAATACCCTATTATTTAAAAATGAGAAATGACCAAATCTAGACTGAGAACTCATCTCTCATAAAGTTGAGAAATTACTCACTGAAAGGTCCTCTTTTATTTCAGTGAAGCTAGTGATGGAACAGTGACATGTTAAAATAAAGAATGTTTCACTCTTAATATTCTTATTAAATGTTTGTACAGCTCCTGCATATTAATATAATATGACCCAGTGCTAAACTAAAGATGAAACTGGCATTTTAATTAATAAGATTTGTTTTGAAATGCATATGTGTAGCATTTTATGTGTACTCTAAATGAACACTCTGTTCAAGAAATTAAAAATTAAAGCCAGCAATGTCAGATCTGCCCAGAAACTAAATAAAACCAGTGAAAGAAAGAACATTGTGTGCCTTTTAAAACATAGGCATGCTACTAGAGCTACCAGAGCCTACTGGATGAAATTAAAAGCCCAGCACTCTATATATACCACCAGGTTTGCAATTAAGTTATTTTGTTTGCTGTGTGTGTAGAAAAGCTTCCACCACTTAGTTGTTTGCCAAACAATTTTTTCAATATTCCACATCCTTTTGAAACTGAATGTGTTGAGCTCCATCAGTCAATATTGACTGCTCTACCACTTACTGTGTTTACAAAAGCTGCTCTGGAAGCTGTCTCATGTTGTAGCAGAAGAAGCAGCTTCAGCCTGTAAATCTCTTGCTAGCTCACTTCTAAGACTTACATATTAATACATTATGAATTATGCTTCTGGATTGCATCGTGTATTGCTCTCCAGTATGGAAAATAATTTATCAGCTTCCATAGCCACCTCCAAAATCTCAGCCCAGATGCGATCTGCAGTATATTTACTTGTCATATAACTCACTTGTAACCACACAATCAATCTTGGTCTAACAGGAAAGCCCGAGGGAACATTAAAGGCAATGCAAAGATTCTCCATATAATATTATCTGCCCATTTTGTCCTAGATGAGAACATTAGGGAACAAAAAATGGTCCAGGCTCTCTTTGGCTAATTATTGCAGGATAGTTGCTTTTGTTTTTAAAATGCCCCAAGTACTCAAGTGGTATAAATTTATACCCTTGTCTTCAGAAAGATCTGGTCTGTGCTGTGTCTGTAGCTGTAACAGATAAATTGTCCAAGAGCTGTTGACTAGTGTGTAGTGTCCCACCTCATTGGCTCACAAGTTGAGCTTTGTGACTGCTTAAAAAATTCAATTTGTTTGCAGAAGTTCCTTGCCTGCTCCTGTATTTCACCATCTCACTCCACCAAGGCCTTCATTCTGGATTTGTCTGGGTTGAGGTTTCTTTGGAAGTATTCTGCTGCACCACATAAATAAAATGTTTGTGGAAATTTTAAATTTTAAATCTAGAACGTGTATCCAACAATGGCTCCTGTGAATATATACTTCCAGTGAAGGAAAATCTATGAAACAGATTCTACAGTCCATTAAACCTTCTTTTCTCTTTCTTGCCATTGCTCTGGCTACCACTACGCCCCTACCTCTTGCTTCCCGCTTTTTAGTGTATTGGGATTGTTTGTTACTCACTAGCAAAGAATTAGACAATTTCAGGAAATGTGCCAGTTCGTCATCCATATTGTAACATTAAGTTTTCTAAAAAAGTGACATGCTGGAAAATAAAGGCATGTAGTGCAAATTTTAATTGCATCTAGCTAGTGTGCCAGCCCTGAATGATGGCTGAACTTGTCCTGCTGTTGACATCAATGTATGCTCACTTCTTTGCAAGATCCTGGAGGAGCAATATACTCCACATTGCAGAATGTATCCCAATATTATACTATAGATTTGACATTCAGCTTCTTTACAAGTCTGTATTTTCCTACTTTGGTTGCATCAGTATAAGTAAGAGAAGTGGCAGAGCTAGTGAGCAGCAATTTTCCAGTGTTCCTTGAACCTTAACCTTTTTTCCCCCTCTTCCTCACACCCTTCTGTAAGGACTGCATGGTTTTACCAGGAGAGGGATCTTCTACATCAAATCTTTCTTATGTCTTTATCATCAGAAACCTTTACCATATTTCATAAGAAATACCTGGAAATTATGGAAAACTTTGTACATGTTGGGCTTATGAGTTATTACTATAAACAGCTATACATTATACTATTTTGCCACTTCAAAATTATTTTGTTCAATCTAAAAAATGCTCTTGGAAGTTACAAATCAAGTAACTAGAAAGTCACTTTATACATAATTGTTAAAGCAGGCTGAGTTTCAAACTAATAATTCATCCATAAATTGTATCCTAGAGATACACCAGAAATGTTCTCTTATTATGATACAGGCCTCTTGGCAGAACAGCAAGTAGTTAGCTGAAAAAAATCTCTGCTTCATTTTGTTCAACCAAGGGAACTGCAGCAGAACCTCATTTAAGTATCAGGATCAGCCAGAAATGAAGTGCGCTTGATGTTCTTTCCAATCCCATGAACAAAGGCTTGAGCAGCAGCAATGAGATGTAATCAGCGCCAGAAGACATCTTCACCTCCATTCAAAATAAAAGCTACACTCAGAATTTCATCAGCTGGATCAGTTTTCTTTCCTGGAGTTTGGTTGTAGGAAACGAAGAAGATGGGCAACTTATTTGTATATGTGTGATTTTAAGCATATTTAAATATAAAGAATCACACTTGACTGAATAGAATCACTTTCCTCCCTCATTAATCATGATGATACATAAAATATGCTATTCTCTTATTTTAAAAGTAACAGAGCTGAATTCTCAGGTACAATAAGACGGTTCTACAAAGTGGCCTAATATACATGATATATGTAATCTGAAAGGATCCATAGACCCTTACACTGTTCTCTATAACTAGAGAAATGTTAAATTTCCAGTACTAAAATTAATTTTTTTTTCAATTAAAATTAAATTTAAAGTTAAATTTCCATCTCTGCTGACAAATAAGAGTCTATTCCCCTGATTCAAGGACCAATAATTCCTCTTTAGAATTAGCAAAATAGAAAAAGAGAATAGTGGCATAATGCCATTTTGGTTTAAAGATTCAGAGGGTTTTTCAGCTTATTGGACCACATATCTGGAAAGAAGTTCAGCTTATCTGTACACAGATGATGCATGTTTACCTCCCTTTTTCTTGTGTTGCTATATGGTTTCCTTGTGAACACTGTGATGTCTGACACTGTCTGAGGGACTCAGAAATTGAACAGATGACTACTGGAAAAGCGGGAAGTATTTGTAACTAATTTTGGAGTCTCTGGCAGAGTTGTGCCACTGTAATATTCCCTCCAACCTCCTCCATCTTTTAGAAAGAGAATAAATGAACAGCAGCTATAAGGTTTATGGGAGACAGGTTTACTCAGTTTGCCACAGTGTTGCTACATAAAGAGAAGACTCTAGAAATAAATTACTGTTGAGATAGACTCTTGAATTGTAAAAGGCTAAATATGATTTCTTCAAGCAGTGTACTTTGCATTTCTAGGGTTTGAACCTTTAGAGTTTACTCATAAAGAGTGCCATTCACAAGTGTCATGGGGACCTGTCAATAGTTCTTATTTCAAGACAAGGTAAACGGTTAATGAATTCAACTGGTAATTGTTATCTCGGACAGGAAGGAAAGCACATACAAGTAAGAATATAAGTATGATCCAGTAGCAGTAGCCAAACACCTAAATAAGATAGGTAGCTCTCTTGATTAGCAAGAACTGCATAAAGAAACTAAGATCAGCTTGGCCTTTTATCCACAGGTCTTGGAGAGAGGCACAAAGAGACAACAACAGATCATCACACAGAACCGGTCTTGAGAAGCTGCTAACTGCTCCAGCCTTGCAGAAACAGGTAACCCAGGCAAAGGCAAGGATAAAGTCATGGAGTAAACTCTAAGCAAGGATGTAGGGTCACAGCATCTGCTGGGGCACAGCAGAAAGAGGCTTTGTCCACAGCTTATATGAGAATGAACAGAGAGTTGATTTACAGAAATAAAAGACTTTCTTTTCTCTCATCGTTGGCCAGATACTTGTCTGCACTCATGATACATAGTGTATGAAATATTCCTTGAGAATTAATTTTCTGCAACCAGACCATTACTGAATGAGTAAGTCCATGCAGGCAGTTCCAAGGGGACAAGGATTTTGCCACCACCCAAAAAAGATGCTTGAAAGGCAAGGAATTTCTCAAGTCAGATCCTATTGCAGCTCATGAACTTTGCCCCTGTTGTTGGCAGATGCAATCTCTTCCAGGAAGTTGCACTGGAACAGACAGCATCAGGTAGATGTCGTAGAGCCTGAGGACAGAAAAAAGACAAACCGGAGGAGAGATGGTAAGCAGAACTACCACTAATGCACTGAAATCAATAGCACTCTACAGGGAAAATATACATCCAGTGAAGCTTTTAATTGTAAAAAACTACAGGTGCTCTTATTATCAAGATTAAAATGTTGTAGAATAATTACAGCTATAAAATCCTACAATAGGCTTACTACAGTATTTTTGGCTGCTAGTGAATGATGCTATAATAAATTTATCAGGCAAATGAGGAGACCCAAAGAACACAGCTTAAAAGCTGAATGAGTTCAGCAATATAGAGAATAACAAACACCCCTAAAATATTCATACTTGGTATTGAGACAACATTAATTATATAAGTGCTTTTGTTTTCACTGAAGGAAGTCAGTGCTTGAATAGATTTTATTCTATATACACTGTATTTGTAGGATTTTACATCTTTCACTGAATAGAACTGTGTTCTAGCACGCTCCAAAACATGCGAGGTGAGGTGTCAGTTCAGTGCTCTCTCTTCTTTTTTTTTCCTTTGGAAAGACTGAGCTTTAAAGTTTATTGCAAAACTTATCATTTTGCCTTGGGTTTGTAAAAATGATGAGATTTTTTTCTTCTTTCCTGGGAGTTTTAAAAGTGTATTTGAATGGATGTTGCTACTTTTATTTGTGCCGTTACTGCCCAGAATAACAAATAGGAACCTTTTTAAATGAGTATTCATACAGATACAGAATAAATGTCTGAAGAAGACAAGGAAGAAATCAAAGTCCTAATTCTGCTTCACAATCAACATGTGCTGGAAAAAACTTTTGCTTAGAAGTCCTGGGAAGTGGCACCAGTCCATTTCATAAGCAATAATTTTTCCTTCTGGATGCTGAGGCAGCTGCAGAGGGCTGGGACATGTGCGGCAGGGGAGTGGGGATACCTCTCCTGGCTGCTCTTGTCTCCTTCTCATGGCAACAGGCTCCTGAGCTTCACTTTCACCTCTTCGGGCTGACTGTCTCCATCTATGGTCACAGCATAGCTTCCCATCTCTGGGGCAGCAGCACTCCATTTTCCTTCCACTAGTGAGGCCTAGAGGTGGATCTGGGAGAGGGACATCAATTTTAGTCCATTCTCCACCTTTGCCAAAACCTGCAGGACAGCGGATAGGCATCTGTTAGTACTGCAAAGCTCAACTTATGAAGTTCCCCTTATGAAGAAGAAAACAAGATTCAAGCCAACAGTGATCTTATAGCTTCAGAACATGCTCAAAGGTGAAAGTCAGTGCAAACCATTACAGAGGAGAGACCATGAAAGAGAAGCGATGAAAGATGTCCATTCTGCAGGAGGGTCAGAACTGGAGGAGCAGGAAAGATTCAAATGACATTAGAAAGCCAATTGCTGGATCCAGCCTCTGAAGCAAGCTGTGTGATTTTAATCAGATGGGGAACAACTGGAAAGGGAAGGATGTCATGCAGTCAAATAAAAGAAAAAAGAAAAGATTTATTAAAAAAAGACACTAGGAAAAATATATGGTGTAGCAGAATTATAATAGAACTGAGTCACAAAAGATTGAAAATGAAAAGAGCTTCTTGAAAAAGATGTCTTAGCAGGTCTTTTTGAGAGGGATGACCACAGAGAGGATAGGAATGAACTATACTTAAAAGAACTTCTGTTGCCACGGGGAAAACTTTGAAAAATAATTTAGAGTTCTTTGATGTGTTTTATCTTAGAATTTGAATATTGTTTTTTATATAGTGTACAGTTTAATCATAGGGTATTCTCACAGAGTTCATCTCATGGAGTATTGTTTATCTGACAGGCTATTAAAACAGCATAACAACGGGTACAGTGTGAAAGCCTGAACAGATGCATTTCTTCCAACACCAGAAGTCTCTGTCCCTAGTGTTGCTCCAAGACAGAGGCATCTAAGCTGCTTCACTGCTGGTGTGCCAGCCATACACCATGGTGCCAGTTAGACTTATTAGGGTATGTGCTGGAAGCAGTGTATTTGTGCTTATAGATAGTGTGATGCAGTCCTGCTTAAATAATCCATCTTCTCACCAGGATTAATCTTGTTACTCATCAGAGCTGTGGACTTAGATTCTGAAGCTGACTTGCTCAGGGGGTTGCAAGGTGTCGTGCCTATGCATACCACCAGGCACAGATGTCTACTCCTCTGAACATTGATGTCTCCACTTCAAGTTGTAAGCATTGGAGAAGAATCTTTGCGGATCTAACCCAAACAAACAAACAAAATTCTCCTGGCCAGACTTGGGTTGTCTAAATTCTAGCTGTCTATTTCAGGACAAGTAACTCTTCCTTATAAGTGCAAAGAAGAAGACATCTGAAGAAAAGGTTTCATCCAATCTACTTCAGACAGTAAAGATGAGATGAAGTGTCTTGTGGAGGAGGCTTCCTTCTGTACAGTGACCATAAAAGAATCACAGGGCAAGCAGGTCAGATGTAGATCAACCATCATATGCTTGAATTAGGAAAGATGACTCATCACAATAGGCTATTTCTATAGTCAACGAGGAAAATCTAGACACCTCTAGCAGACAACTTACCTCACATCTTAGAAGTGTGCTTCTCTCTTCTAAAGATTAAAACAGGGACCCAAAGCTGGTTTAGAATGGATGCATACATTTTGGGTAGCTAAAACTAGGTGAGATGAGTCCTAGAGAAGCTGGATACATTCTTTTGTCCCTCTACAACTTCTATAGTGGGAATCGAAGACATTTTGTGTTTTTTTTTTTTTATTTTTTTTTTCCCCAGGACTGCTGCATTTATAAAAATTGCATGTTCAAATGAACAGTTTTATATTCTATGACCAATATGAAAGCTTTACCAAATATGAAGTGATTGTTACTTATTGCAGATGCCTACATGGTTATAAGCATAATGGCATATCATTACTTTCCCTCCTTACTTCATGGCTTCTTATTCAGCCACAATTTAAAATGTAATTCTGAAATACAGTGAGCAGTATAATCATAAGCTGCATCATAAATATTCTCTTTGTGAGAAGAGACATTGGAGTGCTCTAATGCTGAAAGAAGGAAGCCAGGAGTGGGCAGAGATTTATACCCATGTCTCTACCACAATATGATGGGATAAAAATCCAGTGTCATTTTGGAGATGGGTACCCAGAGGATTCATGAAGCAGGGAAGAAGCAGTCTTTTCATCTACTGCACCTTGACTGCTTTCTAACCAAATACCAAACTGCCAGAAAAAAATGATGACAAACTGGAAGGGTTTCAGAGAACAAGGGCAGAAAGGGTGCTAAGAAGTTAAGTGCAGAGTGGTAGAGCAACACAGGGAAGACAAAAGCAGCAATCTAAGGAAGAAAGGAGTTGTAAGTTGTATGATAGATCAATCTGGTTTAGCATTAACTGTCCTATCAGACACAGTTCTCCCTGGGGCTTTATGTTCAGGAAAATTAGCATGAATAGACAATAAAAAGAAAACAACAGTCTCTTGTAAGTATGGACAACCCAAATCCCTATCTGGGCTACAAGTTACTGCTCTATTATCTACTGTCTAATATGATTTCTTCCTGTCAGTGGGGTAAGCTGATTTTATGGTTTTCTTGTTTACTCCAGTGGAATGACTGGGTTTTCGGACCCGCTTGCCTCTCCAGTCTCTATGCATATACAACACAGGCATCATCAGCTGGCTAACTCCTTGCTTGCTAGGAAATGAGTAGGATAAGTTAATCTTTTAACGCTAATATGCTTAAAACTATACTCTTCTCCATAAGGCATATATACTGTCTGAATTATAAAGGGCAGGGTAAAGCTTTTGGGATGTTCCCTGGAGGCAGACTGAGATCTCAGATTTTCCTCCAATAAAGACTAGAAACCTAGAATAATATGAGAACAGGTTGCACAATTTAGTGAGCTGAGGTCAATGCAATGTATACTGATGGTCTAATTTGAAACTCTTGTTTTTGTGGATGGACACATACTACTGGCACTCCTTTTGTATTTTTCAGCCTTTTTTTTTCTAGAGTTGAAGAAGCTGGAGTGTCCTACAGACTTAAAACCTGGGATTGACAATAGAGCAGGGGCTGATAAGTACTAAAAGAAGAGAAGAGTAAACAACCACTCAGTAAGAGAAGACAAAGTTGAGTTTCTAAGTACAGTCTCTTGTATGTTCCTACAAAACATAAACATTTCCCAAACAGGACCAGTAAAAAATACCAGAAGGAAGCTGGAAACACAGAGTTCTAATATTTACAAAACTTTATATACATTTTAGCAATCTTACCTTAAAGGAGGCTGTAGCGAGGTGGGGATTGGTCTCTTCTCCCATGTGCCAGGTGATAGGATGAGAGGAAATGAGCTTAAGTTGCTCCAGGGGGGGTTTAGGTTACATATTGGGAAAAATTTCTTCACTGAAAGGGTTGTGAGGCATTGGAACAGGCTGCCCAGGGAAGTGGTTGAGTCACCATCCCTGGAGGTCTTCAAAAAACATGTAGATGTAGAACTTAGTGATACGGTTTAATGGTGGACTTGGTAGTGTTAGGTGATAGGTTGGACTGGATGATCTTGGAGGTCTTTTCCAACCTAAACGATTCTATCATTCTATGATTCTATGACTATTTTCTCAATACAGTAACGGAATGGCCATATAAGCATTTACAACTTCAGTGTCTTTGAAGACATTAATACACTTAAATATGATTATTGGTATAAAGACTTAACCAAAATCATTATAGTACAGTAATTTATATAAATTTCACATATCACATGGTTTACAGTAAGGTGTGAAACAAAGTCACATAAAACATTGGACCAGAAAGTCATTTTAAAAGTAAGGATAATGCAGAATTGATATATTGCAGCAGTAAGAACAACAAAAAAAAATGTGTTATAGATAGGAATAGCATGTGCGCATAGATGCTGACAAATGTAATGGAGCAAGAAAATAAGTGTTTGGGATAGGATTCCACTTGGTTAACTTTGTTGGCTAATTCTGAGCTCTCTTAGTTCCTGTTACTGCTAACAGAGATCTAGCAAACATAAATAATGGCATATAAAGGATTATTTACCTAGTCAAAGCTTAGTGGCTATTTTGGGCTGCAATTAGTTGCTTTCTATACTCTATTGACTGATGTTGACTAGATCTCTGCTGACTGGAGTGGAGCCAAACCAACTAACTCCATGTAGGTATTTGCATTGTAGCTAATGAGTTTAAGCTGAGATGAGTTCAGTCACTAATTTGAGATATAGTCTACCTTATTGTGGAATGAACGGAAAAAAAAAAAAGGAGAGAAAAAGACTGACAATGTTAAATTATGAAAACAGGATGAAGGAATCAAAATATGAAAAAAAAAAAAAAAAAACCAACACTTAAAATTAACTACACGGGTGGAAAAAAAATATTCCTCTCCATTTGACACCTGTCTGGAATGCCATCTCCATCTTACCAGTCAAGGTTATTTCAGAGGAGATGTGATTATATGGCTGGCTTCTCCATCATTTTTTAATGCAATTATACATTTATATAATGTGCAAAATTATATTTTATATAATTCTAATTATATACTTTTATGTCTTTTTTTTTTTTTTTTTTTTTTTTCTTTTGTTTTTTTTTTTTAAATTTAAAAAAAAACNNTTTTTTTTTTTTTGCATTGGCTATATTTTATTAAATTTAAAGTAGTACCACAGCTTCATAAATCTCAGGAATTGTTCTTCTCTTTGATTTGCTTGTGCTGTATCCCAACACATTAAGAGCTTATGCATTTTTTGTAGCTATTCAGAAAGGAAATAGAATCTTTGATGACTTAATAAAATTAAATCAATCATAATTACACCATTAGGCTGCAGAGAAGACAAGTATGAAGGTAACTATCTTCAAAGATAATGTTTGCTTGGCATAGCTTGAAGTTTCAAAAACCAAATTCAAACCTCCTCAGGTGGCTGGTTGATAACTGGTATTTTTTGTGAATTCTAAGGATGACTAAGGTTAAAAACACAACTCCTTCATATCATGCCAAAAAGAAGCAATAAAATAAAATATTTGATAACCTTGTCAGGAATTCTGAGGGAACTTCTATTGCCTTGGAAGGTGTTATGAGGAAGAGTATTGGTGATGAATCTGTTCTGTAGTTAGTTCTGTGTGTTTTGTACACAAGGGTTTTGTACACAAACACACACACACAGAGCAGTGGGTGATTTAGCTGATGAAAAGCATAGCTGAACCATTTGAAACCTGCTTTTTTTATTTCCCAGGAAAGTATAGCAGAAGCCATGGACATGAAAAAGAGGTGAGAAATATTCTCTCCAATGTCCAGCTCAAGTTGCATCTCTGTTTAGCAAAGAATTTAAGAACTGACTCTACTAAAAAGTGAGCATGGTTCAACAGGGAGGTGGTGAGGACTGTTGTCTTAAGGGCTCTGAGCTCCTCTGGCTTCTGACCACATAAAGCATTTCCATGTTTTTCCATGAAGGTCAAAAACAGGAAAAAGAAAAGTCCTGCTCCTGAATGAAGGCTCAGAAATGAGGTTGTTCTAGTCACAATCAAAGGTACAAACATGCTCTCATGAATAGTAGAGTATTTTTGACAGCAAGGCTGGCAACTATTAGTACCACAGCTATCACCTTCCAGCTCTGTCTGTAATAAGAATCAACAAGGGATTTTTGCCTTGGAAATGGGAATTTTAAATTTGTGTGACTGAGAGGGCATAAGACCCATGGACACCATTTCCCGGATCATCTTACCAATAGGTTCATTGTTAGATAAAATATTGCACATTTTTTTAAATGGTTTTATAGCACTATGTTTCATTTTTGTGCCACCGACACTGCTGTCAAAGTGTACTGTGTGTGTATATCAAAGTGGGTGTCATGGGATGACTTCAGATAAGGTCAGACCTGCCTTTTGAAGACCTCAGCACTCATCACCATTACAAACTGTGTCTACATTTTAGTGACAAGAGATGAGGAGAAGGCTGAGGTGCTTAATGCCTTCTTTGCCTCAGTCTTCAGCAGCGAGACCAGTTGTTCTCCGGAAACCCAGTCCCCTGAGTTGGAGGAAGGGGATGGGGAGCAGAATGTGGCCCTCGTAATCCATGAGGAAGTGGTTGGCGAGCTGCTACGGCACTTGGATGTACGCAAGTCGATGGGGCCCGATGGGATCCACCCGAGGGTACTGAGAGAACTGGCTGAGGAACTGGCCGAGCCGCTTTCCATCATTTATCAGCAGTCCTGGCTCTCAGGGGAGGTTCCAGATGACTGGCGGCTAGCAAATGTGACGCCCATCTACAAGAAGGGCCGGAGGGAGGACCCGGGGAACTATAGGCCTGTTAGTTTGACCTCAGTGCCAGGGAAGCTCATGGAGCAGATGATCTTGAGTGTCATCACGCGGCACTTGCGGGACAACCAGGCGATCGGGCCCAGTCA
>VXAA01003334.1:147581-201086 GCA_013399115.1 Anseranas semipalmata | reverse complement strand
CACGGAGCAGATCTCCACGCTGCAGCCATGGAGGAGCCCCCATGGAGCAGGTGGATGTGGCCTGAAGGAGGCTGCGGCCCATGGGAGCCCCCGCAGGAGCAGGCCCCGGGCCGGAGCTGCAGCCCGTGGAGAGGAGCCCACGCAGGAGCAGGAGGCCTGGCGGGAGCTGCCGCCCGTGGGGGAGCCATGTTGGAGCAGTTTGGTCCTGAGGGATGGGCCCCGTGGTACGGACCCATATGGGAGCAGTTCTGGAAGAGCTGCAGCCTGTGGGAAGCCCCCGCAGGATCAGTTTGGGAAGGACGGCATCCCGTGGGAGGGACCGCACGTGGAGCAGGGGCAGAGAGTGACCGTGAAGGAGCGGCGGAGACGCAGTGTTAGGGACTGACCGCAGCCCCCATTCCCCTTCCCCTGTGCTGCTTGGGGGGAGGAGGTAGAAGAGGGTGAATGGGAGAAGGTGTTTTCAGTTTGCTTGTAGTTTCTCACTGTTCTAGTCCACTAGAGATAGGCAGTAAATGATACTAATCTCCCTATGCTGAGTCTGTTTTGCCTGTGACGGTAATTGGTGAATGATCTCCCTTTCCTGATCTTAACCCTTGAGCCCTTTTTCATTGTATTTTCTCCCCCTTTTTCTTTGAGGAGGGGGAGTGAGAGAGTTCAGCTGCCCAGCAGGATAAAACCACCACACTTGCTTTCTGCCTTTAAGGTTGAAGCTTCAGAATTTGTTGCCCATGTCCCCAGAATGACACAGCTATCTGTAATCTGGAATGAGCATCCCTGGTCACTCCTTGCTTTTCTCAACGTTTTGGAAGCTGGATTAGCAAGAAATAACTTAAGTGAATTGTGAAAACCAAAGTGTAAGAACTAAGAACAGGGACAGTTTGAAAGCAAACAAAACAAAACAAAACAAAACAAACAAACAAAAAAAAACTGACCCAAGACTTTCAGCAACTCTTTTATTAAACTGAAGTAGAGCTGGTCACATGTGTGGTGATTCCTGATGACTGGAAAAAGTCAACTGTCACAGTTGTCTGCAAGAACAACAAGGAAGATGTGGGGAACTACACATCAGTCAGCCTCACCTCAGTTTGTGGGAAGGTGATAGAGCACATCCTCCTGGAAGCCATTTTCAAGCCCATGGGGGGCAAGAAGGTGACCAGAAGAGCCAGGACAAATCACGCTTGGCCAACCTGGTTGCATTCTGAGACATGGACAACAGGAAAGTAGTAGTTAGAATTTATGTTGACCATGGCAAGGTCTTTGATGTGAACTCCCTGAGTATTTTTATAGCCAAATTGGTGAGACATGGCTTGGGTCTGTGGACTATAAGATATATAGAAGATTGGACCACTGAGTTCAAAGGATTGTGATCAGCAGTACAAAATCCAACTGGTTGCTCCCAGGAGTCAGCACCCAGTGCCTTTAACGTCTTCACTTGTGGTATCCACAATGTGATAGCATGCCCTCTCATTATTCTTGTGGAAATTGGGTGAACTGACTGATATGGAGGGCAGAGTCTCTGTTTGCAGTGTGTTGACATGTTGGAGAAATGGGCTGATAGGACGTTCAAAAAGATGTTGAACGTGAAGTTTAGCAAAGGGGAATGCAAAGTCCTGCACCTGGGGGAGAATAACTGCATGTATCAGTATAGGCTGGGGACAACTGACCAGAAGGCATCTTTGAAAACAGGACTTGAAAGTCCTGCTGGACAAGACACTGACCATGAGTCAGCAGTGTGCAGAGATGAAGTCTAACCACATAGTGGGCTGCATTAACAATACCATAAGCAAACAGGTTGAAGAAAGGGATCCCTCACCTCTCTTTAACACTTGTGAGACTGCAGCTGAAGAACTTTGTTCATTTGGGGGCTCCTCTGTGCAAGAAAGTCATTGGCATACTGTGGCATGTGCAGTGGAGGCCACTAAGGTGTTTGGAGGCTGGAGCACAGAACAAAAGAAAAGAAGCTAAGGGAGAAAGGCCTGTTCATTCTGGAAAAGATAGGGCTGGGGGGGGACAGGGGCAACACGACCTTCTTGCTGTTTTTCCTGACCTACTAGAAAGGTGTAGAGAAGGCAGAGGCAGATTCTTCTCAGAGATGCACAGGGATAGGGCAAGAGGCCATGGACACAAGTTGAAACATGGGAAATTCCAGTTAGATACAGGGAGAAGTTTTCAAGAAAAGGCAGCCACATTTTGGAACAGGCTACTCACGGAAGTTGTTGATTTCCATCCCTGATGATATTCAGACAACAGGTGGACACAGCCCTGAGCATCATGGTGTTACTGGACCTGCTTTGAGTGTGGTATTGGGCTAGATGACCACCACAGGTTCCTTCCGACCTAAATTATTCTGTGGTGTTTTGAAAAGAGGAGAGCACTGGAACATGTCCTTTCCCTGAAAATAGCGCTGGATAGAGCACACTCTTGTACCTAGGAGTTGGGCAGAGCTAGCAGCTGTTATTAAGTTACAGTGCTACTAACTCATTTCTCTTACTTTTAGTGCCTGTTCTGTTGACAATCAGGGTTCTTTGATGAGCAAAGCAGTTTGCAATCAAAACTGGATGTAATGGTTCTGTGCTTCTAGCCTTAGTTTTTTCACTTTGCTTTATCTCTTGTTTTCTCTCTGTACATTCATTTTTGAACCTCCATAAGAATAAATGAGTTTCCCAAGATAGAGTTTTCAGTTTTAGGTCTCTCTCACTCCACTTCTTAAAGATCCAAATAAGCTGCAAAGTGGCAAATGGACCCAACAAAGAAAGGCTTACATATAACAAGATAAGGCACATTAAGAAGAAACACAGGTATTATTACAGTGACAAGTTCTGAATGGCACCCATGAAAGCAGGCTGACAGCCAGAGAGTGTTCTTATTCCCCAGAAAAGGAACGATTATTTTATATTGAAGAGTAGAACAATCTGAAAAACGAGGGCTCCTTTAATTTTACATTTCAATACAGCTTAAAAATGCTACACAGAAAACCTGGAGCCTTTTTTGTTCCTTAAATTATAGCTTGTAGAGTCGTTACCATGAATATCTTAATCTTTCTAAATAATCATTGTCTTCTTAATATTCCCTTCCATAATACACCATCAAAATTGAAATTCGAGAGTAAATTTTTAGCTGCGAAACATTTTCCTGCTGAATGTCATGATCTGCAATCTGTATATGCACCGTTTTCCTGCTTCTTTCTCTCCTGCAGATGTGTAGGTGAACCGTAGTAATCTTTACTTTGCAAATAGTGATGTTTTTCTACTTGCAAAACATTTCTTTCTCCTCCCCTCAAGCTTCCAAAAAAAAGCTGAAAACAGTTTGTAAATTCATAAAATTTGGCTTTGTCTGTTCTCTAATGAGCTTTAGACATTTTAAAGCCTGAAGGTGCCACTAGCCTTGTTCTGTCTTCTTGGAGAGAAGGATATTATATTCCATCCCATTGTCCCCATAATGAAAATACAGTCTGAATTTAACTGAACTATTTATTCCAGAAATAGAGGGCTTGATCTGCTAGTTTGAAAGGTAGCTACTAGTACTTGCTACACCTCTCTTTATTAGATTAAGGAATCTTTTCAAGCCTAACATTTTTCTTCCCAGTGAGTTCTTAAATATTGCAATCAAGTCACCATTTGATTTTCTTTATGACAAGTTTTTGGTCATATGTCATTTTATTATACACTTGGTTTTTAAAATCTCATCCTAACAGACCTTTGCTTCAGTCTCTTGAACAATTTTTTTCCTCAACCTTTTCCAGTTCATCATTTTATTTGACACCACAATTGGAGACTTGTTTTTTGTTTTATTCACATCTGATGTAGCGAAGACTTCTTCCATATTTTTGTTCACTTCTTATGTATTGGTGTGAAGATCACATTAATATTTTATTCACAACATTTTAGAGTGGCATTTCCTTTACTCTACATGAAAACTTTTGAGAATACTTACTTTCTAGATTATCATCCCTCTGTTCCCATATAGACTTATCTTCTTTCTCCCTAAATGCACACTCTCAGGGGAGCATTCACCTGACCATGTGTATTCTCCTGATCAAATCTATATTTACAGTGTAGATGCCAACACCCGAACTACAACTTACAATATGAAGATGTAAACATTTCTAAGGCCCTACCACTCTTATCCAGAGAAAGGTGTTTAAGGTAGGCCAGGTGAAATCATGCCCTAAATGATGTATTCTCTGTGTTGATGATAAAGGCAGCTGGGGTGACTAGTTCTGATGTAGACAACTGGCAGACATCTAAAATGAGGTCAGTGTGACCCATCATGCTTGCTTCCAAGCATTTCACTAAGTAACCACCTGATGCTTTGTTATTTCTTCCCCTTTCTCTTGCTTATATATATATAATTATATTTATTTCATTAAAGGTCTATAGCAACCACAAAATGCATTAGCAGTGATGTTATATTTTCTTCCAGGTGAAGCATGAAAACTTGAGTATGTGATGTTTAGCAGTAATGTGAGAAGAATCACTGAGTAGCTGGGACTGCCCTCTGTTCCCACCAAATGTCATGACCACAGGTACTCCGTAGCTACCAATTCCTAGTGCAGTAGTGAATTTACCCTTACACTTCACAAGAAGGTCTGGAAGAGTTACCTTATGTTGTGTGCAATACATTTTGTACATGAAATTTAATCCATGCCTTCTCAAAATTGATGTGAACTCCTGGCTATATACAATTTTCAAGATACATCTTCAAATTGATGCTCCCACTGAAGGCCATATTTTTTCTTTCCACACATTAAAAAGGAGTGTTCAATCTCATCTCCGAATTATACAACATCCTTGCTGTGCTCCAGTACACTCAAACTATGAAACAAGAACCTAGCAATTTACAAGCTCACCATCGTTATTTAGGCATCAAAAATAACTGACTGTTTTAAAAGGTGATGATTCTTTAAATGTTTATGGTAGTGATGGGTATAAAACATATGTCTTCTGAAGGACAGAGATTAAGAAATCTGCTGTAGTAAATTAAGTGCTAGGAAAACAGACTGCACCTTTCCTGGTAAAGTCACTGAGACTTCTGTGACTTTTATTTATGAGATATTGAGGGATAGTAGTGGGTGGATTAGCATGAATGTTGCTTACATTCCTCTGGTGTTCAAACTGACCTCGCTCACCTCTGGAGTGCCACTGGGACTTTCATTACCTGTTAAATCCTCCAGTCCTTCCTTCCACCATGGTGATAATTTATGTGAGCTGCAGTGGGCTGACATTATGAGTTGAAGTCATCTCACCTAACTTTTTAAAGCCTGCACTGTTGATGTCCACACGTGACTATGTCTTCCCAGGCTCAGTTCAAAGTGACTGGAGAGAAAAAGGCTTGATTCCTCTGACTTATTTTAAACATTCATGTTAAGATGAATTAAATCACACACAGAAAAGTCTGCCTTCTCTCTGCTGATGACAAGCCTAGGACATGAAAGTCTGAAGTGTAAATCTGGACATCTGGTCAGGTGAGTCCCACACAGCATGTGAAACTGTAATTGGAGCTGGCTGAAAGGCTTCTGTCTGTTGCCCACCCTCAGTGGTAACCAGGATGACAGGAAGAAAAATGCAGATTTTGTTTTGCTTTGAAATATTAACTAAATACAGCAGTGACTCAAAACAAACCACCACAAACATATTCTCAGTGAAAAATGAAAACTATTGTAGGACACAGCAAGTCCTCTCAGCTACTGAAACCAAAGGCTGTTCAGTTTTCAGATTCAATGTAGAGGTAGCATTTTCAGCTACAAGTTTTAATTCAGATAAAAGTCTATGCTCATTTTCTGTTCAGAATAAAAGAGTTTGCAACTGACTTATTTAAGTGTTAGCATTTAGAATCCAAATGCTCTAACTATGCAAAATGACTTGTATGTATTTTCAAAATGATTCTGAAAAATGGAACTGAAAAATTTCACAAGATAGTTAGCACAGCTAAAACAGGCTATTCAAGCATGAAATATTCAGTTCAGTTCTAGGAGAAAAAATATTTGTGAAACAATAGATATTATAGAAAAAAAAAAAGCACACGGTCTGCATTTGCTAATGCATGATAATTGAATCATAAAACTTTAGTATTGCTGAGAAGGGAAAGACACCTCGGGATGCCTCTGTGGTCCCCTGGGGGCCTGCCCACTGGTGTGGAGGTCCATGGGGTGGTGGGAGCAGCAGAGGGTCACATACAGCTGGAGCAGCCATATCTCTCGCACTCGTGTGTGTCTGTGCGCAAGATCAGAACTTCCTGGAATCTGCTCTAGAAGGGCATTTAGAAATTTGTAGGTGTTTGTTAACATTTTGTAGCTGTCTAGTTTTGTGGTATGTTACATTACCAACATTGATTCTGCATATATGGTTCATGGACTGCCAGTCAATGATGTGTCATTAATAAATCAATATACTCTTTCAATTGTGATCTGACTCAAACGGTCTGCACTGAGCAGTTTTTCCCTGTGACATCAGAAAGGTCTGTAAATAAACATTTCAATCTATACCGTTATCCCTTTAGTGTCCTTGTCAGCTGTTCCAAAAAAACCCTCGCTCTCAGCTCCACAGCAAAGGAGATTCTTTCTTTAAAAAAAAAATATATATATTTAGAAATGCAAACTCATCAGCCCTGCAGTAAGCACTGACCACAGAGGGACAGTGGGCTGCAGCTCCTGGAAGTGCAAGCAAGCATGAGCATATTTAAGACCGAATGGAGTAAGATAGTTCTAATCAACCTTTCTGCCCTATGTTTCTCAACTGGTTTGCCTGGGAGTACCCAGTACCACCCAGCATCGCCCAGATTCCCAAGGACTCTAGGAAGTATTTCTCCCCAGGCATGCCTGACAGCTCCTTGAATGACTCCTTCCACCAAGCCTGGGCTGCTACCAAAGAGCCTTTATGGCTGAACTAACAGGGGCTTTGTCATCAATATGATCTACAGCCGCAACTGAAAGTGGCTGACAGCAGCTTTGTATTATATAAGTGCCTGGCTTGGAGGATGCATGAGTATTTGGGGTGGTGAAGACCCAGACACACAACATTTCTGGTGCCTCTGTACAGCTGCAGCATCCTTCTGGTCTGAACCAGCGATGAACACAATCTCTTCCACTTTCAGCAAAGCACCATTAACAGCCACTGCTTTAACATCCTATTTATTAATGTTTACATTCTTTTCTCTGAGCATTTCTTTTGTGCCTGTAATTGATTTTGAAAGCAAAATGTAACATCAGAAGAAGGACTCACCTTGCCCTCCAGGAATTTCTATAAGGAACATAGGTTCCTAGCCAGCAGCCATTCCAGCATCTTGTGGCTATATTAACAGGTAGCAGTTTTTTCCAGGAAATAGTTATGATAATAATAATAATAACAACAATAATAATAATAATCTGTAGAAATACAGGAAAATTACAGCAGAAGAAGCAACTCAAACATTTATATTCCCTATTTTGCAGAAGGAAACCCTTGGGTCTTTTCTAGTGCTTTCCTGTCAGATCCGTCCTCCAAAACTACGTAAGAGCTGTTTAAGGAGACTTCGTTTGAGACAGTCAGTGCAATGACCTCACACAACAGCACTCTTGTCCAAGTCTAACCCTGAAAGAAAACTCCAAACTCATAACAGTGCAACTGGTGCACAGTTTCTGCACACACAGTACCTATCAAAGAAACAGCATAATTAGAAACGGACCCTGCATTTTGTCATCCAAATATAATCATGTGCTTGCTTCTCTGTTCTGAGGATACAATTCTTCATCCCCCTCTCACAAGCATTTTCATGAAAGTAGTTGCAGGACCAAGGCTGCCCACCTCCTTTCACACATAAAACCATGCTGTTCCCAGCTCCCCGGTTCTGAGGATTTGCAGGTTCATTTCAATCAGTGTAGATTTCATTATAACACAATGGCATCTAGGTTTGGTTACTATTCTTTAGAATAAACACTGGTGGGTTTGACTGTACATATTCCCAGTGGAACAAAAGTGCTTGTACAGTGTGAAGTTCTGGGCAGTACATAGCCTGCATGAACACAGCACACACCAGCTTCTGCTCTGGCAAAACCAAGCAAACTCTGCTGCTATCAATGGCACAGACTGACCTGACTAGAAATACTTTGCTTGACACCAGTGCAGAATTTGTAGCAATATTTGCTTTTGTGGCAGCCTGGGTTTTCCGTTACAGGCAAATCTGGCAGACAATGAAATTCTGATTTTCAAATCAGAGAGAAGAGAATGACTTTGGGGAAGCTGATGGAGCTGCATTTCTACACCATGTAGAGCAAGAGAGGGGCTAGGACACATAAACTGGAGCTCTGAAGCAAACTGGGGCCCAGCTGCAGCTGGTTTGTGCATTACAGCTATCCAGGAGGTGCAATGTTTAGTATTCAGATGCTGTGTTTCCAAGATGCCAGGTTCATCAGGGGAGATTAAGATGTCAAAAACTGACAATCTAGGCAATTAAAGAATTAAAAACTTCCAATACTGGAGCCCATGAAGTAGGAGGGAGGTGCAGATGGGGGGAGAAAAGGGAGGAGGAAGAGTTAATGATTCCTTTGGGGAAATTAATTTCAATCATCAGTTTCAGTTTTGCCAATTTCCAGTTGACAAATGCGTGCACAAAAAGCAGGAATTTTAATAAATGTTTATGACAACATTCTTTTGAATGAAGTTCATCACATTAACCTCTGTGGGTCCTTGTAAAGGCTCTAAATCAATAATCCTTTGTGAGCCTGTAAAGTAAAATAGCAGCATCTGGAATGGGTGAAAAAGTGTAATGCCTGATGCACATGCCAGAAGTCACAGCACTGCATAGATTATCCCAGTGGCTGTCCAAAAGAAGGTCTTGGACCTTCTTGTCCAAAAGAAGGTTTTTGTCCAAAAGAAGTCTTTCCGAAAGAAAAAAGAAGTCTTTCCGAAAGAAGGCTTTCCCTTGAGATACACATGCAAGTATTCCAGGGCTCACTTAAACAAAGGCAAGATGTTACTGAGATACTTCTCCACAGCCCTGTGGTGAAAACTTTTTCTTAGTGAGCCATTTCTTTGCCAAAACGTACGTGCTTTTGCTATTCTAATGTTAGGCTATTCTAATGTCAGGCTGAGCAATTTAATCTGGGTTTCGCTGTTTGGTATGAGGTTGCTTTTTTGCTCCTCTGAGGCCTTCAGTTCTCCTCTGGATGGCTGAAATCCTCCTCGCTGACCTCCCAGGAGAGCAAGCTCAACACCATGGTGCAGTTTTCCACCTCTGCTTGCACGGAGTATAAAGCACCTGTACACCCCCAGGACTATCTACTCATACCACAGCAGCCCTCCAGCTGGCTGCTTAGGGCAACACTGGGGAGACAGACCACCTCTGCTTCAGCCTCAGAGCCCCTGAAGATTTGCACATATTGTGCCTAGCTGAAGGGCTTCAGCAGAAGTGGAGAGCATGCTCCATGCTGTGCACCACGTTGTCTGAGGATACGGCTCTTTTCCTGGGAAGTGAGTTCAGTAGAAAGGAAGATTTGCGTTGGGGAGGCTGAAGAGTTTTGGCTGAGCTGAAGTAGTTCTCCTGGATCCCCTTCCTCCTCATGAATTATTTAACCTCTTAGGCTAATGAAAAATTCATCACTTTGTTTTGATATAAGTAACAGGGGGGTCTGACTCCTCTCTTGCACTAACATTGACAGATTCAAAAGTTGATAGTTTTTGCACTAAGTTTCAGCCTTGTTTTCCTCCACTGCCCATCATTAAAAAAACAGAAATAATAGAACAAGGTCAAAATGCTCATCCGGTAACGTTACATTTCTCTGACAAATTTTTCCACGAAATAGCTATTGAAGTTATCTGTAAATGCAGTGATGCCCATAGCAAACATTATGAAGCAAAGAAACAAACAACAACAACGAGAATAACAACAACAAAATTATGTATCCTTTTTATTTAATAACTTATTTTAACACCATTACCCCCAAAATGCCAAAGTCCCTTTTCTGAGACAAGGAATTCTCGAAGAGAGGAGTGGTTAAGGCTGAGAAATTCAGCACTGGAAATTAGTAAGTTCTTGCTAACAGTGTCTAGTGAACCTGCATAGTTCACATTCTTTTGGGTACATCTGTATTGTTATTACCATCATGGTTTCCTGATGCAGGCTAGGGTCACCTACATGGGTGATGGGACAAAATCAGGCACGTGTTGGACCACTTGCCTCATGCAGCTGGGACGCCTCAGTTTGTACAAGGAGGAAAGCCCTGTGTGGGGCTGAGCAGATGCGATGGGGTGCTCCAGGAGATCCCTGGGTGGTGAAATCAGATGGCCAGAGTCACAGACAGTGCCAGCGTGAGCATCAGCAAACCTAGGTACGGCTTTTGGTGCTAGCCACTACACATAGCAAATGAGGATTACTGCTAGAAAACCTGAAAGATAACATATACCAACAGGGTGAGGGTATATGTTTCTGAAGTAGCAGAAAGTTTATTTATTGAATGATATTTATGAAACAGTCCTACAGATCTGGTAAGCCAAATGGTGGCAGGTGGCAGGACAAGAAAGGTTTTCATTTGAATTGCTGCATCTGAGGCAAATGATATCCTGAAAACAAATATTTATAAAATAAACAAAAGAAATGGGTAAAAAAAGAAGAGGTTTAAATTCATCATCCTCCTACACATGTAAACTTTGACAAATGGAGCAAAACGTAACTGCAAACTGTCAACAGTTAAATCCTAACCATCAAAGAAGTAGGTCATTGCATTTTTACGTATGGACTCCCTCCCCGAAATATGAGTGGATTAGGTGATTTAAGAACAAGTATTTACCCATTCATTCAAGTCACAAGCCTGCAAGGGATCTGCGTATACCTGACTGATGCAGTGTCAAAGCCATGTAAGTTACTCGCTTTGACTTTCGTTGGCTCTGCTGAGGTACAGATGGAAAATAAGAGCTTGCAATATGTCAGACAGTGAGGCAAAGAACATTAGAAGGGAAGAATGAAATGGAAAAGTTGGTGGATGGCTTGCTGTCTTGCTTGTAGGGAAGCCTCAGTCCTATAGGAATCTTCATGGCGGCTGTGGAGAAAACAATGCGAGAAAAATTGCAAGTGGTATGAGAGCTATGGAGCTAACAAAAGTACGAAAGAGAGAAAGAGAGAAAGAGAGAAAGAGAGAAAAAGAAAGAAAGAAAGAAAGAAAGAAAGAAAGAAAGAAAGAAAGAAAGAAAGAAAGAAAGAAAGAAAGAAAGAAAGGAGAAAAAGTGGGAAAACAATGTGAATAGCCAGCTTTTCAGTATCAGCTGGTATCCTCCAGCCAATCTGGGTTCATAGCACACTTTACCCTGCCTTGGGTGACTCAGACCAGGTACCATGGAGGCAAGCAAGGCCAATGGCCTTGTACAAACACCTATTTGCTACAAGTTTTGACTTTTTTGTCTCAATGTATGTGTAGTTGTTCAAATAAGTCATTTTATAAGTATTCATTCAATGGACATGTTCATGCAAGAAGGTGCTTTGCTAATATCTCCCTGTTCCTAAACGTGTTCCAGGGTCCCAGTAAGGTGCCAGACGTTGTTCCGTGCACCTTGTGTGATAACCGAATGTGAGCCAGGGAGCAGCTAAGTGGGTGAGACTGAGCTGTCAGCCGGCCTTCTCCCTTCTGGCAGCATCCCACTATTACACTGGAGAAAGGCTCAGCTTGGTTTGTCCTACCCAGGTGACTTCTGAATTCCTGCTTCACTGTGGCACAGCCTTAACAAGCAAGCTGGCTACCACAGAGGGATCTAGAAGCAGTGCCTTCCAGGATGGACTTTCTTCTCCAGCTCAGTAACCTGGATAAGGCGCCATCGCATTGCACTGCTGAGCTCGATGTCCAGCATTATCCATTCCCAGTGCAAGAACTGGTAATATCTTGTTCATGTTAATATTGTTAATATGTTGTTCATGTTTCCAATCTCAAGGGCCATGTACCTAAGTCACATGTACTTGTTACAGCTCTTACTGTGACACATAAATCCCTTTTTTTTAGGCCCAGAACTTAGGATTTTAAGTGTGATTGACTTACAAAGGGACTTCAGATCCCAGCATATAATTGAATGTCTTAAACTAAGGCTTAGGAGCCGAAGTAGTTTAGATGCCCTTGAGAATGTTACCTTCAAATGTGTCTGCCAAAGTCAACAAACGTTGCCAAGCTGACATCGAAAATAAGACCAGAAACACAGGCATCGAGTTCATTCTAGTTTTGTGCTATCTCCATAGTACTGTTTTACATTACTTCCCTAAGAAGCAAAATAGCAAAGAAAACTTTCTTGTGGCAGTTGTTAAAAAAAAACAAGTGTGTATATAAATATATACATATGTATATATATTTTTACACTGCAATGGCACTCATTGGGTCTTTCCCCCTTTGTCAGCTTCTCACGGTTATACCTGAATGGCGAGTGTGAACTCAGGCAGTTAAGGTCTCCTCACTGACTTCTTGTAGGGAAGCTGATATTGTGAAGCCCAGAAAGACTAAATTTTTTCATTGCAATGAAATACCTTCAGTGCAACATCACTTTGCCACATCAGCTTAGGTGCAGTTCCACTACAGGTGTCAGAGTTAATTTTAATGGGCATTAGGTGCCCTTCAAAATCTCCCTCTTAAATTTCCAGTTAGAAAAGCAAAACACAGCAAAAATTCATAGTCAGTGAGCAGCCCACAGAGGGAGTAAAGGAAATCCACTGACCCAGGCTGGCAGTCTGAACCTTTCACATTGCATCCTGCTGCCCAGCCACATTGGCAGAACATTTTTGCCTCCTGACAGCTAAAGCCTTCATCACAGCTTCTCTTTGAACACACAGCCACTGCTCCCTTCTCTCCAGCCCAGAACTGTGCGTGTGCAGTTGTCTGTACCGCCACAGCCCCTAGAAAATGAGGCTTTTTTCATGATCAGGAACCAGGAGGTAGTAACTGGAGGGAATGAAAATACCTTTACAAGAAGCTGAATTTCCAACCCCCAAATTTCTAAGCCTGGCATGCAGTAAAGGCTGTGTGGCCAGAACTGTCTCCACTGTCAGGTTAAAGCATACAGATTTTGCTCAGTGCTTTGCATTAATGAACAGGGATTAATTTTACCGAAGAAAGTATTAGTGGTATTTAGAGATCTCGTGGGAGCAGTCATGTACTGTTCTTGGCAGAATTCCTTCATCATCTAGTTAATAGCTTTAGTTTCCTACACTGTTGACCCAGAGATATCTTTAAGGAGAGATGGATGATGAAATTAATTTTTCTTCTAATCTTTGATTAAACAGAACAACGACTTACTTGGACTGATACACATATTATAAAACCTGTTTCAGAGGAAGAGTTACCGCAGGCTCTTACTCTAGACTGAATGTTAGCTTCAAGACCAAGTTTAATCAATAAACTACTTTGTCCAAGAAGTAAATCACAATTAATCCTGATAAGTAGATTTTAGCAGTTTTCTGGAGTTAATACAACCTCATATAAGGAATTTCATGAAGTTACATGGCAATATGACCGTTGTCTTCTATGTGCAGTCTCCATTTTGAGATTGCCAGCTCCTAAATTTGAAAGCGATCTAATTCTGCTCTGCCTGAAGTAGAAACAAAACCAGAAGCCACTGGACACAATTTTTTATGTGTTCTGAATCTGAAAAATGTCCTTTGGAAAGTAAAAAATAAATAAATAAACTAGTAACTAGGATCGTTTTACATCTCTCTGTATAAAATCAAACAAACAAACAAAAAATTCCTACGCATCTGAGACACTAAGTAGAGCAGTGTGCTCAAATTCAATGGCAGTCCACTGAGTCCCGTCCATTCCCCAGACTTTACCCAGAAAATTCATGTTAACTGAAGTGACTGAGCACAGAGATCCAGGTGACTCTGACCTTGCCTTTGCTGTGTTGTAAGAAGCTGCTGAATGGAGAAACCTCTACTTTGTATAGACAGACAGTGTTGGCCTGTCACACACACTTAGCCAATAAATTTTTCATAGGGAATAGCTATAAAGGCTCTTCTTCTTGAAGAATTCTTGACCAATGATCACTTTTTTATTTTGAAATACTGAACTTATTATACTTGTCTCCTTTTTCTTTGCAATATGGAGGAGAACTGAGAGGATTCTATAAGATGAGTCCAATACCTTATAATTTAAGAGTTTTCTAGTTAGGTTTTGAAGGTCCAACCCTACAAATGTATATTCTTGAGCATAGGACTTATAATGCAGAAAAACCTGAACAGATTGGAAGTAGCATAAATGACCAATAAGATTTTAATAACTCTCCAACATCCTCTCTGCTTAGCACTAGAGATCCTCCATTCAATGCTGATTCAGTTTTCCTAAGCTAGCACTTAAGTAAGCCACCTAAACATACAGAATGAATCCTTCTCAAATACCCATATCTTTCAAACACTAAAATGAAACAAATATAAAAAATTTCCATGATTTCTGAAAGAATAAAGTCTTTAATTAAGTTTAGAGTAATAAATGTATTAATCTCTGTAAACTTAAATAAATATCTAAGAAAGCGAAGCTCCCTTCAAAAGAGATTGTAATAAATTGGATCAAGATAATGCCTTATTTTATTTCAGAAATAGGTTCCATCATCACAACTGTGTTCTCCAGTGCTCCTCAACATGATATTCTCTGTTTGAAAAGATTCAGATGAAGTGTTTTGTATTATATTCTTTCTTTCACTGCATTTTCTTACAGATAAGATGAGGTTGGAATAAACAATTCATGTCAATTAAAACTAGTGATAAGGACATGCAGAAAAGATAAAATGAGTTGCTTAAAATTTCTTAATGTCTCATTCCTTAATGTCTCATTTTTTTATTTTTTATTTTTGGTCAATAAGTCCTGAGCTAGACACATGATATTCTTAAAACTGTCAGAATAGCCTATATGAGAAAACTTTGGTCCAGGTGTATATATGATTTATGTCATGTTTCATTTAAATCCCATTCCTCACTCTGCTTCTAGTTTGTATAACTGTTGTAAGTTTTTTGAGGGCAAAACAATGAACAGTGATTAACAACAGAATTTGTTGTATTAACTATCCAACAATTTACAAACTATAAACATTTTGGGAACCAAACGGGTTTGGTGAATATTCAGCAGACGAAAGGCCAGGTGAATGAATGAAGTTAGGTAGCTGCCTTTGTGAAAATGTTAAGACGGCATATTTTAATATGTGACCAGCTTATAAATTAAAACTGGAAAATAGGAGGCAGCTTGTGAAAAGCAGAAGTATTTCAGGCATAGAGAAAATATATGTGCAAATAGTGTTGTTACCTTATGCAGTCTCACTCACATGGCTGAGCAACCCCTGTTGATGACAGCTGCTTTGATTTCAGAATTGGCCACTACCCTTAGGCAGGGGCCTGGACACAGCAGCATTTTCTGCTAGAACACCTCTAGGCGCATACTTACACCCACAACAGCTGGTCTTTTGAGGGAACATCTTTTGTAGCTTTTTTGTTCTTTTTATAACAGTATAGAAGGGGATGTTTGGCCAGCATAAGAATCTGCACCACACCAAGGCATACGTCCAACTTTCAGCAAAAAGTAATTCAGGGAGAGGATATGTTGCAAGAGCTCCCATGGCACAATTCATTAATCAGCCTTTATGCAAGCTGTTCCACAGTTCATAGCATTTCAACAGAGAGAAACTCAGAAAAGGGACAAAATACACTGGTTCTTCCTTTTCAGACAACATACATTTTCCATAAAGCCCTTTCCCTTGCAGTATTTCTTAGAAACCCTGTTAACTACAGCAACATTCAGTACTTCTATTCTTCTGTATGTTGCTCTTCGTTTTGCTGATAACCCTCAACTTTTCTGTATTTGCAGCCTAGCACTTAGGAAAATGCATGGGACTTTGGCCATGGTTTTAAAAGCCACATGGAAAAGCATTTGGATATCTGTTGAAATGAGCAAGAGATTACCAACTGTTATGTTTGATTTATTTTTAATGGTGTGCATTTCATCATATATTTCTATCCAGAAGAGGACAATCATGGCAACAAATCCTACTTAAATCTGTTCTGAGTGTATTTAACATTGGAGACATGGCTGAAAATATATCTAAAAATTAACATTAGCCAGAGCATTTACTTATTTTCAGAACCTTGCTCCAAGAACAAAATAGAGAGAGAACAGAGAAAGAACAGTTATTGCTCCTGAGACTGTGGCAAAGAAATAAATGTGCACTGCGAAAAGTCAGACCATCTCACCGTGCTTTCTGTTTTCTCACTCGCTTCTTTACAGTCACACAGAGTTTTGTGATGTCACCCAAATAACATTACCAACATCAAAGGAAACAATTTCCTCATCTGATAATTGTAGTTTTTCTCATTCCCTGCTGTGTGCTCTTCTTAAATAACCAGTGTCATTGACATCAGCAGCTACCAGGACACGTTGTCTCATTCGCACACCACATGAAGCTGAGCTGGTAAGAAATGTTCCCTACAACTAGCAGGCTATTTGTTGTCAATTAACAACATACTTTAATGGGTTTCTTAGCAACATCATTTACCTTAAGCATACACCCCTAAGGCATGTGTTCTGTGTTGTCAGACAAGCAGCAAATGAGGGCAGCTATTGATCCCTACCCTGTTGGGTGCTGAATTACAACATGCAAGAATATTTGTGCCAAAACAACATTTCAACTCAAAATGCTTATAATGCTAGGAGTTTCCATTTAGAATGAAATGTCCCCTCCGATGGGATTAGCATCTAAAAGTATGATTCACTGAAGTGCTTCCAATCACAAACTGCCAAAAAGTAAATCAAATCTCCAGTCTTGAATTTATGGAAACAAGGTAAATCTCTAGTACCTGTTGGAGAAGAGAATGGAGACCCACGTGGTCCTCAGAGCTAGGTGAAAGCATTTAGTCAGAGTATTTTTAGGGAAAATACAGAAACAAGGCCTTGAGAAACTTTCAAGAACCAATCTATTTCTAAAAGAAATTCCATTCTGGAGTACATATAGTTCCAGGGCATATCTTTGCATGATGAAAAAAATTTCTGTTAATGCTTCACTTAATTTTGCGTCTAGTATCTGCTATCCATTTCTTGTACAGCCACCTGGGCATGGATGATTGCTCATTCCCTTCTTATTTTGCAAGTATTGTTTTACATGTTTGAAGAATATCACTTTTCTGAACTAAAGACTGCCATTCTGACTATCATTCCTCAAGCAGCAGGTTTTCTAGATATCTGATCACTTTTGTTTTTCTGCTGAGCATTTTCTCAAACCTTCATATTTCTTGAATGTGCTGAACAAAGTAGATCTAATACCCTTTTTGTGCCCTAACTAGAGTGAAAAATTTTACTCGTCTGTACTTTGAGTCAAAAACTCCTGTTAGTGTAACCATCAGGGCTGTGTAGGCACCAACAGGCTCTGTAACCTCTTCCCTCTCCTTGGGGTCTGGCTGTGTCTGCTCAGGCCTGCTCTTCTGTGGCTTGGCTTTGTAACCTGGGATCACACTGCCAGGAAAGAGCTGAAGCAGAAAGAGTTGAGAGGTTTCACCATGGGCTTCCCCTCCTTGGAACTGTATTTGAGCACTTGACCTTTCTCCTTGTCTTTGCCTGAGCTATTGCTGTAGGTATGGCTACACCTGGACATGTACCTCATTGACACTGACCCTGATATACAGGCTTGACTTCCCAGCTGGAACTCAACCCTGCCCAGATACCATGGTCCTGCCAAAGGGCCACATGGCTCTGGGATGACCATAGTGACCATCCCATGGCTTGCTCCCTTGCTGGGTCTTATGAACAGGCCCTGGTTGGGGAGCGTATGGCCCCATGGCCACCATGAGCTCCCTGCCCTCATTAGGCAGCTGGCTCTGGCTTTGCCCTGGCAGCAGCCCAGGTTTTTATTCACCCACACACCTCTTTTAAACACTTTCAGTGACTGGATATATATTTCCTGTTTTGTATTATGGGGTTGGCTGTTTCAGGTGCAATGCTTTTCCCACTCCTGAATTGGCTACATTCAAGATGTGCTAGCTGATGTTTATTCCCAGTCTTTAGAACCACTGTAACAGAACAAAATTAGACAGATTTTCATAGTCTTATTTTATAGGAGAGTTGTTGTTAACTATAGCTCAGGCGTGAAATAGTTTTCAGTTAAATAAAATAATTCATATGAGCTAGTTGATGTTATTTGCTATAATGCTTGATCAGAGGGTGTTACTCATCTCTGACCAGTGATTCTTGCTGGATCTGCTTTGCTTTCCAGGCTCTCTCACAGGTGTCAGCAATGTTAAGTTTCATTTCCAATACTTCTTAAATTAGCAGTCATTGTTGTGGCACTATTTGGCACTATGAAGTATTTCTTGAAAAAAGAAAGTAAAATACAATTTTGTATAAAAAATGTATAATACAATACAATTTCTTGGGGAAAAAAAAAAAAAAAGAAAGAAAGAAAGTACAATACAACTCATTTTAAAGCTCTGTTCCTCTTTCTGTTCTTGTCAAGTAGGAATTCTGACCATGGTAGAAAACTGAGGTTTCTTATGTCTTTGTACTTTCTGGACCTGTGCCGGGCCTCTGAGTGCCCTACAGATCTCACTGTCCCTGCTCGGCCACCCCAGGGCTCCCACCACCCTCCCCACAGCCCAGGACCCCATTTCAGTCCACCAGGACTCTCTGAGGACACTCTGACAGACACAGGCCTTCCTCCTGGCCATGTTCCTCCATTCAGTGTAATTGAGGGTTCTTCTGGCACAGTGCTTCAGGTTTGGAGTTCAGGCATCGATAGTTAGGCTTGTCACTTCTTAAGTTAATTTAGACTGATTTAGCTTTTGCAAACCCAGTTCTTGGAAAACATAAGTATTTTCCAGTAGTTTTTGTCATTGAATAGTCATCAGTTTTCTACTCTCATCTTCCTTCTGAGATCCTGGAACAAGGTGTTCCTGCCACATCCTTTCCTTCCCTCTACCACATCTATGCAAACAAGAATGTAGATGTCAAAGGCACAGCAAAAAGTCTGAAGAAACAGAACAGTCCAGGAACCTGAGCTCACTGAATATGCATGTGTATCTACCCCATACCTAGCTTTCAAAGATCTTTATGGATAGACCAGACCGCAAATGCAAAATACAGAAGAAAATCTTAGATGGCACTTTCTTCATTAAATCTTCTTCTATACCTCTGTGTAGCTAAATCCCACTGTTCTTTTAAAGAAATTGTAGCAAATATAGGAAGGGAGGAGGAAATGACAGTTTGAAGAGTTTTTATTTAGCACAAGTATAGGATAATAACAGAAGAGACAGACAGAATATCTTTACTGTGCCAACCTCACCTTCCTCATTGACTTGACACATTAATAAATCTTGAAAATATGCAAACTTTTCATACCATTTGGATTAATGGGATAAATAGTCATCAATTACGCTCAAGCAAATGATTTTATTTTTTGACAGCTGCTGCACTTCAGTTACCCATGAAGGGCTGTGATACCATCACCAGATTGCTGCTTAGTAATGGACCAGCTTGTAAACTCAATGACAGTATGAGAACCAGAAGACATTTTGTGCAGTAATCAATATTTTCTTGGGTCTATTAGTGCAATTATGACCACCTTAGCCCTCATTTCAGTAACTTTTCTTCAGATTGTTGAGAAAATATGGAACAAAAACTTTAACTTTGTTCCAGTAAGAGCACAAGGCTCCTGCTTTGAAAGCTTGAGAGCTTTGAAAGTGTGATCTCATAGGGAAACACATTATGAATTTATGTGATTATTTTTAATTTCCTTAAAGATATGCTTATTTTTCCACAAGAACTTAGTGAGAGTTAATAACTTCTGTCCTCTTTCAAGATGAACACTTTTATGGAAGCACTAAATATTAAGTGTTTCTGATTTTTGCAAACAAGTAATCTTACCAAGATTTGAGTAGCCATTTGGGAGAAAGGAAAAAGGATTTTTATGTGTTACAATGGGCTGCAGAAATATCTGTTTACGTGTTAGATAAGGTAAAACATTCCATTAAAACAAACAGTTTAAAAATATCTTTCAAAAGTTTAAGCATATTAATACCAAGTAAGAAAAGCTATCAGATTATTCCTAAAAATATGTTGTGGGGTTCTTGTGACTTAAACTACAAAACTGTACATGGATGTCAATTTTATTTCATGTGACTAGCATCATTTTAGCAAATGTCAGTGCATAACATATTTCACTCCTCAGCCTATTTGATAGTCATTGCCTCAGTCACTTCGCAATGACCTTCCCTTTTCAATGCAGTCCCCCTGTTCCACTTTTCTGCCAGTTGAGAACAATCCTGGAACTTGCCACAGAGTTATTTTGCTCTTTCCAGTTACTGTGTGGAGTCTTGATTTACCCAATTCTGTCACTTTTAATGGGCAATGAAGGCAAGAAAAGATGGTAAAAAAGTGCAAGATTCTTGCATCTTTGCTTATGTTTTTTACCCTTTTCTTACAGCTTAGCAAATCATATTTTGACAAAAGCAAAACAAACAAATAAACAAAAAAAAAATTGTAAAACAAAGAAAGCTTGTGATGAACAAGGTCTTCCAAGTGTTGTCTTTCAAGAACCTTCCTAAACTTATGAGTAATATTTTCTTTTTATGAGGAGATGGAGTTATCCATCTCTCCACAAGTTCCATTTACAAAATGGTGCTATTTCCTAGGGAGACAAAGAAAAAGACTTTCAACAAAGTCTGAAGAAAACTGATCATGTTCTTTCAGTTATGAATCACTTCAGAGAGTCATGAGGTTTTGAAATTCTGATTTCTGCCTCTTGTTTTGGGTTTGTATTGCTTCCAAAGTGAATCTATATTTCCCATTAATTTAATAATCCAGAAGTCCCTGTATTCTATGCATTTAAAGTTTTAGAGGCTGTAGAGCATATCCCCAGGAGAGAGAAGTCAGCATAGATCCAGCAATGTAATTCAAGCTGTATTGATTTATACCTGCTGAGGATATGTGAATGAGATAGAAAAGGAAATATACTCTTTGAAAGACAGAAAAATCCTGTTTAAGAAGCTGGTTGAAGATGCTAATTACCAACAAAGTATTTTTCTATTATATTCATAGATAACAAGTGTTTAAAAGACAAAGAAAATACCACCTAGGGGTATCAAAACTATTGTCTTTCCCTCAAGTTGCCACACATATTTTCAAATATTTTTAAATGTTCCTTTTTTACTTGCCCAATGAGTATGTTTGTGCCTAGTTAGAAATGTCTTAAAGAGTTTATTTTAAGAAGCATAATTTTATAGCTTGTGTCCCTATCATAAAAAATAAATAAACAAATCAAAAGATGTTCAAAGGGTATCCATAGATTCAAAATCTGTCTTCAGAAAATCTTAGCCATTCAGCATAAATTATGGACATCACCATCAAGAAATAGGAGTCTGTTGGCTCTATCCTCTTGTCAGCTTCATGGGTCTTGTGCCCCTGAGGCTAGAAGTGACAAGGTCACAGAAACAGAAGCTGGCAGGCTCCTCTCCCTTCTCCACCAAATCTGAATGGATTTCCTAACTCCTTCAGCCTCAGTGGAGAGCACACCCTACCAGCTAACCCAGGAAGCCTGCGTGCAATGTTGCCTTGCTCTGTTTGCAGAAGCTGCTGTGTCTGATGAATAGTTGTGAGAAAGGGGATTTGCAGAAAAAGAGTCTGAAAAGAAGCAGGGACTCTTCCTCAAGGCCAATCTGCTGCTCCAAGGAGTTTCATGAAGGTAGAGAGGGAATGAAAAATATGTCAATATGAAGGCATAATACAGGATGTAAAGAGAAAGCATAAGGCACTTCACAAGTTAAAAGTGTGTGTCAGAAAAAGCAGTACCAAAAAAGGCTGAATACAGCACCGAGCCTCCTTCTCAGATGTATATATTTTTTCATAAGCTATCCTTGAGACAGTGAATATGAAGGTGAAGAGAACATGTCACAGCCTCCTGCTGATGGAAAAAAAAGCTATTGTCAGTTGCTGTAAACTAAATTGGGATTGAAGCAGTTTTATTTATGGCATGTATTTAACTGATTATCAGTGAGCTATATATTCAGGATCAGGATCAGCACTAGAACAAATAAAATGTTCTACTAGACAATTACAAATTTTTGATAAACACCTACAAATTTCTAAATACCCTTCTGTAACTAGTACGAAGAAGTTTTAATGCTCCCCCCCACACACACAGCTGCATGCACACACCTCCCCACACCTCACAGCCCTGTGGGTTACAAGTGACCACCCCTCTCCCCTGGGCATGGGGGTCCCCTCCTTGCCCACCTCCCCTGCAGCTTGTGGGGCTGCTCTGGCTGTATGTGACCCCCCACCTTGCCAGCACCCAAAGGGGCCCCCATGCTGGTGATGAACAGGTGCACCCCGAAGTGTGGGTCCCTCCACACTGCACCCACATTGTCACCCCTGCTGGGTGATGATGGGGACACAAGCTGTACGTGCACACTTCTTTTCAAGCTGAATCCTCCTTTTGTCTATAGCATCTTGGTAATCTTTTGTAAGGATACTGCTTAATCCAGCTGACGGTTGTTTTAAGCAAATTTGTCACTGTTTGATTCCTCCTTAGCATTACCAGGTCTGGGGCAAAATCCCTCTCAGACAGTGTTGGGTATTGTATTCACACACACTGTTTACATTCACATGTACATATTGTCAGCTGTTGTTATCCAAGACATGCTAGCAAGAAGTAGGGGGTTGTGGATTACCCTGTACTTCCTTACCCACCCAAAAAGCAGTAATATAGAGTTGTCAAGACTGTAAAGACTTCTCTTAAAGTAAGGAATGTTGATGATCAGAGGGCTGGAACACCTCTCCTATGAAGAAAGGTTGAGGGAACTGGGCTTGTTTAGCTTGGAGAAGAGAAGGCTCCGGAGAGACCTCATTGCGGCCTTCCAGTACTTGAAGGGAGCGTATAAACAGGAGGGGGAACACCTGTTTACACACGTTGATAGTGATAGGACAAGGGGGAATGGTTTCAAACTAAGACAGGGGAGATTTAGGTTGGATATTAGGAGGAAGTTTTTCACTCAGAGGGTGGTGAGGCACTGGAACAGGTTGCCCAGAGAGGTTGTGGATGCCCCATCCCTGGAGGCATTCAAGGCCAGGCTGGATGTGGCACTGGGCAGCCTGCTCTAGTAGTTGGCAACCCTGCCCAGAGCAGGGGGGTTGAAACTAGATGATCTTTAAGGTTCTTTTCAACCCAGGCCATTCTATGATTCTATGATTCTATGAATGTAAACTGTCCTCCCAGACGTTTTCATGCACCAAACATAGAGGCTGAAACAGTCTATATTTCTTCATCCTTTTTCGGAGGCAGCAGTGGAACAGATAGGAAGGTTTGTACTATGCGTATTGTTTTAAGCAATGTTAGAGATGTTAGTTCTCATATCCCCTAAGTTGTCCCACAGACTTATGAGACAAAGAGGTTTCCTCTTTTGTGCTGGCCATTGCCAAGCTCACACGATGTGAAACATGACAGTGCTTCCCTGCTGTATATTTAGATCAGGTCTGTATCCCCCCATATGAGATATGCCTTCTTACCATCAATTCCAGCCTGTCATGGACCAGCACAGGTAGAATAGTGTACATGGCTCTGTTCATGGCCTGAAACACTGAAATGCTGTACTTGTTTACAAACAGGGAAAACCTCAGGGTGCCCTGAAGTAAGAGCTTGCTGCCCAGTGCTGTGCTGCTTTGTCTTCTTTCCACGTGCTGTTGTCTGCTGGGTTTCTCCTGGCTGCTTCATGTTTTCCTCAGAAACATGGAAACAGCATCTAAAAGCTGCTCAGTATGTGGAAACAGAAGAGATGATTGGAATAGATTGCAAGGCTGGAGCACAGTTCCCTGAAAGGTGGTATCTAGGGGCTATTGAAATGTTCAAGGCTATCTGGCTGCTGCTGCAGAGTGCCATGGGTCTCCTCTAGGACAGATAACCTAGGAAGGTGTTGGGTCCTATCAGCCAGCCCATGAGGATCTCTTTCCCAAATGTCACGGGATTCCTCATGGTTGAGCGACAGCATCAAGCCCAGGTCAGCACAGGCAGTGGAGTCTGGAGACCCATTCAGCTTTCCCTAAAGTCAGTGCTTACACCTGGTCAGTCTGGGTAGACATCTTCAAAGTAATACTAAACTGAAGGCAATGGGTTCGTTCTGGTTTGAAATAGCATAAGACCTGAAGAAGACCTAAGAAGCAGTAAGTGCCTTATGGTACTAGAAGCATAATAATATAATTTTATTTGGGATTCAAATTATTCTGGGGAAGAGGGGGATATTTGTAAAACCTATTCATTATTGCTGGAAGAGCTGTAGCTTCAGTGGTCCTTTCATTCCCTTTCACCCTGTTAAGTAAGTGTTCCCATTCACTGGTGTCCCCAGAATCTTGGCTCAGGAGGGAATTGCATCTGACTACTGTACACTTTCCTTATCCTGATTTAATATCCCTATTTCACAGTAGAATATTTGATATAAGTGGGCCAAATTCTCAATGATATAAACTGGCTGAGTTAACAAAAAAGTTAATCTACCCCAATTTTGGAAGCTAAAAATCTAAGCTGGACACATGTAACACCTTTAAATTTGGCTTGAAGAAAAAAAAAAAAAAGAAACTGCTTCCAGAAGCATCTTAAAATAGTTTTCCAAGACAGATCAAGTGAGCCACCTCTGGTAGAGCACATTTTTCTCTAATAACTGTAAAAAAAGCCTGCTGTGACTGGCCCAGGCTTAGCCATCTAACTTTGACACCCCTAAGGTATACAAAATGCTGCCTGCCTTCGCCGAGTTTGTGGTCTCTGATGGTGTCAATGAACGTCAAAGAGGCAAATCTGGAGAAATCAGGTTACCAAGCAAAAAGAAATACCATGTTTGCCTCCCTCATCCTGGTTATCAGAACTGTGAACAACAGCACAGGTTTACAGCCACTGTTTTGTTGGAGATACTTCTGCATTGAAAGTGGAATGTCTGTGAAATGTCACTCACTTCCACATTTCTTTTTTCTTCCTCCAGTCTTCAGGTGTCTCACATAAAAGTTCCCTTCTAACACTGCAGATTTACAGCACTGTGAAAGGAGAGGTAATCATTGCCCAGGTTTCAGTGCGGTTTGTGTCTCAGTCCCAGATAACACAGACACCTCATCCACCAGGAAGCGTTTGTTCTCAGCCTGTTGCTTTGCCAGTCCTGAAAAAACAGAGCTTCTTTAGCTCTGGGGATTCAGCTCTGGTGTTCCAGCCTTTATACAGGCCTGAGAGCAGATTCTTGTACCTTGGGACACTTCCCAAAAGTAGCATGTCTTAGCTACCTATTCCCACTAGGTAGAAGGCTTATTTGACACTTGCAAGTCAGTAGAGAAACTGCAAAAGCAGTCAGGAGCTGACTCCACCCAACAAGCAGGAGATCAGGGAGGTGAAGCAATACAGAGACCATTATGTGGAAAGCCAAGTATGTGTAAACTTTTTTTACTTTTCTCAGGTACAATCTGTATTGGTTTTATCTGTATGAAGTATTCACAGGCCTGGAGTCTGCTTTGTTTACAAATACAAACAAGACTTAACTTAAAAAGGAAGCCATACCTTTTTCAGTGAAAAGTCTAAATCAATGAAGCATATGAAAGGAAAAATGTTGTAGGATTTCAGCACAATTCCACAGGTCATTTATTGCTTTAAAATGACTTATGAACGGAGGCCACCACTTAAGTGTTGAAGTCTCATTCGGTAAGAATCCCTTGCCAAATGATAGAGACGCCGCAAAGAGACCGCTGCTGCTAAGCATCTATTTAAGAGTAAATCCACATCTTAGTATCTAGGTGAGGGGGGGTTTCCAGAGCAAGTATTTGCAGATTCAAATGCCAGGGTTTTATTCTGTCTTCAGCCCACTGAAGGGAAATCCCTGTGGAACTGAAGAGACAGGGTGGGGTTGAAGAGGACGTTCACATATTTCAGGATCTCTAAATTCAGCTTCCCTTTGCATAGGGCCTTGCTGCTCTGGGAATTCTCCACAGCTACGCAGAAGCCAGATCCCCTCTGCAACATCTGGCCACTTTGGAGAGAGGGCAGAGGAAGCAAACATTGCAAGTGCAGACAAATGTTGAATTTCTGTATCCCCCAGTGAAAGACAGATACTCTACTGTGGAGGACAGAGTGCAGGGGAAAGAAGGAAGAAGTGGCTACAGTATAATGGCTTTCTGAAACTTGAAGAAGGCATGGAACTAAACAAACCTCCAATTTGTTTAAATTACACCTGCAAGAGTACCCTAGGAACTGCTCTTATGTGTATCAAAAGGTGGCTTAGACCTGAGGCAGGATGCACATACATTAGAAAGGAATGCTTAGTATCAGGGTATATGTATTTTATAATCAATACTGCAATATGGTCTGAGAGATCTACAAAAGGCTAAAACCCTTCAAATCAAAAGAAGCTGTGTGAGTGACAACTTGGAAGCTAATTTTTACATCTCTGTCTCTTGATTGTTAGGAAGTTAATCTTAAATGGTAATGTTTACAGTTTTCACAACTGTAATTGTGTTAATGATGGGTTTGTGTGTAAGTTCAGGCTTAGTATGATTGATATTTTAAATAAATTTGTTTAACATTCACTAAATTACAGGTTTCATTTGCCAAGTGTATCAAGAAATTAAAACTGAGATAAGTTATTTCCCTAAACTACAATCTACAATCTGATTAAATTAAAATTGAGTGCTTTGATTCCCATCAGTGTTTAGTAAACACTTTGAGCCATTTTTTTCTCCTTTTTCTTGGTTCTTTATAGGAATACCTTAGCGATAGACAGTGAGGAAAAGCTTGGCCATTGAATTCAGCATTGCCTCTTAGAAATTTTGGAGGTTCAGTGCAACTTATTAGAAACACTATTCTTTCATTAAAATGGTATAACAGAATGGCAATAACCATTTTCACTTCTTTGGGGTGAATAGCAGGACATAATCTCAAAAATTTGGAATTGTCTGGGGGCAGATGTTCTTGCTAAGATCTATCTATATAGTCTGTAAATGTGGTGATTGTCCCAGGAACCACTGATAACAGTATCACCAACAGAGGTTTTGTCACAGCTCTTTCCTTCTCTCCATGAGTTCCTGGATTTTCCCAGCCATGTATTTCAGGTTGCTCCTTGGGTTACACTCTGGATTTTGTATTCTGATATTTGTATGCATGCCCAAGCTCTCCTCACTCTCTTCCCTCAGTGTCTGTTGCATTCACTTTGCTCTCCCTTCATTCCTACTTACTGATGCATTCCGCAGTCCAGCACCGAACAGAGAGTTTGCTCCTCACAGCAGGTTTTCCTTGGGTGCTCCAGTTGAGACTGGTATTCTGCAGTGACTCTAACCTTTGCTGAATTACTTCTTGCTCTACAAACTCCCCCTCTTCTAACTACCTCTCTCCATACTACTGTGATAGTGCTGGCAGGAACTCCATCTGAGGCAATTACCCTTCCTTCAATTTTCTTTTCATTTCTGTAGTTGGCCTGTTTGCAGAATTTCTGCACAGGGAAGTACAAATATACCCTTCACCACACGTTAACATAATTAGATGTCACAGCCTGCATCTTTGTGAGTAAGCTCAAATTAGACAATGTCCACATCCTAGTAACATCCCAGGCACAAAAACAGTAAAAAGAATATGCATTTATTTCAACAAATCCTGATCTTTCTTCTGCTGTTGCCTGTTCCACGACACCTGGAATACATGGTCCATACAGCTTATCCACTAGTGAACGGACGGCCTCTTCCACTGTGGAAGGTGCCCCATGACCACAGAGTTTGAAGACTGAGACCTTTTCTGGCAGCTCCAGCCATCAGGTTAAGTTTATCAGAGTTAAAACCAAGCTGTGGATCCACATATCTTTCCTCCATGACAATGTTTTTCTGCCTCATTTTGGCCACCCCTACTGTCTTGCTAGCATTTAAGCTTCTCATTCAGTCATAGTGTTTCTATTTGCTAGCTTTTCACATACGGGCCATGGCTCAATATTGTTGATTCTTTCTGCAAAAGTTCCTTTCTTTACACACTATGACTCTCATCCAGGCTTTCAATATCTTACATCTTTATTAGTACAAATTTTTTTTCATCTGCTTTGGCAAATCCCTCTCTTTGCATATCCATTCAGACTGCTGCTGCAAAGTGCTGGTCTATGAGTCATTAATTTTGATCATATTACCCTTGTCTTGAAAGCTTTTCACTGTCTTTTTCTTTTCTATTTTATCAGATACAGGCCACTTGTCATCTCTTTCAAAGGTCTTAATATCTTTGCCTTTCTGTCTCAGCTCTGTTCACTATCAAAAAGACTTCTTACAACTCTTTTCAGAGTTGGCATCACTTGCATTTACCACAAAGCCCTCTGTAAACCTTTGCAAAGTCCCTCATTCACTTTCTCTGTGAAGACAGCAAAGACCTTGATAGCATCTAGCCTGCTGATGCGCTGGAGCCAACACATCCCGTGTCTTCCCAGCATAGCTGTTTTATTTACCTAATATGTTAGGTGTTTTTCTGCATGAAGCATGCAAACTGTTTAGAGAAAGGGTTACCTTTTTGTTCTGTGCTCGTATTTACCAGTCTTGGTAGACTTAGTCCTCTTCTGTGATTGGGCTTCATAACTACTGTGGATTACTGCTGGATGGCTATGTGTTTTTTTTAAAGCAATGTATAGGTATGCTGACATAAAGCCAACTAAGAATGCAACTACGTTGGTATAAAAGCGATTTAAGTGAAAAAAAAAAAAAAAAAAAAACGTATTTTACTTCCTTTAATTGTATAACCAATTCTGGCATAAATAGTTGGGAGATCTGAAACTGAAGCTTTTATTACAGTTAAATTTTCAAAGCTGCAAAACTTCCCTAATTAGAAAACCTTAAGGTCTCTCTGACTCATTTCACCATCAGACAATGTAAGGGTGGAAATGAGAATATACCAGTGTGAGGTGCAACAATATTATGACAATAAGGGCTAGAAAATACATACGTAGATATTTAGTACACAAGATTATACAGGCAACAGAGATGTCAAACCTCTTGGCAAGCCTAACAATGTTTTGGGGGGACCCTAGGTTTCTCAGTGACCACATCACCATTCATCTTGGTCAGTTGCCATGTCTATGGAATCTTCTTCCCCACTTCCCTAGCACATGCATAGATTGTTGCCCTCAGAGAATTATATTTATTGTAAAGAGAGTTAATATTTAGAGATACGACCTTGTCTTATTTTGTAATTATTGTTAGGGCTTTAATAGTTTCTCATCAATTCCCTGTCTCATCAGATTTTTTTCCCACAGGAGCAATCCCAACATGAATTCCTTAAGGCAACATTACAGGTATTTATGGCTTCTTTGCCATGACAATTAAATGCTAAGGTGCTTTCTTTCACAGTTGCAGTAGGCTTAGGCTGCCAGGAACTAATTAAGTCTGTTTAATCATATGCCAATCCCTTAAGTTTAATAAAATGGAATAACCCAATCAGTTAGATCTGTTTAAAGAACTGGTTTAAGAGTTGTAACCAGCATGCTAGCAGTAGGAGGTTTAACACATGCAGCTGACTTGATGCAGCAACTAGGTTTAGGAAGAGCTCAGGTGAGGCTGCTCTTGTGAGTCTTTGCTTTCAAAAGGAGAGGTCCTCCCATACATCCCTGCATAGAAATATACTTGGGACTATACTCCCTCTGGATTAAATAATGTAATCGAGAAGCTAAGGCCTTAATTGAGCAACTCCTCTCTGTTTCGCTCAGCACATGTTCAAGTTATAAGCTTCTGTCTTTCTCATGCCATGTCCTAATTAGTTACATGACAAGAAATGATATACAGCAGTGGTTAAGGAAGCTGAGAATTGGAGAGTGTCATAGGCAATGATTGATAAAACCTTCTGCAGGGGTTATGCCTGCCAGTGTAATGGGGAAAAATGATTGGAGTAAAATTCTATTTACAGCAGCAGCTCCAAGCCCTCTAATCACTCCAGCTCTAAAAGTGACACGTTTGCTATGAAACTTGGCCAAATCACTGGAGAAGGAATTAAGCCTACAGAGGTGGATCCAGTGCTTGGTTACATACTAGCTAAAATACCACTTTTTCTCCATGCATATGGGCTGGGGCACACTGGCCCTGGATTCCAAGCCAGATCAGTATCTGTTTGGAGCATGGTATCATTTTTTTCAGCCTAAGTATCTTTCTGGATTTCCTTTCCTTGGAGAGTCAACAAGCGGTTGGGCACAGGGCTTGAAGCACGCCAAGTTATACCTGTGGTGAATCCAGGACATGGACATTGCTAAAATACACACCTTTGTGCAACAATTGTACCATCTTGAACCCACCTCAGACCAACATATTTCATTCACTCTTCCTACTAGAAAATAGGAAAAGCATGTCTCTGAATCTCAGAAGGGGAGATGATGAAGTGATGAAAACACATCACTTTAAACATCAGCTTCCCACAAGCACTTAATCAGATAGCGCTAAGTAGACTGCAAATTCCAGCAATATAAAGGTAACAGATGTTTTTCCTCTAAACAGAAATATTATGATAGTCAAATAGTGAATGGCAACTGTCCGTCTTTCTTTAATGCAGGAAAAATGTTGGGTTTTTTTTGACAGCACTAAATCATTTGTTGCCTTTTCAAAATGCTGTCACGTAAATGCCACTTGCATTATGGCCATTCACAAGAAATGTCACTTCAGCCAAGCAAGCTTATGGCTGTGGCTCTGTCATTTTCCATCCTGTTTGCACAGTGAATCAGGCGCTGCGATAAAGGGGAGCAGAAGGCAGACAAGTGAGGTGAGTGGGGAGACAGCATGCTGAGAAAGCTTGGCAAGATGATTTTTCTCTCAGCCTTAACCAAACTGACAAATGCTAAGAGAACGCCATTTACATGAAAACCGTGATCAGCTTGCAAATAAAGTTTCATGATTCACAAGCTGACTCTGTCCTTCTGTAACAATGTTTCTAAGGCTGTGAAATATTGCATTTTCAATACAGTGACATTTAGGATGCAATAACACAGGGAGCTGCCTATGTTAAAAATGCTTGCAATTTGCACCAGCCCAAGAACACACAAAATGATTTTGGCACCACAGTTACACCCCTATTTGATGCTGCATCCCCCACTCATCTCCTCCACACTGTCCAGAGCCCTTCCAGTGGAACTGGAGCTCCCAGAAACAACTGCACCTTTTTCTGGGAGCCAGAAGTTCTGCTGAATGGGGCAGGGATGTATGGGCGTCAGTGACTTCAGCCCTGCCTTTCTAGCTGCTAATAGCTGGTTTGAGCCTGGTTTCCGGCCCAACCGATGAGCCCAACACATAGCAGGGATTAGCACCTGTTTGCAGCTAACCAAAAAGAGTGAGAGTTGAATGAAATAAAATGCTGGCTCAAGTCTTTTCCAGCTCCCAGTAGCATAACTACAGTTTGTATGAGAAATCTGAGAGAAGCGTGCGCAGAGAAATTTAGCTTGCAAGACTCTCACCAAGATTGGTTAATTGCTTGGGCTTTCTTCAGAGTCAGGAATTTACTACCCACGTGGGTTAAGCAGACTTTCTGAGGTCATGTCAATCACACAATATCCACCCAAGCTTACTGAATTCCCCTAGTTATATAAGACATTACTAAATTTGTCCCTGCAATATTTTAATTCTCTAAATAAACTGACTAGTGAATGGACTTTGAGGGCAAATAAAGAACCTGTCACCAGTTTTAGCAAGAACAGAAATTTAAATATACGTGACATGAAATCCATTCTACCACCTCCACCCCTGCCTACCTGTAACCATTATCCTAAATGAATTGGTGTCCACAGGCCGATGGTTGAATCATCCTTTGGGACTGTGTCACAGTGTCACAGTGATGCTGGAGAGATGACATCAAATAGTCCATCTCCTTCATGGGAAGATGGCCTAGAAGGATCAAGGCATCAGTGACACTGGCACACTCAGCGGAAAGGTAGAGTTTCTCTAATGAATGTGGTATTTCAGCATGAGCAGCTTCGATGCATGGCTTCGAGCATGGCATTCTAAGGGACAAGAACCTGTACCTTCTTCCAGATTAACTTCTTCTGGGACTAATCTAGAAGGAAATTCTGCACTGGTTCCTGCCTTCAAGGAATAACAAAACAAACCTTCATTCAGAAAATTACATCTCTACATACGTCTATATTATTCATCTGCTTACTCCAGTTTTCACAAGTACCATGTCCATGATACAGATTTTCCAGGCAATTTTTATGGATTTATTTCATCTCCATTTTCTAACATTCTAGTTGAAGATTGGGCTTATGCTTACAGCATTTTGTTGTTGTTGTTGTTGTTGTTGTTTTTATATTTAAAACACAAGCCCTTCATAAAAGGGACTGTCATTTTATTGCATATACTACTTGAAGACAAACTGATAATAATATATTAAACCTTCATCGGAATTCTTGCGATATATACATGAATAATTTATTCACTGTGGTATTACCATTTGTTTAAATTTAGTCATAAGTTTATTCACATTTGTGGTATTGTCCTTGCTTGAATTATCTCTTGCATGCATAATTTTGGGGGGCAGCAATTGACCTCCAAAAAAATCAAAAATAAATTTTAAACTGACAATTCGTTGTGGCTTTTCTTCTAACTAGTAAAAGCTACAAGATGCTACAAGTTTACAGTTGTGAATTAGATGCCGGCTTTGCCATGAGCATTCTCTGGGGAAACAGTACAGTATCAGCCTAATACACTTTATTTATTACCTAAGCAGAATTTATCCCAGATGTGAGCATGATGGTATTTCACTGGATGCACCCAGCTTCACTGATCAGAAAATGAGAGCACACGATGCTTAGGAAATAGCCCATGAGAATTTTTGTTAATCATGTAGAGATAATAAGGACCATTTGGAACTTATAAGGAATATATATTCTGTTTATCACAGTGACTTTTAGCTTGCTCTGTTAGTGATAAAAAACTCGTTTCACAAGTGGCTGTCATTCTAAAAAGTGTGCTTTATATTTCTGTAATAACTTTTCCTAACCTAAATTTAGAATCTACCAGTGTCTGCAAGCTTAATTCAGTGAACTCTCCTAATCATGATATTTCCATGGCAGATTCAGCCTATTTGGGACATATATAATACTGTCTGAGCTTCAGGACGTATACAGTATTACACAACTTCTGAACAAATTAGCTACTAATCCAAAAGAACATTATTCATAATAAAATCATACCATTTTTTCAAACCTAATTCTTTTAAGCCAACTGACACTGAATATAGGGTATATTATCATGCAGTGTAGTTGAGTTCCGCCTGAAATATTTTAAGAGTAAACAAAACATTTATTTTTACTTTACCAAAAAAAGTGTGATTACGCTTGCTTTTGCATTCTCTTTAATTTAGTCTTAGATTATTGTAAAGCCTGTGTATCTTCAAGACAGGATCCAGCAAAGCTGGATAGCGAACACATTTTGAAAGTATTGCTGGATGTAGCTTACAAAACTACTTCATCCAAGGGCAAAACAAGATATCTTAAGAGAATCAGATACTGAATTTAGTTGCACTGTTCAGTATGAATAGCAAAATTAATAATTGTATAGAAATTTACCATTTAGCATCATGTATCTGTAACGATGCATCTTCATTGGAACTCCAGCATTTCAGATAACTTTGAGCCGTTTTCAAAACCAAAGATTCCAGCCATTCATTTCTAAAGGAAAATGCTACTGTTATAAGCACAACCTTACATAAAGACCTCCACAAATGACTTGAAATAGCTTTCCTAAGCACAGACATCGGACGTCGCCAGACCTTTCAGGCTGGAATTGCGTTATAACAGGCGTCTGGGGTTCTTCACTATAACCTTAGAAAGTCAAGTATCAGACTGATTACTGGTCCTGGTCTGAGTGTTTTCCATATTTGTATGCTTTCTGGAAGAGAACCTGCATTAAGAAAATTAATGGCAGAAGACTAATTTATGGAATAAATGGCTATTTGAAGCAGGCATTGAATTCTAGAAATAGCCCTCACAGGACCAAATTATCATCGCATATGAAACAGCATAAGCTTTATCAGAATACCAGTTATTGAGTCTGTGTTCTTTCCTCAAATGGGCAGTTCCTTTTATGTATCTAGTTCATGCATATGACTTAAACATTAGTAATAGCACATCACAACATTTGTTTCACTCTTAAATCCATGACAATTAAGAATAAAACAATCACAACCAGCTGGAAAGATCCCCTTCTTCTCTACTCCCCATCCAACCTGAAGGGATATGTGAAAAGTTAATGTCCACACAAGAGAGGTAGCAATGCTATTTGGTTTTTGGGCTTTCCTTAGCAAAGAGAAACTATCTTATTACTGAAAAAGAGAGAGGAGTTTAACAGATTAACCACACAAATCTGCATTTGCCAAAGTGCACGGTCTAAATTCCATTTACCACTGCACATCTCAATCTTATTACTATGTGGTAAGATTGACAAATTTTATTGAGAAAAGGAGAGACACTCTGGGCTGTTCTGTCAACACAGTGCTCCAGCTTTTCTCCATTATAATAGACATGGAGAGGAAGAATATCCTTAAGTAAATTGCTAAGTAAATTCCTGCCTTCTTGTAGCTGATTGAAATGCTGTTGCATGATGAAAACTATGGGCCAAAACTAGCTAAAAGCACATTTCATTACCCAGTAACCCCTTTTCTTGGGGACAGGGAGGTGTTTATGCTGTGTTTAGGAAGAATCTTCTAGTCTTGACTGGGAGCACGATAATGCAAATTATCAGCAAAACCAGGTGCTCAGTGTTTGCTTGGCTGTATTTCCATGGCTGTGTTTCCACAGTGCCTGCTTCCACAGCACCTCTGTGCCCAGCTGTCTGGGGAAACCCTGGAGCAGATCCCTGCAAAATCAGGAAACCTGAGTTTCAACTCCCGATAAGAAACTGAAAAAGAGCAGGGGGAAGGGAAAAATGTCTGGAATTAACTATATTGACTATATATCAACAATAGCACAAGTAGGTCCCTGAGATGTCCAAGCAGAGTTCTTCTGATCAGTGAGAGCATAGGGGACCAGACATCAGAAGAACATCAGGCTTACTTTGTGACTATAAATATTACACATTATTTTTTGGCCATGAGATTTGTGAAAAGGACTTGCAGTTATTTTAGGCAAATAACAAGACAATGTGGCGCATCATGCTGGCCTGGGAAGATAGCATGCACCAGTTGTAACAAAGGCACATTTGACTCACAAATTAGCCTTCTGGTCCTCAACACAATGGAGGCAGAACAAGCTCCTATTTACGCTATAAAATAAAGTGACTGTTTCTGTGCTCTGTAAAGCCATAAATACCGTGCTTTATTTACTCCTGTTTCTCTGCACTCCCAAACTGTTCAAACACACTTACTTTTGTTAAAGTTTCAAATTTATACTCACCAGAGAGTAAGCAGAACCACAAGAAATCTAGGCTTGTGGAGCCTCAGATATGTTGTGCAATACTTTCTAGAGAAGTGTAGGGTTTTGAGGTGGAATCAAATACATATATAATAGCCTCACAGTCCTTCATCTGTAGGTCTTCTATAAGAGCTCAGGCAACAACAATTAATCATGCACAAAGAGATACACAAAACTTTCTTTGGGAGACAGATATAGAAAATATCTCTGCCTACCTCAGCTCTTTCCTGCAGTCACACATTTATCATAGTACCAATTTGCACAAGTTATAAATAAATTCAAACATGCAGTGCTTCAGGATGTTCTGATCCATGAAGCTCAAGCCCTTCAAATGTGGTAATAGTTCTAACAAAGCCCGAAATACTCACCATGACTGCATGGTACACCACAGTATTTCAGTTCGTTCTGCCTCTGTGCTCTGAACAGGTTAAGCACAATTCTGGAAAAGTAAATACTTGGAAGACTGAACATATCCCTAAATATTTGAAGATTACTTTTCTCCCAAAAGCAGCTGGAAAAAATCATGAGAGAAAACTCCTTGTGTCTGTTACACACACAGGGACCGCTTCTCGCTCAGGATGCCCCTCCACCTCAGGCTGTCAGAGCTGGTAGGCACTTCTGGGGAGATACCCCATCGGCATGCCCTGTTCTTCTGCTCTCGACTACTTGTGGAGCAAACATTCTGGGCCTGCTGGGCATCTGAGCAATGATGGCTGCTTATCCTTCTATGTTTATGCTGTGCCTTAGTTAACAAAGTCTTTTCTGATGCTTGTGAGCAAACCAGTTCCAGTCCCTGCGCTGTCTCCCCCTCAGGACGACATGCACTGGTGTATGTCAGCATTCCTTCTGCACTTCATTTTTCTAGGCCAATTTTTTGTCCTCTCCTCCAGTACCTGCCTGAGTTTCCCCAGCACAAACACAACACCAGAACTGCCACTCACATTTGCTTTGTTTGGGCAATGTAGTGAGCAGCAAGACAGCACAACATTTGGCAGATGGCTGGCCAGGCAGTTACCTTTACAACCTAGCTGGGCAGCTGCTAGTCTCCCAGCCCTGTGTCCTTTGCATAAATACATATTCTGCCCCACTGCCATGCAAGCTTACTAAGTAGCTTCAAAGCACGGCTATGTACTTGGCATGCACACACACTCAACAGTTTGTCTCCTGACAAGGATGAGCATCCCTGTCACATTAGGAGCTGTTTTGGCATGTTGTGACACTGGGTTTGAAACTGGGGGACATCTGAGCACCTCAATGATGACATGTATACAAGAACTACTACATACTTCTGTTTCTTTCTGCATTTTCAGTCTTTTCTCCACCTGTCTGTCCCTGTAAGCCTGTCAGTACAGCCATATTCATCCTTATCACACTTAGCATGCCCAGTTGTCTAAGTTGTCTGAACAGGAAACCATGGAAAAGTAATTTAAGATAAAATATAGAAGCATGAGATCATGTGGCCCTTCCATTTTTCCTCAATATTTGGCAATAATTTATATGATACAATTCATCATAAAAACTTTTAGCAAACAAACCTTTCCCTTACCGTAAGGTGTTTAACAAGCATTTTGGTACCATTGCACCACAACAAGTCCGCATCTCTTGAGAGAGGTATTCTTTACCACTGCTCTTCTTAGTCAGGGGAAGCTTGCAGAACAGGGGATCAGCAGGTCTTTCTGTTTGGGCAAGTGCAGGATCTATTTGTCTCTGGAAACAGTGATGATGGAAACCCTTCTAAATCTCCTTGCAGCTCTTATTAACTTGATTTCCCAGTTAATGCTTTGACCCCTTCACTTACAACTATGGTACACTTATGAGGCCTCCAGGCATAGACTAAAGCACAAACCCCTCCCTCCTTCTCCCACACTTGATGACTAGAATTGCTTGAGGTTAATTAGTCCCCCAACAGACCTGGCCCTGGGCAACTGCTTCAGTTACCTGCCTCTAAACCTGTATCTCTTTCTGCATCTTGACTTTTATTTTTTGCCTTGCTGGCTAGTTGGCTTTCCTACAGACAGAATCTGAATGTGTTAAAAGCAATGGCAGAAAGTGCACCTGCTGCAGCTGAACCAAAGTGTCACCTGTCATCTCCTTACCTCTTGTGGTTCTCCACTTGTCAGTGCTCCCAGGCAGCCATGGCAGCTATGAATTCAACAATTAGCGTTTCATGTTTCAAAAACAATTACGAGCAATTGGCAAGTAAATTCTTTATTCTCGACCCTACCTTACAACCTCTCCCAAGAGCTCAGTTGAGACTTGAAGTTAGATCATGGTATATAAGTATTTCTGGCAGGAAGGAGATGCCTATGAAGATATCAAATATTCAAGATGTTCCTGCTTCATGATTTCCGGTTAAACAATGTGTATCCCCAGTGCTCACACAGTTGCAGGCAGCATTTTGGCGGTTGTCCTAGTATTGTCTAACTGCCACATGTCACATCAACATGTCAGGTACTATGCCCTGTGTTCCCTATTGAGAAAGGCTGATTCAGTGAGTCAGGACAAACATGTCAAGAGGCATGTTTTTAGTTGATTCACAAGAGGCTTTTTTACTCTGGCTTTAGGCATTTTGGGGAAGAGGGGCAGAGTCTCATATTACCCCAGAGAACTAGGTATTTTGCCAGAAGAGGAGAGCCAGGGTAGGGATACTTGTTTTCTTAATGCCAAATCAACACAGGACTCTTTCAGTCATCAGCACACAAATGTGCAAACCTCCATTCAGGGAGGAGGGAGTCAATTTAAATTAGTATTTTCTGAAGCTTTTTGCCTGACTGTTAGCTCATTCCCTAACCCTGTTTTGACCTGCTCGGGCTGGCTGCCTTCCAAATAAATTTTCTGTAAGGGGACTCTAAACCTCCCACACAGCTATGGTACCAGAAGCCAGTCTTTGTCCAGAGCTTTTATTTAGCTCTACAGACATAGCCAGAGTGAGCCAGGCTTTGATGCTACTTGCTCAGCTCTTCTGCCAGTAACAAGCGTGGGGAGCTCACAGAGACTTGTGGAGAGGGCGGAGAAGGAAGGGAGGCAGTTGTAGAGATAAAAGCTCTTTGCATCGCACTTGTAAGAGTGGCTGGCTCTTTGCATACTACAGTGCTGCTAGTGGATTGGAACAGATCACAGACTGATCTTGACAGCCGCAGTAAGAAATGTCAGAAAAGTGTGTTTCAGTCCAGTGTGGGGAAGGGAGAGGCCAGGAGCCTTGTGGTTGTTCACAAAAGTCAGCCAGGAGGAGAATAAAGGCCAGTTCTCGGGGGGAGGTAAACTCTCCACAGATTTGTGGAAAAACAAACAAACAAACAAACAAACAAACAAAACCAAGGTAAAGCCTAAGAGTTTCCAACTGCTTTTAAACCTGACAGAAAACTATGGTTTAACCTGCAGCATAACTGGAGAAGAGGTTAGGATCGCAGGTCCCTGAGGAACGGAGAACAGGGGGTGAAAACTTGCTTGAAAAGCTCTCTGCAGAGCAAACTGCTGCATTAGGATGTCGGTGATCCTGTGAGGCACTTCCACATGGTCTCTGTTGCAGCTTTGGTTGCTTGTGGAGCTTCCCAGTAGCCCTGGCAGGTGGAAGAGTCTGTCCCAGGCAGTCAGCTTCTCCCAGACCAGCCACAGAAACTTCTGTGTCTCTCCATGTGCTCCAGAAACCACACATTTCTGAAAGATTTTGTTCAGTCCTGACATGTGGTGAGGAAATCGGGAGTTATTATGGATGTATAAACATGCTCAGAGGGAGCAATTACTCCTGGCATGTGAATGATAGGATCAATGCGTGTACATTCTGAGTAGCCTTTGCCCCGCCTGCTTGGTGCATAGGGGAGATCATTTTTAGCAGTGCAAGTAGTCTGCCAAGGTAGATTTTTCTACCTTTGCTGCAGTTATGAGGACTGGGAAAGGCCAGAGGAGAGACATCTGGTGGAAGAGTATGGATGGAAAGCAAGCTTGCTTCTAAAAAAGAGAAAAAGTTTGGACCAAGCTAATAATCCAAAAGCTAGGTTAATTAAAATATTTCATCCTGTCATTCTGATGTTCACGGAAGCAAACCAAAATACTTAATAGTGCCCTTCAGGGTCAGACCACGCTTTGCTTCACTTCACTTTTAGCTGCCTCTCCCAGTCATTGTTAAGTGCAAGCCTCCAGCTCATAGGGACATCAAGTTTATTAAGCAGAAATCAGATGAGACCACATTATACGGGTCTGGGTCCCAGGATCACCAGGTGGTTTCTGCTGAGGACCAACTCTGATACTTTAGCTTGATCATCCATTTTTGGGAATTCAGTGGAAACCCATCCTCTACAGTAATGATGATAAGGTATCACCAAATGAGGTACATCACAAGATGTAAAACATTAGCTGAATTTCATATTATCAGAAAGCATTTTGGGCTGAAGTACAAGTGCACTGAAAGGTGCAACATGGAAGAGGAATGTCTTGAAACAAACCCTTCCAATGTCCACAAGGGACCAGTAGGGAGGTTGGGATATGGATTTGTGTTAGGTTCCTGCAGAGTCTACAGAATTTGAGCTTTGATTTCTTCAAAGTCCTTAGAAAATCTCTGATTGAAAAAATCTTGAATTGTTTCTCCCTCAAAAGGCAGACATCAAAATGACAGAAGTTGAAGAATGTATTTGTTGTGACTCTAGGCTGAAATCAATATCACAGTCTCAATGACATGAGAAAAGAGCAGAAAAGAAGCAAAAAAGAGAAGACTGACTCAAAAAAAAAAATCCATCATATTTTTGGAGAAGGCAAATATATGAGAAAAAGGCAAAAATTAGTCTTAAACCATTGCATATTATAAACACAGTGACACATTCAGAAGCCCAGGTTGCTTCTCTGTCTTCCTCCTCAAGTTCTCCAAACTGTTCTACCTTCAACCTGCCATGATGGCACTGCTCTTCCTTGGGCCAGACAGTGTAAGCAACAGGTGACCCCCAGGATATTTGCTCACCTTTAATGTGACTTCTGAGCCACTCTTATTTTGATATTGTTGGTAATAGAAAGTGTAGTGTAGCTGGATGCTCTCAAATAAGTGAGAGCACTGCAGAGTGGAACAGCCACATTGGTGAGCTGAGAAGCTGGTGTTTCACCATTCCAAGAACCAGCCTTGAAGCAAAATCATTGGAAATGTATATGTGTCACTCAAGGTTTATTTCTCCAGGTTAAGGTGGAGATTACCTTTTCCTGGAACAATTTGAGGGAGTACACAGGAAAAAGAGCTGACCTCCAGCTGTCACAGTTTAAAGAAGAGGTTAAAAACCCAAGGATAGATACCATCTCCAAAGGAGATGCTTCTTTGCTTCCTCTCTGTTCATCCTCAGGACTCTCGCCTCATTCATGAAGGTTGACAGTAACTAGATTAGTCCTGACCATACTCTGTCTGCCTTGAAATTTAAAATCTGTCTATCCTTATGTCTGAAAGACATAATTTTTTGCATGCTTCCAAGCTTGCAAGCCAAGCAAAGGAAGGCAGACCCTTTCCTGGGCTGCTAGCTCTCCCTAGCTCATCAGTTAGCACCAAGAGTCTTGATCCTGTGGCTCACCTGTTCTCTGAGCCTCTGCTGGTGTCAGCCTCGTTCATCCACTTCTTTGTCCTCTTCTGCTTCAAAACCCTATATTCCTGTGACTCCCTCTCAGCCACCAACAATGACAGGGCAGTACTTCAAGAGGGGACACCAGAACAGATTTTATTTTAATGACGGTAACAGGAACTTCAGAAACGTTGTTCCATTTGGTCCACAGCTCCTGAAATGGCACAAAGTTATTTCTTATTGTTCTCCTCCTAATTTTTCTTTATTTACCCCTTGTCATAAATTAAAATGGAACCTCATTTCTTCCTCAGAAAGGGGTAAACAAAACAACAGAAGGATGAGTTACAGCTCCATTTTTTTAAGACTTCATGTGCTTCAAAGGAACAAGAGCCAGCCTTTCCCCAGCTCTGCATCACCAGAACAAATAACTGCCAGAGGCACAACAGGCTCCTCCAAGGCTTTGCAAATACCACTAGAAACAAGAAATCAAATGTGAGAGCTTCCTCAGGTCAGACAGAGTCCTCTAGAGTTACTGTAGCTCTTTTCTTTGTAAAGCATTTCCTTCCTTGTTCTTTATCTCAGTTGGCTGGTTAGAAGATCTCCAAAACTCAGGTTGAGAGGCTAGTGAGCTGCAGGGAAAGGTCCTGCTGTCCTGTCTGTAAGATGAGTTATTTCCTCTGGTGGAAGGGAGTATTTGTCAGCTCACTAAATCCTTCAGCATGGGGCAATTTACTCAATATTAGTGTAATACTCAGTATTTTGCTGAGTATTAGTGACTCTCAGATGCCTTCAGCAATGCAAAGGATTCAATTTCGCTAGCTCTCATGAGTTTGTCACAGTATTTGTGTTTGTATTTTTTTTTTTTTTCAGAAAAGTGGCAGACTGTGTTTTTGTTACCCTTTGGCCTTAAGAAAATACAAGCCTTCCAGCCTTCTAGATTCATGTATAAACTCGGTTGAAGTCAGTCAGGAATGTTAAGACTGATTGGGAAACTGAGGTCTGAAGCCTGGGAGCAGTCCCCAGAGCTGGGAGGAGGGTCTGGGGCAGAGACAGCTGATGGCCCAGAGCAGAAGACCGGGTGTCTCAGGGGGAAGAGGTGGAAAGAGGGATGGGGAGCCCACAGAAATGAAGCGACTGTGGTTGCTGTAGGGATAAAGAAGAGGAGATGGAGACAAAGAGCTTGGTGAGGAGAGAGCAGGCTCGAGGTAAAAACATGTTGATAGTTTCAGTTTTGGGGCTGACGTATGGAAGGACATGGGGAGTTATGTGTCCAACTCTGAGCATTGCTTTTCTCCAGCTGTCAACACAGAGCTGTGAAATGCAAGGACAGAGTGCATGCCTTACCAGGTCTGGTGGCTGGTCCCTATAGATGGGGATATGGCAGTGTCGCTGCTGTGGGGCCTCTGCCAGCCCCAAGCAAAACAACTAACAATTCCAACCCTGTGGATTGCCCAAATCGGTGTTTATAGGATGTTACCTAATAGAGGTACCTAAAAGAGCCTTAGATTTCTGTTCTATTTGTGTGGCTGTGAAACTATGAAGACTTTAAGCGGAACTACTGTCAAGAAAAAACACACCAAATTCAGAGACTGCTGCTTGCAGACTTAATGATTTCAAAGATATGCCATGTCAGAAGTAGCTGCAAATCAGTCTTTGATGACATATATACTTAATGTTGCCAGTGTCATATGAAAAGTCATCTCTAAACATGTAGGACTTTCTCATAAGGCACATGCAGTAGAGGAGAGGTGTTAAATTCAAATTACATAAGTAAATTTTTAGTTTTCCCAGCTCAGGAGTGCTTTTTTTGGCAACAATAGTAGTGTTATTCTAGCTCCCTGTATTCCATATAGGCCAATGCTGAAGTTTTTGAGAGGCACTATACACTGAGGTGCATAATGACATCTTTTTTACTGTAAGAGTTTGGAACATTAATGCTCTTTAAGCAGTTTATAGATTTTGCTTAGGCTGGTGTTGTTTATTATTCAGTCTTGCATATGTTTGAATTCAAGCTCTACAAAGCCTTTATACATGGCGTGTATATGTATGTAAGTATATGTGCTTAGTTATAATGAAACATTGTTCCATCAGCTTCCTCAACAGACCTACAAATGGAACCCTGTTTACTGTTTTGTACATGATATATGTGAACGGCATGTGTTCCTATGCTAAAACATGCATATGCAGAGAGAAGGCATAGAAGTTTTTCTCAAAAAAGGTTGTTTTTGCATTTTGCTGTTTGTGTTGCTGTATACCAGGAATGCATGAATATGATAACATTTTTTGTAACTAGGTAACTCATCTATTTCCACAGCCTTTTGACTTCTAGGAACCCTAATTGGTGTGCCATTAGGCGCAGTGCTAGTTTCACTTTGAAAAAATATAGCAAACTCTTCCAGTATGCATCATTAATGACTGCATAGCACACAAAATCGTTCTCCATGAAGAAAGACAGATGGCTTCTTTATGTTTTTAATATTGCACCCAGTTAAATCTTGCACTTGCTTTTATTCAATAAAATCTTTTGTCTCCTCTGCACTAAGATGTATTCTAGCGTTTACGGCCTCACAACTTAGACAAATAATTACTGAATTTCCATCTCTCACTGAAGGCACAGATACGCTATAGATACAGATGGGACTGTAGTGTGTTTATGAAACTGATAGATCATGTTTAATCAGTGGTTTCCTAGAGTGACCTTCAGAGATATAAACAGCTACCATCAGGTAGCTGAGTCTGAAGCCCAGCCTACTATGAAGAAAACAGAGGTAGGTAGGGCATGTCCAGAGGGCAAATCAAAGGAGGAAAGTCATTAAGGTGCTCTAAATTGTTCTTTGAGGGGAAGCTACCTCTGCAGATTAGGCATGGTGCCTAGGGAAACTGCTGCAACAGTATGAACACCTAAATAGTGTCCCCATAAATACAGGTTAAACTCTCCTCTCAGGCAAGGAGACAAGGAAGTATCAGAGGAGAGACAGTCTTGGCAAAAGCTTTGGTTATAAAAAGTCTTTGGCCCCAAGGGGATCCTGAGCATCTTGTGCCTCTCCTCCAGCTGTGGTAGCTGAGGACCACCCAGGTCTCAGCCAGGGCTGAGGAGGACTGACTGCCATTTTTGTGTAGCACATAAAAGGAAAAAAAAGAGAGAGGGAAAGAGAGGGAGAGGGAGAGGGAGAGGGAGAGGGAGANGGAGAGGGAGAGGGAGAGGGAGAAAGAAAAAAAAAAGCTGAGGCAAAGACCCCCTGCTGTAATTTAGAGTGCTAGAATAAGTTTATGCCATGTGTTGCTGCTCTCCCAGGTGTGGTGGTTTCACCCTGATGGACTGCTAAGCTTCACCATGACTGTTCTTTCACTCTCCCTCCTCAAAAGGAGAGGGGGAGGAAGAAAGTATGATGGGAAAGAAAAAGGCTCATGGGTTGAGATAATNAAGCAAAGGCTGTGCGGAAGCAAAGAGAGAGATAAAACAAATATTCTCTACTTCCCATCAATGAGTGATGTTTGGCCACGTCCTGGGAAGCAGGGCCTCAATACGCATAGCGGTTGTTCGGGAGGACAGACATCTTCATAACGAGAGCCCCCCTTCTCCTTCCCCTTTCCCAGCTTTTATTGCTGAGTGTGACATCATATGATATGGAATATCCCTTTGGTCGGTTTAGGTCAGCTGCCCTGGCTGTGTCCCCTCCCCATTTCTTGCCCACCCCCACCTACTGGCTCTGGGGGGTCTGGAGAGAGTCTTGGTGCTGTGCCAGTGCTGCTCAGCAAGAGATAAAATACAGGTGTGGTATCAATGCTGTTCTAGCTACAAGTGCAGAGCACAGCAGTGTATGGGCTGCTGCACAGAAAGTCAACTGAGCACACCAGGGGATTGGAGAGCTTCCAGCCACGCTCTGAGAGCAAGCCTCAACAGCCAAAGCATCCTTGTGTTTGCTTCAGGTAGCCGGGCTGGGCAGGGATATTGGTCACAGGAGCGGTCTATTACCTGCTGATTCTGTGATATAATTGGAAAACAGTTTTTAAAGGTTGTTGGAAATGTATTTACAGGGAGTCTCTGGTGCTTGAAGCTGAGGAGAGGGCAGGCTGTCTTCTGGCTTATTTCCCACTCTGTGCCAAGCACTGGAATGACATGGGGAAGGTGAGGTGGCCGCCTCTCCAGCTAGAAGTTAGTGACCTGCTCTAAGCTACTTACCTAAGCTCCTCTGAGGTGGTCAAAGCAAGGAAGTGATTCCTTCCCCCATCTCTCCTGATGTTATAGGGTCACAGGTGACCAGCTCCACAGGATATCTATCTATTTCAGATCTACACCTCTTGGGACTTGATTTTCTTCCTTTTGGGCCTGCCACCCGCTGCTGGTATCACACAGGTCAATATCTGCTTTCTCACAATAACATTAAAAAAAAAAAAAAAAAGCCAGTCTGTGGTGAGAGACAGCACATGTGAACTGAAATGGGGAGGGGCACGTTGTGTTTTTCAAATCTTAGGTGACCTTTTGCTGTCAAGTAGCCATTCTCTAGACTGTTGAAGGGGTAGGGCAAAACAAAAATAAATAATTCACCTTCCTTCCCATCAATGAAAGCAATAACATGAAAGTAAAGGATGGAGCTTATTAGCACCCTAAGTGAGCAAGGACAAATTGAAGTAAATCACTCTTAGAAAACCCTGCTCTGCAGAGAGCAGAAGAGCCTTGTTAGGGAAGTCTTGTGTAGCCCCTCACTTGGGCACTGGTTTGACCACGGAACAGTCATTTAGTCTGGAGGGACAAACGAGTAAAAGCCCAAGCATTTTTCATTGATACTTGCATCATGAATGGTCCAACTTCAGCCTTAACTAGTGTTTGGGTTTCCTTGGATATCACTGAGAATGAGGACATCAAAGGCTCAACCTGGCTGCTCTAGAGGTAAAAAACTGTGATCCAGAACCAGAATCATTGTTTTCTTTTACAACAATGTAACAACAGCATATGATAGTTGGAGAATTTTTAAAAATGTTGGAAAAGAGCACAAGGAATTCACGCTATTATTTTTGCAGTGGATTCAATTTTTTGTTTATTTTATTTTATTGTCATTTTTCAAATCCAGATGAAGAGGAAGCTCAGGCCATCTGTACTTTCAGGATAACCTGGACAACAGCTGTTTATTTTACATCAGTGATGAACATTTTGTTCTCCTCTGTGATTTGTCATCTGTTTTTTGTTTGTTGGTTTTATTTTTTACTCCTATATTCTTGCCTCACTAGGTCTAATTTTTCTCTGAGTTATAGGGATATAAATCAATACTGAGTCCAATGAAGTCAGTGGTGTTTTGCTGGCATGGAGATGGCATTTTCTCAATGGAGAAGAAGTCTTTGGGCATTGCTTCCTAGTGCTGTCACACAGTCTTCTGTAACTGTGCAGAGATGCGGAATCTAGTGATTTTCTGAACCAGCAATTTTAATATTTACTTACAAAATACAGCCATATGGTCATTTGTCTCTTGGTCCTAAGGGTCCACATAGCTTTGTATGCTTCCTCTCCAAGGTCACCACAGATGAAGAGCACCTTGGGGACAGAAAACAACAATAGCAACAGCAACACTCACTTCTGCTGGGTGGCAGCAGATTTGTTCCATTCCCACAGTGTTGTTGGGAACTTCCATCGATTGGGAGGCTTTTAATTTTCAAGTTATGTAAGAAGAAGAGCATGTGTATGAAAGGGAAAGAGATATACACAGAAGGAAAATTCTGTGCAAAGCCTTAGTAAAATATGCCTTAGCTAGAAATGGTGAAAAATGCTATTTTGCCTCATCTGGCGTAAAATGTCTTCTCCAACTCAATTCGTATTTTTGTTTTTATTTTCTTTTTCCCATTGAACTACAAGTAGGCATTCAAGAGTCGAGGTTTATCTGAATGTGGAGCTGTGACCACTATCCTAAGCAGCATTGATCTCTTTCTTTAAAAAACAAAATATTTTTCATTATCCATTCAGTCACTCAACTACTGGTTTTGTTTCATTGGCACAAGTTGTACTTGGGTTGGAAGCCTATTCCAAAATCATTCTCCAGGTCAGTACAGTCAGGCAGAGACATAGGCATGATGGCTGCTAGTGACCAAGAGGACTACCTATGTTCACCTTTCTCTTTATGGCACATCCCCTCTTCCTCTCTTTCCTCTTTTAGATTTTATTTTTCTCTAATTACAGGTTGGAGTACCTCTGGATGCCAACGGGTTAAGGCAGGAGATTTGTGACCCTATTGTTTAAATCTGAACAGTTTGAACTGTACATCAAATTGAAAATGAAAGTGCCTAAAGATCTTAAAATTCAGAGGGGAAGATGAATGGTAGGTGGCTTTTTGGCTCACGCTTCTTAAGTGCTGCTGTGTGCACCCATGATCTTTATTTGCCTTTCAATCACAAACAAAAACTCACTACTCCTGTTCCTATTCCTTGCATCTGCTTATAAAAAAATCTCTCTGGGTGATGCCTGATGGCTTTTCTCAGATACATAATTGAAGAAAGGGGAACCTCTGAGGGTGGGGGTGGGTGGGATGGGTGGGGAAGCATTCAACCACGTTTAACCTTTTGAATTAGATGCACAGAAGTCTTCAACCCTAAGGATGGTTTCACACAGATCCTGAACAAGATAAATATTCAAGAAGGCTCTTGAAAGTGTTATTTTTCTGTACTCCAGCCTTCTTGAATTTCCCTCCTAGCTCAGACTAGTTCGTGTCACATTTCATGCAAGTTGTAATCTCCAAGGGGAAAAAGCACTTAACCATGCTGTCAGGCTCTTACTTCAGGCTCTCAAAAATCTTCTGCTTCATCTGAACACTAGTGTATATGCATGAGACTTATAGATATTGTCTGACTAAACAAATCAAACCACCAGCTATCTCATGGGAACTCCTGAGGTAGCTTTACTCCCCTACTCTTCAAAATGTCAGCACATCTTTTAATATGATTGAAAGCCTGTTAGAAATGCCAACCAAGATGTCATAGTTTGCAAACAAATGAATTTAGGTAAACAAGCTTAATACTTTTGCCCTAATTAGACAGGATTTGGTAACAAGAAGTTAGAAAGATCTATATATATATTCATGAAATAACATGTATAAAAGTATATTGTGTATATTTATGTAAGCAATATAGCAATATTATATAAGAGCATATATATTGTTTTCCTATTGCTATCTAAGTGTAATTTCTAGTGGCCTTAAGAAATCTGGGAACTCTAAAAGAAGGATGCATGTGTGATCAAGAATATATGAAAGCTATCCATAATCACACTTGGAAAAACAGCAGTAAATTACAATGTCTTAAAATATTGTTAATCTGCATCTGAAGAAAAACATAACTTGGTGGATGTTCCATGAGAAAGCAGATTATCTGGAAAAGTGATTCACAGAAGAATAGGCTCTCTGAAAAAATATACATTGATGGATGGTCCACAGTATGAATGTGTTATCAAATTAAAGGAAACAGGAACCTTCTGTGGGAAAATCAATTAACCTTGTATGTGGACCACATAAGTTAATCACATGAAGAACCATCAAAGTTGACCATAACTAATAGCTTAGGTTGTGTGGATAAGACTCTGTCATACACCGCTGAGTTGTGCAGACACTGCTTTTCTACTTGGGTATGTAGAATTGTTCAGTCTTATATCCCCTACTGTAATGCTATGTATGCCAGCATTAGTTTAGTAATAGTAAAGGGATATACATTTTATTGCTGGTGTTTGGTTTGGTACCCCACCCTTGAGATGTGCCTGTAATTTGGATGCAATAGAGGGATTTCTTCCACATTACTTTTGCAGTTCTTGCAGACCCTATGGAACCACACACAGCCCTACAGAAATATGAAGGATTGGTCTGGGCCTATTTTTCTTCCTTTCTTTTTTCATTTTCTTTGCTTCCACATTCAGTATTCTGGCCATCACTGAGACGCAGCTCATGGTTCCTGAAGAAAGCTCAAACAGCCCAACGAGCGGCGTGAGAACAAGCTCTTGATGCAGTACTCTTGTACTCGACATCTCTGCACTGGCAAGCATTTACAATTCCCCTTGGGTGTCTCTAATTATAATGTATGGTTCATTAAAAATGACAACAGAGTTCACCGAGCCTGCATTCTTGTGATTAATTGCAATGCTTTCCTAATCAGTTGTTGTTATTTATACTTCTGCCTTTACGCAACTGATTATACTGTACATTTACACCATTCAGAGAGTAACAGAAGGGACATGAAGGGCATGTTTACATGATGCAATGGAATGTGGTGCAGATATGCCTGAACTAGCGGTGACCCAGGCTGTGTGCTGGCAGAGCACAGAGCTGCACTATGCTAGAGATACTACTCTGGGTCTCAGTCTCAGAGCCACAAGGAAGTGACACCAAGCTCATAAGTTCTGCCTCTCAGAAGGATTTGCTAAACTCTGTGAATAGCTGTGGAGACATGGTTTTTCAGCTTTCAGTTCCAGAGCTGTCTGCAGTTAGTGAGCAATCGCAGGCAGCTCGAGGCAGGGATTTCTCAGGAGCTCCATTTGAGTGTTCCTGCTTGAATCTCTCTCTATGTGTGTGTATGTATATATATATATATATGAGATATCAGATTTCAGGACCCAGAAGCTAAATCCTGCTTTTAAGCCTCCTAAAAATAACTTTATAATTTCCTAGATCCACTGACTGCTGTGTATTGAAGAACCCACGGAACAAAACCTAAAAAAATCTCTGAATATCAGCTCCTGTCCAACAGAAGGAACAAAAATATTGAGGGTGCAAAACTCCATGTTAAGTTGCCAATAACAAGGGTGTAGTTTGATTCACCTTCAGTTTACATTTGTGTGCAAATGATTTATGGTTGTTCTTTTATGATCTGAGCTAAGGTGCTAAACAATTTTGGGGGCCTGCTGCTGGATATCCCAACCTAAGACAGATACCTGTAATTGGATTTTTTGAGGAAGCTATCTCCGGGAATAAGTTATTCCCTCTTGGGGACACTGGATGTGCCTACAAAAATTGTTGCAGTGATGCGGCAGCTCATTTTTCAGTCTTTTTGAGGAGAAGCTGCAAACTGCCTATGTTATTACAGATCTTTCCTATGTTTCTCTTCAGTTTTCTGTTTGCTACACATCTGCTCTGCAACTCTCCTTTTCCTTAGTTTCAGGCTTTCAGTTGCAATCTAATGCTATTTGCACAGCATTATTGCCTGGAGGCCCAACTCAACTTTGGCAAGTCTCCTACTGGCATATTATGTTAATAACTGATTGGTTTTGTTCTCAGCAAGAGCAATTTGTTCCAACAACTGGGATTCATCCCACTTGTTTAGCGAGTACACAGCTACACTCTAGCACAAACATTAAAGGCCAAGATCTTTAAAAATAGAAAGGGAGGGACCACCAGCAACACTGCATCTGATCCAACAGCTGCAGGCAACCACAGAGTAGCTGCCTAGCCCAAACTGCACACCCACACCTCACCCCACAGTCACAGAGCCATTCCCAGCTCTTGGGGGCAAATTTATTTTTTCAGACTTCTGACTGATTTCCTGGTGTTTCTGAGCATCCAAGTGCCCCCACCAGTTTCAAATATTTATACTTTTTAGCTAACTCATTGTTAAAAGTTTGGCCCACGGTGGTATGTCGATGCAGGAGGAAAAATCACACAGATATGTGCCTGCAACTTACTGCATGAATTCATATATAGCAAAGGGATTGAAGGTTGCATGGAGCATGCTTATCTGTAGTGTATTTGTTCTTCAATACGTGCAAAGTATGTCCCTAATATTAGAAGCATTTGTATTTGTCAATATGAGGATGTATCTCCAGAGTTTAAGCTAGGCATTTTAACTGCCTGAATTCCAAACTGGGAAGTTTCCAAAAAAAATACTCCCAGACAAACAAAAATCCTGCTCATGAGCCACGAAAAATAGTACGTGAGAATTTGTCATCACATGCAATTTGCATTTTTAAAATGTGTCTGTGAAATTTTACAGTCAACTGCATTTCAAGTCAGCAATTAGATTAAAGAAGCCAACAACTGCAGCTGTGACAAGTACTCCGTTACGTGAAAAACCATAAACAATCCTCTTGTCCCCTAGTAACAGCTCTGATGCGAATGAATTTTAGCGTAGTGCTCAACTTTTGCCTCTTCAAGGTTGTTTTCATCCTTGATACAGTATAGCTGGAAACCCTGAAAGAGTTGGAATCCAAACAAGATGCGCATTTAATAATAAAAACTGCTCTTGGTCCTTTACAGAGCATCTTTTTGGGTGCCATTAATATCAGCTGTAGAGCAGCATCAGAGCCACAGCGGGTGTTTTTCCAGCACGTGGGGTGGGATGGCATCCTGCTGCTCCCTTGCTGCTCCCTTCTAGCCCATGGTCCGCCACATACCCAACATCCTCTTTGGAGGGAAGGCCCCTGGGGACACACATGCATCACCTTCCCTGGAGCTAGGAGCACCCTAGCAGCTTGTCTTGGGGCTTTAATGGCATCTGATTATTGGCAGGGACATTTTGGAAATCGGGTCTCTGTGCAGCATTGCAAGTGGAGTACCAAAAAAGGAAAAAGAAAGGGCAGGCAGTTTTAGTCATTTTAGAAAATGTCATCTAGTATTCAACAGTGGGTTTTAAAACACATCTCTGCATCAGTGGGAAATCTCCTCTGGCTTTCAGAAACACTCCTGCTGCAGCGGGCTGCTGGCTGTGCCCACAGGGCACAACCCACGTGGGACAGCACGAGGTGCTGGCAATTTGCTGTAAGTGTAAGGCATGGCTCTGCACGGTGTTTGGCTCCTGTCGTTGCCATTCTCCAAGAATGCTCGTCAAGAACAACAGTTGTGAGCTGTTGTCATGCTTAGGTGAGCTGGTGAGAACAGATGTTTCAGTCCACAGCCTCCTGGCCACCTTTTACACAAGCACCATGGTTCATGAGTCAGATGAAATGCAAGCTTTCACTTCACCTTTGATTCAGGGATTCTTCTTCCCTGAAGTATATGTTAATATGAATTCCTTTCTTAACATCAGAAGGCAAGTGGATAGCACAGGGAGAAGATAGTCAGAGACACAAAAGAAGAATGAAAACAAATGATGAGCTAAGGACAGAGGTGTCAGGCTGGGCAGGGGAAGAGACTGACTGATTATTAGGAGAATGTGTCCAAGCAACACAGGGAGGAAACAACCAGAAGAAACCAAGACGGTAGGAACAGTGTATAATTTTGTGGTCCTCTGTGATACACCTGCCACAGATGAAAGACTAAGATGGTGGTCAGGGGAGAGAAGAGCATGATGTGACTAAAAATAGCTGAACATCTTTTAGCTCAGCAAAATGAAGGTTGAGAAAGATGTGATTTATCTCTAGAAATATATCAAAAGAGTAAATGCCAGATGGAGAAGTGCTATTTGAGCTAAAGGGCAATTTTGGCACAGGAACAAAGATGAAAAAAATCAGCCATACATACATTCAGCCCAGAGAGCCTTCTAACCACCCGAGCAGCAAGAGTCCGCCACGTCCTGTCGGCTGGAGCCACCAGGGCAACCTAGGTGACTTAAGGGTGGAGCTGGCCAGTACAGAATCACAGAATCACAGAATCCTTTAGGTTGGAAGGGACCTTCAAGATCACCTAGTCCAACCTATGACCTAACACTAACAAGCCCTCCAGTAGACCATGTCGCTAAGCTGTACATCTAAATGTCTTTTAAATACATCCATGTCTGCCTGGCTTTGGCAGCAGGGTGGCTCTCTGCTCCTAATGTCCAGGTCTTGTTCTTGACAAAGCCAATGAAAATGGAAATGCGTGCAGGATTTGGTGGCAGCCTTTTTGTTAGCCAGCAGCTATGAATAAGGCTGAGCGCACTGAAAATTTCCATAGCGATTTCCACCCTCATCCAGCCAGTCCCCTGAAGCTCTTACCTTCATGTTTTACAATCACTTTACAATGGAAAAAGGTGTATATCCATGAAGACAGTGCTTCAGCCTTTGTCAACAGTTTTTCTTATTACACCTGAAGATACTAAACATGCTTTACGGGATCATTTGACATGCCTGCTAGTGCCCAATTCCAAATGGGCCATGTAAATTTTAAACAGAAATTCTTCTGAAAATGATATATTGTTGGCAGCATGGCAGTATCTCCCCTCACCTGCCAGCATTTGAGGTTCTCATCTGTTTCAGTTGTCATGATTTCTTGGTCCGCATTTAAGGCTACAGTAACTCACCCTCAGACTGTTGGACTGAGTTAGTGGGCAGAAATCAGCCCAAGAATCAGGCTTTGTTTTTACTTTTGTACGTCTGAAAGCAGTTTCTGGCCAAAAACTCTTAGCTTCCTAAATCAGAGTTGTTTCATGGCCTAGGCTACCGTTACCTGGTCAACTCTTAGATACAGCTTCTTTGTTAATGAAGCCTGTAAATCTTTACATAATTATCAAACAACAGTAATATTATTAATATTATGATATCAACATTTGTATTAATAATAAATAATAAAAATACCTGTTACAGTAGAAAGTCGCTTGCTCCATGGAGTGGCTGTGATGTCAGTTACAAACCCTCTCCACAGCCAGCAAGGTTCCCAGCCAGAAGCATGGCTACATTTTCCCTAAAAGCAGATGTGTGTCATTGCTTTGCCCCTACTGCTCCTCTTTCATTTAGGGAGAAAGTTAGGGTTTTTTTTTTTAA
>VXAA01003334.1:87074-147571 GCA_013399115.1 Anseranas semipalmata | reverse complement strand
TTTTTTTTTGGCTTTGCATTTTACTGATAAGGGACAGGCCTACTTCTGGGGACATCTTTAGACAAACAACAATGCAGCCTGGATATTTGCCACCTTATCAGTATCAATGCACTTGATTAAACCAAAGTTGCACAAATTTCTAACCCTTCTGTCTATCAATTTCAGGTTTCAGTCCTCTACTGTATTTTGATCTTTCCTGTAGATGCATTAAGTTCTGGCATTTTTTTATGTCTTGAATTTTATGTAATCAATTAAAATGTAAATTTTCCATCAGTCTAGCTAATATTAACTTCATGTGGTATGCAAAGCCTGTCGAAAGCTCTGAGAGCTTTTCTGTTGACTGTGATGGGCTTTGGGTCAGGACTCTTAATAGCAGTCATTTGTTTGAATCTATTCTAGTTTAATGAGTGATTAGCAGATGTTTTTTCCACTCTTTACCCAGCAGTTGATAAACCAGAGTCCGTGAGGAGCTGTGTACTAAATAATAGTATGATTTTACAACCCTCAAATTGCTTTAGAAAATAGATTTATAAATCATGCACATAAAAGTAAAGAATATTGACAAATTTTCTCCTATAAAAGAGGAGGCTTGCTGTGGTTTACGTGAGTCTCTCAACAATAAAGTGCTACCTACTATGGGACACTGGGAAAACCTAGCAGATCTTTATATATCTTTGTGTCTTGTGTATTTCTCTTTTCTGTTCTCTTTTATTTGATATAATTTACATGTCTTCAGTACTCCACCTCAGATTCCTGTATCTGTTATGATGAGATTCTTGTTTAAATGAAGTCTCTTCATGCAGGAAGAGAGCTGTGCCAAGAAAAAAACCCTTGATTTCCCAATTACTTGTTATTATTCTTTAAGTCACCTTCCAATCCAAGCAGCATTTCTAGCGCTGAGAGATACCAACTATCAGGATTTGTTCTACTCGACCTTTCATGATATTTAGGCATCTGGCTTTCCAGCTCAAGTAATCAAGATGATAATTAAACCTACATCTTTGTGAATGTCAAAACTGTCATCTGCATTCAGAATGTTACAGGTCTTCAAGAAATGATGATCAAGAGAAATTTAACATCAGTGAGGTCATTAGGAAATTGTTCTAGCATTGGCTTCACCAAAAACTGTCTTGTCAAAGCAAATGAGATACATGGAAGTATGCTATATTAACCGCCTATATAGAATACCTAATCAGTGTCACTATAAACTAAGATTACTTTGTAAATTTAATTGCTGACAGTATTTTAGATAATGCCCAAACAGTAATAGTGGGTTATGGTTATCCTTCAGATTGTTTCACTATTAATACTTAGTCCAGTTCTATATGTATTTATTACACAGATTAATTACTTTCCTGCTGCAAATGAGTATTATATTTTTAGTGAAACAAACAGGCAAAACCCCTCAATGCTTCACATTAAATAATGGAAAAATAAATGGTAATTTGAAAATGAGTTAACGATGCAGTAACTTCCAACTTGGAATAAGGCAATGACAGGAGTGTTAAGTTCAGAGGAAAACATGCCTTGGAATTGTTCCCTTTTGCAAATGAAGTTGTGTCACAGTTTTCCAACCCCAATAAGCAGTCAGAAGTTATTTCACAACAGCCAACATGGTCCTGAGTTTCCAGCCAAAGCTGTAAGCCTGCTCTTGGCTCTCACTGACACCGAAGGGGAGGTGACTGGGACAAAGTGTTGACCATGATATGGGATCACTCGCATCACAGGATTTCTTCATGAGTGACCTGTCAGCTGCAACTGGAACAGCTTAGCCCAAAACACTGTAAATCTGGGCAAGTGTAAGAATTATTTCTCTCTCTCCAGCCTTGCTTATGTCTCTCTTGTGCTCCTGCCACATGGAAGCATCAACCATGGCAACTCCAGCTGCAGAGCACTGTGCAGCAGTGCTGCCACGCACCTGGCTCCTTCTGTCATTGCTCACAGGTTTCTCTGGTTTTGCAGCTAGTCAAAGAATTAAAACTACAAATGTGGGCTTGGAACTCCAAGTGTGGGCTTTAAATAGCCCTTGGGTTGACAGTATTTATTTCATTGGTTATAAATAGGGTCTACAATGACTGCGGACACCTCAGATAAATGTGCTGCGTGGGATGTGATGAATTCAGCCCATGTCCTCTTCAGTGTCAGGGGAATTAGACAGACAGCTTTGAAAGGCAAAGCAGCACATCCAGTGTGTAACTGCCCAGGAAGTACAAAGCTTAGGGAGAATCCACGACCTTGAAGGCATTCACAGGTGTCTGCTTGGGACTCAAAGCCTTTTCATGACAGGACACTCCCCTACATCTAAGATGCAGTTAGATGTAGTGCTTTTGCTGGCCCTTTATGCCATAGGCTGGTGCCTGGAGATGCCCAAAGCACGCTCTGGATCGTGTCCTGGAGATTTCCATCCAAACTGTCCAGCTGCTCAGCCAAGAAGAAAGAGCTCTGATAGCATGAGGAGCACAAAAGCCTCACTCCAGTCTGGCTCTTGGGCTGCCTGCAGTGGAGATTCCTTCGTGCTGGTCCCTGCTGCTGCAGTTGTTCATACATTTTGCATCAAATATCCCCAGAAGAAAAAAGCCAGAAAGACTTCACTGCTAATAATTTTAAGTACCTTTGCACGTACTTACATTACTGGTGTTTTGGACTGCAAACTTTTAAGAGTAGCCCTAGGCAGGAAGAATTCTGTACCAAATTAGTTCTGTCCCTGTGGATTAAATGTATAGCCTGCAGCAAAATTCAAGCCCAGGTGTATGGAGGGAGGTTCCTAATTGACTGCCTGCAAATTCCCCCTTTTTTCTAGTATTTTTCAAAGGACGGGAAAATGGAGTCTCTAGTGGCAGTGCTGGCATTTTAGATGGAGGAAGTGTGAAGCAGCAGTTAGTTGTTAGATTAATATAGCGTCTGATCTGTGAAACAGTTTCTAACACACAGAATGTGTGATGCTGTCTTGTCTGCTGGTACAGCTGAGCAAGTCATCGTCTGGCAGCACGTGTCTGCAGGTTGGAGCTCCGGGTAACCTGCGAGCGCATGGTTAACCTAGAGCAGTGGCAATACAAACTCCGACCCATGATATGGGTGAAGAACAGAGGACATGCCCACAGGTTTCATGCTGAACTGATTTAAAGTCTTTAGCAAACTCCCCATGCTCTGTCCCAGACTCCCAGGTACACACGTATAAAAAGCTTCAGCACCTGGAGAAGACAGTGCTAACTTGAAGGCTAGAGCATAAACTGAAATACATTTAAATACAATGTTAGAACAGATAACCTAAAGATTGCTGTGATGTATCATAGCACTGAGTACACATGCTGTTTGCCTCTGTGCATCCTGCCAGCTAGGATAATAGCTATTTTATCTCCAGATTTTTGCAGCAAGAGCAATAGCATCTGAAAGAAGCCAACTGCTGGTGGTAAACTGGGGGATAATTCACAGAGTTTAGCCTAAGGCTCCCTCTGTAGTCAAAGGAGAAAGATCGGTGCCTCCAAAGAGAGATTCAGAGCAGGGACCTGAGTGGCTTTGAGGAGGTCTGTCCAGGTAGGCCAGGAGCAAATCTGGCCTGAGCAGACACTTTCTGGATTTATCTCTCTTTCCAGGGGAGGAAAAACAAACAAACAAACAAAAAAACCCCACCACTGATTTAAATTAGGCTGCAATTCTGGAACAAAGGCATGCAGCAGTAATACATTGCAAAGGTAAGGTATGTCATCCAAATCCTTTATAAATATTGTGCTTGCTTAAGTATTACCTACATTTTAGTTAATGTACTCAAGAATTTGAACTCTGGCAGATTTTAGGGACAGTAGGTTTTCCTTTTTTTTTTTTTTTTTTTTTTTTTTTTTTTTTTTTAATATTCATTTCCCATTTCTTTTTTTTTTTTTTGTACTATTACATATTCCATCCATATGGCTTTAGTTTTTAAGTCTGACAAGTGACACGGTGTGCAGGGTAAGCTGCCAAAGGATCTGATTTTCAGAAGTCATGTGCCTGAGTCCACAAATCAGGCCCTTGCAAGCTAGCAGAACTACAGAGAAGAACCACCCAGAATCTGAAATAATTTTACAGAAGCTCAAACCCTGAATTTGCAGGAAAGTTTGAAGGCACTTATGAGAGATTCTGTCTTTGTTCAACAAGAATTCAGAGAAGCTTTGGGATTCCCTCCACTTTTAATTTAATTTTCAGCTGTCTGCCTTACTTCTTCCATTAGCAGGTAGTGCTTGCTGTTCTGACAGTTGTGACTATAAAACCAGTATCTTTGGAAATAGCCTCGATACTAAGGACCTCGTTTAATTGGGGAAAACAGCCTATCTAATAGGACTTGAAATCATTTAATATAATAATATATTATTATATATCATTATAATAATTAATTAATATTAATATTAATTGATAATATTTATCCATACATCAGCTTCAAAATACAGAAGGAAATACATCTCTTACCAGATATTCCCAATCACAAAGATAAGCTTGGGACATCAATAATTTTTTCTACTCTACAGTGTGTGCTGTACTGGAATATATAGACAATAGATGTTACCTGTGATCTGGGAAAAGTTGCTAGAACTGAACAGAAACTTGCTGAAGTCAGAGGGAGTCTTTCTGTTGACTTCAAAGGCCTTGCAATCAAATCTCTAGTGCTGAATATTTTACCTACTCCTAAAAGTTGTGACACATACCATTAGCTACCATGAAATTTAAGCAAGCGTGTGACAACTTGTTACAACACAAAGCATGGTAATCAGGTTTAAGGACAGTGTGCTTTCCAAATCTCCATTTGTCCTTAGAGGATTCTTAAAATGAACTTAAAAAAACCTTCTTGGAATCTGTCAGTATCCTGACTCCTCTAAAATAACTTCCTAACAGCTAGCAATAAAAAGTGTAATGAACACACAATTAGCATTCCTGATACAATTAGCATAGCTGGAGAAGAGTTCTTTGGCTCATTTTTGAAATATTTATGACTTGATTAATGAAACAAATAAACAGGACACCACTGTCTTGTTTTGATATCAAAAGCTTTTTTGTCTCCTAGGCAGGTAGAGATTGCATGTAAAGCAGAGGACAAACTTTCTGCTTTTACCAAGCAATGCCCCACGTGGAAGAGAGGTTGGGTTGCCATTAAGGACCTTGCCATGTCAGTGGATGTAGTTTTTCCCTTTTCCTTAATCTACTGCAGAAAACACTAGGAAATACAGTAGTTTAATGCTTAAGAATCCCCTTTCTACTTGTATGTCAATTTGAAAATACTTTCACCTATTTTTTTCTTTAAAACTGTGTAAGACTATTACATGACATTTAAAACCTAATTAAACATTAAAATTTAGCCGAGCACCAAATTTAGTCATCATACTCCCTTCATCCCCAGAAAAAAAAAAAGTAAGCAATTAATCTTTAAATCCTTTTTAATAAATGAATATTCATTCATCAATATTTTTCATAAAGCATCTCTTCATCATTCCATTTTACTATTCTTTTTCCAGTGCTGAAGAATACCAAAAATACATAGATGTGCCTTAAGCAAAAAAGACTGGGTTTTAGTTTATCTTTACAATGGGATGAAATCAACTTAGAGTTAAACCACCATAATATTTCTACTGTTTATTGACCCTTTGGGCTATAACACAAGATAGTTCCATTTTTTTAATGCCTTTTACAAACAAATGATGTGTAAATGTTATTTATAGTAGTATGAGTTAGAAATGAGTTAATTAGCTATAAATACATTACTCTGGTGCAATTTGGTTGGAATTATATTTTTTTAGTCTTAAAGCCATCTATGGTTAAAGTCATACACTGCAGCTAGCATAAAGTGACAATAGCCAGAAAATGTGAGGTCAAGGTAAACACTGTTCTTAACACATGGTTGTGTGTGTGTCTGTGTGTAAGAAGTGGTGCTGGGACTGGAAGGGAATTGGCAAAAAAGGCACAAAAATGTGTGTTAAGGATGAAGTGTTAACCTTAAGTGAGTATTTCCTGGCTTTTTTCAAGTCCAACCAAGACTTCAGTCTGTTCAAAGTCCAAGCTGCTCATGCCCCATGGAACTCCGCTAGACCACTGAATACGAAAAATCATGAAAACCTGAAAGGTACAACTGCTCCCTCTTTGCAATGAGAGGAAAGGTGGGAAGTACTGTTTCAGGAAGGGGGCTGCCGTAACACATTGCCTCTTACCCCAGTAAGGGGTTAGAGCATTCTCAGAGACTCAGTTCTTTTGCCCATGCAGGGGCTTGGAAATGCATGTTACCTCTTCACTCTGGCCAGACTGTAATTTGCCCATCTACTTAAGAATCCTGACTGAAGCCTCTGGAGAAGTGGCTTCAACAAGATGTGAAGTATCACAAAGAAAAAATCTCTTCTTGTTGTTTTTAAAGATCCCTGCCTGATCACACAATTTCTAGGAGCTGGAGCTTGAAGAAAAGAGAGAATTGTGATTAAATCATCAGGGTGGGACCACAGTCTTCCTGAATCCCCTTTTTCAGCATAGTTGTTTAGGGCACTTACTGAAGGACTTACTTTGTTAGGGTAATTTTTCCAAAGCAAAGCCTACCGTTTTTAAGTTTTATCAAAATCAGATTTTTTTTTGTTTAATTATATTTTGATACTAGGATAAAAACAGGGGAGGGATTTTCAACAAAACTACTAAATACGTACTTTGGGGAGGTGTTAATTGTTTTATTACTTTGACTATAATGATGACAATGAGCTCTATAATCCCTTCACAGAGATATTAAAGAGCTCATAATACATTGTGGTTTACCAATGATAGCTAATACTGAGGAGCTTTTAAAGAAACAAGCTTTTCTACTCCAGCTATATGGGTTCCTTTGAGGCTCTTCATGCTGTACAGTTGTTTGCAGCTACGGTGCTTAAAATCTGCAGTTACAGCCACTTTGTGCCACTGCCAAGGATGCAGCGGGACTGCGGTGCTGATCCTGCAGGCGCTGGCAGGCGAGGTTCGGGTGAGTGGGGATCGCACTGCGGTCCTGCTGCGAGGCAGTGGTGAGGCGGGCATTGCTGTTCAAGGAGCAGCCCCCAGGATGGGATTGCAACACAGGCTTGGCACCCAGGACTCTATGCTGCGTTTCAGCCCAGAGCAAAGTTTCACAGCTAGGCTGCAAAGAATCAGGGGTGGAAACAGCAACCGACTGTACAGGGCAGCAGCACAAGTATCATTGCTCTGTTCACAGATAAATCAAGTACTAGTGAGAACGCAGGTCATTACAGAGCCAAGTAATGGCTCTGTACTTGATGATAGTTTTCANTTTTTTTTTTTTGGTAGATGCATATCCACACATTTTTCTCCCATGGCTGTCTCTAGCTAACATTCAAAGCTCTCTGTCTGCCACAACTTCCCATTGATTTCCCCAGGAATTCTACCTGTGGAGAACTGGCAGGGCTGTGCCAGAATTCTTGATTTAAATCTACTTATGCTACTGTACCTGTTGGTATTTGTGAATGTACATGATAGAAACACTGCTTACAAAAAATATATCTTCTTTTCTTTAGAAAGGTTGCTCTGATAAATAACAAATTAAGTTTACAGATCTGAAATCAGCATACCTTGATGACTACAACCTACTAGACTGAAAAATGTTGGAATCCTGGTGAGGGAATGAATTTGAAAGAAAACCAAAGTGTTTACGTTTGCATGAAGGATGTGTTTGAACATAATTAATGCTGAAACAGAACATACTGTTTGCTATCTTTTGTGATCTGTGACTGCAGCACACTAGCTTTATAAGTGTAGGTGTATGTACTTTAAGTATATAAAGAAAATATGAAAATGCTCCATTACTGAATCAAAGTATCAGAAGTGCTCTATTTGCTCAATTCTACAGAATAAAAGTTGTAACATCACAGAAACAAAAATATGACATAGCATGCGGTCACGATAGCAAGCACAGGAAAGAAAAACGTTGAGAAAATATACTTATATGCATATTATGCAAATATATTTTACATTAACATACAATGTTATAAGAATGTTAAATAATGTGAATGCATATTTAAAAAATGCTACAGCTACGTGGTTTCATGTTGAAGTAGCAAATAACCTGAGACATCTTCTATGCTTTCACTGGAATAACAATCTTTAAATCTATAGCAGATGTAGAACACATTGACAGTAGTTGAATTCTCAGCTAAATTACACTAAAAATGTGCTGTTCTCTTTCAAAATGACATGGCAGCTGGAACCAGTCCAAGGGAAGGAAAATGTGCTGTACATTTACAGTACTTACAAAAGATTCTTTTCACTGTTGATGGACACTAAAAATGCTTGTTTGAAATATTATGAACATGTGTATCTCTCCAAAGACCTAGAGCAACATTCCTATGATCAGCTTGCTTACTGCAGAAGAGAAAGCAAGAAATCATTAAAAACGATGCCCATTCAGGACTGGAAAATGTATTATGACATATAAACCCAAGAAATTTTAGCAAAGAAAAATAAATTTGGCTTGATGAAATTGTTCTTGATGGATCTGCAATATAAACGACTTACTTCAAACTTACCAGTGTAACTCTATCGCTTTATGATTAGTGTGTATGGCAACATTTACAAACAATGTTACTAAATACTGACTTTATACACCATTACAGCTGTTTGAAAATTTCTATGACAATCAAAGTTTTGTAGTGATAATATACAACACTTACTTTCTCAAGGCTTGTTTTTGACGACGCCTGCCTTTCAATTTGAAAAGTTCCTCGGAAGTGCATTCTATGTTAAATTGTCCATAACCTCAGAATAAGCGTGTACATGTATGTGTGCATACATATACATTTGCTTTTCAGTGTGTGCTTATATATACACACGGTTCTTTGCTGTATGTATTCACACATACATGAGTATTCCTACATAGTAAAAGTTCATATATATATATATTTATATATAAATATATATAAACTCTGCAGGCAAGTAGTACTTCACTTGTTATAACTGAAGTCCTTTAAAAAAGTTCAGTCACTCAGTTAACATAGTATAGCCAGTAAATTAAGTTGAAAAGAGAAAATGTGAATGGAAACACCATTCTTGACCATCTGTCGATAGCATTCACATCTGTTAGATCAGGGATTTTTATTTTCAGTTGTGAAGACCTTCTTCGTAAATGGCTCCTCTTGCTGTGGGAGCCGGTTCTTTCTGATGAACGCCTTCCAAGGCTTTCACGATGTGAGCTTTGTTTTCTGTACTGGATTCCTGAATTGTCAAAGGATATCGTTGAATTTCTGGCATCCGTAACGCTGGTTGTGACCTCGTTGCTTGCCACCTCATTGTGAATTTCAAGTGATGTAAGCAGAATGTTTCCATGGGTGTCCACCTGGGGGGGGCAAAAATAGAAATACACATTGTTTCAAAAGATTTGACATATATCAGCAAAATGTGGACGTATTTCAATCTCCAAAACCATATGTATTTTAAGAAAACAAGTATGCATTTTAAGCATGTGATAATCTTACCAAAAAAAAAAAAAAAATTGGAATATTCAGCTGCTTAAATTGAGACAACTACTTAGATACTGTTACAGACAGGGTTATCATACTACCAACATCTAGTATAGAACTGTATTTGGCAAAAGCAATCATTTTCCTCTCCATCTAAACTTGCTGTGTTTTAAAGGATGGAGTAGTTCAGTGAAATCTCTGCATCGATGGCAGTAAGGGATGCAATCTCTCTCTGCTACAGCAGGAAATTAAATTAAACTGGACAAACTCTTTTTCTATTCAGGTTTTAAAAACAGAAAAACAAAGTGCAGGTGAAGTTTGATAAAATCACAAGAATAGTCCTGGCCTGCTGAACTCCTGGCATGTAGGAATCACAGAGCTTATTTACAGCTCTTCTCTTAAATTTTTCCTTCCAAAGTTGTTTGCACAGTTTTGTAATCATGGCAATGCACAACTGTGGGGCTTTTCTACTTGGGTAAGTGATCTTGAAGAGCGGTGAACTTCAGCAAGAACACTGCCAAACTGAGGAAACAGGTGGCACTCCTCCCTCTAGCCTCCATATCCAACAGGTGAGCGCTGATCCTTTAGGGTCCTTAACAAGCTTTGGGCCAGATGCCTCAGTCCCCTCCTCTACCAACAGGGGAAGAGCAGCAGCACAGAGTTGGGTACAGCTCCTTCAATCCAGAAAAACTTCCAGTTCCCAGGAGTGGCACTTGGAAGTCCCAAGTGATGCCACCTCAGTCAGTGTTTGTTTGCTTCAGTGGTGGGGCACCACATCCCTTTGTGCCCCACACCCTGCACGCTGGAAGATGGGCAGAGAACAAAGCTGATGCAGGGATCAGCTCTGATTTCCCACCAGCTTTTGGGAAAGAAAAATGACTGCTCAATATAAAATGAATGCTCTGTGCTGGGTATTTTCAACTAGTTAATGTCTGTGTGACTCTGATCAAGTGAAGCCAGTCCACCCCAAGTCAGAAGTAGATTGCAAAACATGGCATACAGGAAAATTGCCAGTTCTATTTACACATCTTATTCATCTACAATTCAGCCTGAGATTTTTCTCATTAATATCGTTTTCTAACCCGCCACATTATTTAGCTGGGTTAACTGTGCCACATCTCAACATCTCATCCTGGAAGCATCAGTATAAAAGTGGCTGAGAAAACACACTATCGTCATGGCCTTTTGAAGTTCATACAGTCATGTGATACCAGGTCTTTTGCAAGCTTTGTGTGATGCATTAAAAGTATGCGTTGCTATGTGTCTGCCCATATGCATTTAGATTTTTTCAGTCCTGTTAAAATTATGTAAAATGGATACTTCTTTCAGCAATTATAAATGCTACAGTTTATCTTTTCTCTGTGAAAAAAAAAAAAAAAAAAAGATAGTATACCAGTAATGCTTTGCCAAGCTTCTTGCAAATGGAAAAAGAACACATAATGCAATGAATGACATATAAACAACTAGAAAAAATCCTAAGGTATCCAACAAATCCTGCTGCTGTAGGCAACAGTACATTATGCTGATGAGTGCCTATAAATAAAAATAAACAATGTGAAACAAAACAATGGGGTGGAGAAGCCTCAGTGGTGATTAAGAATTTATTTTTCCCACAGCAGAAGCCCACTGGGTACAAAAGTATGGGCTTGAGGTTTGTAGAAATGAGTTCACGCTGTTGAGCAGGATCTGCAACTGGGGAATATACACAGCTGTAAAATACAACTGTGGACACCACCACTGCTTAGAGTAGTCTCTGAAAATAACTGATTCAGTTTGCTCTGCTATTTTTTTTTCCCCTCAATCAGTAGAAATTATGATCAGGATTTGTAATAGCATTATGTAAAATATCCCTACAATCTGTAACTTCCTTATGAAGCTTAAAACTAAATCTCTCATCCAGGCCCCTACTCATCACATGTCATCTCTTTTCCCATCTCCTCCCAGGCTTTGAGAAATGTTACATCAAGTTCCTTCAATTTACCCAAAATGCCCCTGAAAAGACCATTTTACCGCAGTATTCCCTTCTCTTTGCAGGTCTCTGCTCCCTTTCCTTCCTTCCACCACCACAGATGCCAGCTGCTTTTTTCCTCAGTGCCTGCTGATCTCTCCTGATCCTGTCTGCCACCTTCATACATAAAGACATTAGCCTGTCCATGGGTACTTTGTCCTTCCTCTGAGACCTGGATTTTTGTAAGTAAGTGAGGTGTCAGGTGAAAGCTTGTACTCTGGAGGGTGTACCTGTGTGTTCAGGCTTCTCCTACCCAGGGAAAGTATTAATTTGATTCCACTTATTTCATCACACTGCATAGCCTGCTTCACCTTATCTGCCAACCTGGCATGCCACCCTAATGTAGTTTCTGCCTCTGATCTTCCAGTGATACTACCACTTTTCACTGTTAGCCACTACATCTATAAATCAAACCAGAAAGGTGGTCAAGAAAGTGGCAATGTTTGTGTAAATGCTTTGTCTGAACATACCGGTATGTCCTATGAAATTGCATGACAGCATATATTTTCTGAAAATGGCCAGTGAAACATATTGGGAAACACAGTTTTGAAATGCATCTCTTTGTTAATAGACTGAGGGACTAGCATGCCAAATACAAGGAAGGAGCAGATGAAGAGAAGAGGTCTGCAGAAAGTGAAATCAGGCTTCTGGTCCACAGGTATTCTTGAGACCTGATCCTGCAAATTGTATTGATTTCTTCTGAGGTTTTGGATAAACCACCACAGCTCTCAACAAAGTTACAGCAATATATGCTAATGCTTTGTGACAATCTTAAGGTGATGTTGTGAAGTATGAATAGTTAATATATGCAATATGTTAAAATATATTTGTACATAAGCATGACTTCTGAATGATTTAAGCAATGATTTACATGACTTTGACAAATGTACACAAGCTCTCGTGATGAATAAAGAAGCACAGCAATAATGGCAGGGTATCCTATGCAAGTTGACTCAGGTTTGCCTGAATATATAGTTAAGGCAAAATCCTCCACGAGTGAACGTGAGTGCAGTTCAGTGGCTCCAGGGAAACTCCAGGTACAGACATAGATTAAGAAAAGTAACTGAACTGATTACAGACATGACTACACGTGACAAACAGGGCCAGTGTCTTTGATAAAACTTTTGTTTTACTCCTCATGAGCCTTAGGAGATCACCTAAGTATCACCTGTATCACCTGGCTCAGAAATGTCACTGCCTGCACACTGGAAACTCTCCCCAAAATGTCTGCCCAAAAAGCCAAGCTTTGCTCTTGAACCTCATTATAAATTGGAGAGCTGACAGTACTTGGTCTGAGAAGAGGTCTGTGGCCTCCTCTCTGCCTGACGCTGGCTCCACCTCAACCCACTCATTCCCCATTTCCCACTGTCGCCTGCACTGCCCGTGCTCCCATCCCTTTCCAACACAGCCCTGGGCTGGTCGTTTCCATGGAGTGTTTCCCAGTGAGCTCATCAAAGCAGACAAAAACAGCTGAGTACCCAATCATTAATGAATTCCCTGCTGAATCAGCGTGGATCTAAATATGCAAAATTGATGCTCTTACTTCAGAATCAATTTTAATCAACCCCCATCCCTCCCACCTTTGAATAATTACAGCTCCTGCACCAGGAAGTGATTGATCCTCACATAACTCCATTTGGAGGCTGAGAAACATGAGATGCTGTGGGACATTTTATGCACAGAAAATCTGATTCATTTTACTCCTGCAGGAACTCTACTTCATCGATAGGCTCAACTGGGATGGTACATTGTAGATCTGAAACTTCAACACCCCGTTTACACCTGGAAAGGTGTAAAAACTTCTACAATCTACTTCTTACTTCTAGACAACACCACGCTGACTTGTTTAGATGTTAAGTATTATATATTGAAAGACATGAAAGAAAAGAGCTGCTAGTGAATACCTTTCAAGATTCTTGGAAAACTTCAGATTTAATGCCAGTTTGAAAACACTGAACTAGGGTCAGAAAACTACCGTAAGGCTTGATTTACCATTAAATAGTGTCTGAATTATTTCAGGTTCATTTAGTTCTCTGTTTAATATTCCATAAATTTTAAGGAGTACTTTACAATGAATTCTCTTCTCCCTCAGAAGTCTTTTACTCTACTACACAAAAATAAAAAGAGGAAGCATTTTGCTTGAACCACACAGGTATGTTTTGGAGATCATCAATCCCAATTTTTTAAATACCATGAAAACATTTTCCATCATACGCAGTAATATAAATCCAAATAGCAGGTTTAAATAACAGCATGAAAAGCTGTCTGTGTCATTAGTCTTGCATTATTTTACATCAAAATTACTATGCAAGTACATTATCCCACAAAATAGATCTCCTCTTAAAATTATAAAATAGAAATTACTTTTGGTGGAAATCATGACCTAGACTCAAGCTACCTGATTGTCACCTGGTCTGCCCTGGCACAAGCATGCATGGCTGCGCAGGGGGTACACTGCCTGGTAGCAGCTTTCATCTTCTTTACTTCTGTGTAAATGGCTTTCCAACATGTAGGGCAAGAAGAGACCAGGCCCTAAGTGTTATCTGTGCTTCAAGCAAAATTCATCGACCACTTTATGCCTCAGATATTTTAAAAATAATTTAAAACTGCAAGCACAACACAAATGATACTGTTGAGCGTTCTCACTGAGTCTAAAAGTTGATACTTCTCACTTTATCACTTTAATAAAATTGCTTATATTAATTAATAAGCACACACAAAAAAAAAAAAAAAAAAAAAAAGGAAAGAGACAGTTACGTTGCTATCAACTCAGTAGATAAACACAGGGTAGCCAGCAGAACTGGGAAGATGGAAGGATCTTGAAAATAAAGATGCATGAAGAATAAGAAAAATTAGGAAGTTGCATCCTAATATCACTGACCTCCAAGTAAGAATGGAGTTGATAACTAACCTTGATGTATTTGAACTAAATTAGTACACACATGATCCCTCCAGTGCACAATGAATGTTCCCATCATAAACGCTACAGAACTAGCACTCTTCCCACAGGAACGGTATTCATCACCCTTGAGAGATATTTTTCAAAACTTGGCACCTACTCATCACACTCATGTATCAGAAATAACCCACTATTCAAAACAGCACCAAAAAAAGTATCCAGGAAAGATGAAGATGCACAGGAGGATGCTGCCAGCTTTGCTATTCTCATATTTCCTAATTTAAACTGAGCGATAATTCTACCACAGCAGCCAAGATACTCATTCTCAGAAGAAAATCCCACTTGCGAAAAAGGCTGCTACAATTAACAGTGCTTTAAAAGCGCTAAGTAGATGTAAGTGGCCTGAGCCTCTGTTCTCAGTAGTGCCTGGTGGGAAGCTGCTGCCTTGGCCAACAGCGGGGGTCTGAACCAGGAACCTCCGGAGCTAAAAACCCATGCAGCAACTGCCTGCCTAGAAGGGCCTTTTTGTAAAGGGTTTTGTATTATTTTTGTTCAAAGGAAGCTCTTCCCACATGTCTGACAGCCACGGGGGGTTGAAGCTTGAATGAGCTTGTGTGATAGTTACCCTCCTGATTGATACCCTGGGGCTGAACTTTTGGTCCCACCAAACTGAAAATGTAAATTGCCACAGCATGAACTAAGAAGAAGTATTTTTAGCAGGGGACTGTAACAAATCATAACCTCTGTGGACTGGCCCAGAAGGAGCAATGTCCAAAACACATGCTCACCAGCTGGTTATGCCAGTAGCCTTGATCGCAAGAGGGAACAACAAGTGAGAACAGCATTGCCTTAGAGCTCTCTCATGCTGATTTAGTTGTAAATTAGGCTGTATCTGAGCCTTATTTAAAAGAAACAATTTATGTAGCAAAACTGAAAGTGCACAGAGAGCTACAAATGAAGCCTGAATCTACCAACAGAAACTGGAGAAATAAAATTGATCTGTAACAATGTGATTGATTTTCAAAGGAAAAGATTTTTACAGGCCACCTATTCTTTTCTGTCAATTCTTCCACAAACAGAAGACTTTAATTAGGCAACGATACCATAGGCAGGAAGAATATTTTATGAAAAATCAAGATCCAGTTCTTCCTTTATCCTAGAGCTTGTCCTTATATATGAACCAATTTATTGAGGTTTTCAAGAAAGAGTTTTCAATCCTAAACTGGTATGTGTACAAAAATTGGTTTACTCAAAAAAGGAGCATCCTGTGTTTGTCTCCAGTAACTATGGTTTACTGGGATAAGCTGGAAGACTGCAGAGAGGAATACTATTTAAAGTGCGTTATCTGAAATGAAATATGAGGCAAAAGCAGTCAAAAGAAGAGACAGCTATGTGTGAAATTCTCTTTGTTGTCAGTTGCTGATCCATACATGAGTCATGCGTAAAGGCTCTCTCAGGTTTCATCTCACCACCAGCTCTGACTCTTTTGAAACCGTTTCCAGAGATACAGTCTACCCAGGCATGCCTCCATCACAACGCTACCTTCAGCGGAGCTACCTGGGAGAAAACAGGGCAGAGTTTTCCTTTTCCCATCGCTTTTCTTTGTCACCTCTGCAATGCCAGAACACCGGCTGTGCTGTCTGCATGCTACACCGGCTCTTCCTTCCCTCACCCCTGCAGCTATTGGGCTCATTGGCTTTCACACACGGGCAGAGCTGGCCAGAAAGCTGTGATGGGAGCAGGTAAGCCAACAGGCAGCTCGGCAGCAGCTGGTAGAGCCCTCCTCAACGCAGCAAGCCTCAGTGACAGCACATCAGGAGTAACTCGGAGGACAGTGCCTGAAAGCTTGGCGCCGGAGAAGCGCGTCTGCAGCACCAGCATCAACACGGAGGTGGCTGTGCCAGTTGCAGCTTTTCAAACCCGCAGCCTCAGACACAGCACAGTGCAAATCCATGCATTAGGAAGCAGAGTTACTGAGCAAAGCAATTATCAAATAAAACACAAGCATACCCAAATCTGTGCATTTTGTGGCCTAGAACATTTTTGTTATTAAAATTCTTCTGCTCCGCAATCAAATAAAACCAGGAAAGCATGAAAAACCCTTTTGCTACATTAAGAGGAGTGTTCATAACCAAGCCTGCTAGCTCACTTGCCAGACTGCAGTCCTCAGACATGTGAGGAGCAAACTGCAACGCCAGTTTCCATGCTGGTTCTACTGGTCTTCACGGGCGAGAAGGCTCCTGAGTGAAAACAACGCAGCATTTCCCCTTGTCCTTCTCCTGTCCCCGCTGCCCGAGCGAGACACTCTGCTGCAGCAGCACTGCCAGCCGCAGGTACCACCAGAGCAATGCTGAGGCTCAGAGCCTGAACTCCAGGCAGTGCTGGGCTGCCTCTGCCCTCTGAGTGCTGCCTTCCAGCATGAGCCACTGATTTTCGGCTCAGGCTGTATTCCTGGACCTGATATAGCACAGAGCTGTTCTGTCACTATACCCACAAGTTACAGCATCTGATGTGGGCAAGAAACGGACTACTGTTTACTTATTTACCTTTTTTTTTTTTTTTTCTTTTCCTATTGCCCTGAGCTAGGACTCTAAAGCAATGAGAGGGAGCTTATGCACATGGTTCATATACAAGAAAATTCAATTACTAAAACAAAACAGAAACAAAGATCAACCCAAAGTGGTAGTCTTAGAGACAAACTAAAAATGATGCCTTTTTCAAGTTTGATATCTGAAACCTTTTCAACCTTTTTTCCACCACAGCATACATTTTGACAGTCACCAAATAGTGGAATTAGCTGTGAAAGGGGCTGCCAGTTTTGAGGCATTCTCACTTTCTTTAAAAATGTGGGTCAGCCCCAAATCATGTGAGATTTGAAATATTTCCCAGGAACAGAAACCTTGCCTTTCTGAATGGAAATAGACTCCATGGAAGCCTGAAGCCTCACTGAAATGATGAAAACAATAATTTAATTTAATTCACACAAGTGAGACTCTAAGCCTCCCTTACTGTGCAGTATGCCTTCCAGTCTGTGAGCCTCTCCCAGGACATCCAGACCAAGTCCCAGCTCTAAAGCAAGAAGCAAGTAAGTGCTGAGCAGCCACTATTTCCATCAGATTCAACAATCTTCAAGACCCACCGAAGAAAAGGTTTGAATTTGATGCCTTCAATTTACCACCCCTTGAAGAGGTCCAAGCCAAGACTGCAGAGCTTTCAGATACTGTCTTCCATGGCAAATATGTTAAAAACTCCGGCATGACCACCTGTCCTGCTACATCCATGGATGCCTGTACAGCATGGTATACAGTGGGCATGATCCAGAACCATGGACACCGTGTTCCTGTTTCAGGGCTATGGTCTCTGAAAGTCCTGGTAACCTTTGTCCAAAGGGGTTTAAACATTAGACGGGTTTTCCCATTTTTTTGAGCTGCTCATCCTGAAAGCAATGGGACCTCTGACCTGCTCTGAGCAATACCCTCTGCCTTGGATTTGACAGTGTTTATCAAATGAGAAATTAAGAGTAGACATCCTACACCTGCTGAATCTGGATTTTCTGTCTATTCTTTGTTTCTAAGGAAGATTTCTGATCTACCTAATGTCTTTTCTGGTCATACACTGGCACTACTTCTCTGAAGGCATTGAATTTAGTGACTGTAACGAAGCTCTGTTGACTTCACCAGCTGAAGCCTGGAATGGGACCATACTTCATTAATTATCTTAAATGCATTTAAATATCAAATATTCACAGTCAGCATAAGCATATGCATTTCTATGAAGTATAGAGTTCCCTTTCACAGCTGGGATTTCAAGGGACAAAGTAGCATGCTCTTCTTTCAGCTCTGGTGTGCTGCTTGTATCTTAAGTTCAGCTCATGCATGGTCAATATTAAACCAGCAGGAAAGCCAGAACAGTGCATGGTATTTGCTTAGGATGGTCCAGAAAGAAAAGAAAAGGTCAGAAGTCAAAAGTGAGATAAAAAGGTTGATATATGGTATGATCAGGGGGATACAAAAATGACATGATCTAGACATAAAAAAAACACCTTTTCATTAGTTAAGGTACTTACACTTCTTTTGACAATATAGACCAACTGAGGTCAATATAGAAGAACAGGCAGGAGTGGGGTAGTATTGGGTATGTACTGAATTATATTATATATATATATTAATATACTGAAGTATATTCTGAATTATTTAAATGGATGAGATTCACCAGATGGTTTTCACTGAGAGAACTCAACAAGGTCATACATCTGCATTACCTGCTTGCAGCTAAAACCTTCTCTACTGCTTTCAGTTGTGATACTCTTTTTTTCTTCCATTTGCTTTTTTATTATTATAACTATTTATTTTGCCAGGAATGGGAATTCATTTTTCCTGTTAGCTTAGTCCTAAGCAGTGCTGCCAACTGTGATGAGATCTTGGTTTCATAATAGAGTGGACAAAAATTGAGTTTATTGCTTCAAAAAATATTTCGCAGATATGAATGTCAATAATTAGGTGGAATTCTGCATTACATCTATCATAGCAGACAGAATCATTAGAATCATAAAATACAGCTTGAAATTACTTTTATGATACTGGTATTTACTAAACAGGTAGTAGTTTTGTCACTATGAACTCTTCTAATTCATAGCTGATAGAAAAAACAGTCTTACACAACAGAACCGAATGAAAAAGCCTCATTGGGAGCATTTTAGCCAAAAAATATGTTCTACTGGAACTGACATGGCTCACTAATATCACATATTGTTGAATACCTTGAATTTTTCTTTCAAATGAGAAAAAAAAGGGTATTCATTGCACAAAATAAGACTCAAGGCAAAGAAATAGGATGGAGTATAATCAGCACTGACCATGCCAATACTGTGCTTCAGAAATCCATCTGAAAGTTTCTCTAGGGCTCATAATTTTCTGCTGGCCTTCAACAGCAGAAGATGACAATGCTACACACAGCAGTACAGCTATGCTGTCCAATTAATTAGCATGGCAGGATTAATCCTTTATCTGCTCTCTCCCATTCCAAATGTGTCTGCTTGAAGGGAAGTGAGAAAAAGTATTCTCAGATCCTGGATTCCTTTGCATAGGTACTTAAACAAATTAAATTATATTTGATTTAAGCAAATAAATGCCTTTGTAGATCCGGGCCTTTATTTTCAAGCTACCTGCACTACTATTGTTTTCTTCTTGTTACAGTTTCTTGTCATACAGATCATACTCACTTAGATTTCTGCATACCTAAATATATTCTTCTATGTAAGTCCTTGAATATAAAAGTGCCAAAGTTTGCCCACAAAAAGGAGATGTGGTTGGTGATGTTTTTACACAGAATTTTTTTGTTTATTTCATACAGTTAGTTTTTGTAATAAAAGCAATGACAGACTATAGATAAAGAATCCTACCCGGCTGCCTTCAAACTTTGAGCGATCGTTGTTTGCCTTTGCTGTTTTTTCCGCAAGTTTCTTCTGCCTTTGAGGGCCTTTTCCGAAGAAAATGTAGTTGACAAAGGCGTATTCAAGTAAGGCCAAGAAGACAAATACAAAGCAGCCCATAAGATACATGTCAATGGCTTTAACATAAGGAATTTTAGGCAAAGTCTCTCGTAGATGAGTGTTGATTGTTGTCATAGTCAGCACAGTTGTAATTCCTAGACAAAGAAATAAAAGAGCACACATCTTACAAACCTAAGCGGATCATGCTTCAATTTTATTTTCCTCTTTGGCAAGTTTCCCTTGTCAGTGTGAAGAAGCTTACAAATTTGTGAAAGAAGTCTCTCAGGTGACATCACTGCAAATGACAGCAAAACTAAAGCTTGATGCATTATTATTCTGTTATAATATTTCCTTCATACAGTCAGGGGGAATAGCTAACAAGGGTGCGTGTCACCACCGCAGTGAATTAATGTAGCTTCAGAGAAGCCAGTGTAGCTGTACATGAGGATCTCTTCCATGAAGACCAAATTGACCTGCAATGGGAAAGCAAATGTTTTGCAAAGCATTTGAAGGTGTGCTCTTCCAGCACTGCACTAGCCATCAACACCACAGAGACATTTTTTTAAAACAGTAATGAAACTAATTAGGGGCCTCGATAGATAAAACCATGTGAACATATTAAGGCAGAGCGAGTGTATAGATGGTGACATCTGTCATCCAGTTTTAAATTTCTAAGAGTTAAGCAGTTGGTTGAAGTTAGCCCTGTAGAGCCCCTCTGTAGCAGATAGAGAAAGAAAGGCACCTTTCTAAAGCAGTTCTTCCCATCTGTTTTAGACACCTATTTCAGGATGAGACAATGTAGCCAGTTCATGAAGAGGAATTTGAGATGACTAGTTTAGATCAGTAGTCTAATTTTTACATGGCTAGACAGAAGTGAGATGAACAGTGAGAGGCAGACAGGTACGCGTATTTGAGGAAAGAAAAAGCCAAGAAGGGGGAGCTGTATTTTTATAGTGATCTACTGGACATTAATAAAGTACCTATTAGATATATTAGATATGTCAAACCCTCATTTATTTACCTGAGGACGGACATAGTACCTGAAAATATATTACAAAGCACTGTTTTGAAAACCTGGTAAGAAAAGCAAATTTATTGTCAGTCTGCTTGAGTTCACAATAAACTGCAGGGTCTGTATCTCTGCTGGAAATTTTATGGGAATCACAAATCACAGAAGGCTGAAAACACTGATTTGTGGAATAAGCCTACACCAGTAAAAGAGGCAAACCATTCTAATAGGTCCCCTTCCGCTACTATTTTTTTTCTGATTTCATAATTATACCATCAGTTTATAAGTAGTCAATACAATGCTGGCAGAACAAAAATAAAGAACAAAACAATTGATGGCATATTATAAAGCACAGTTTCTTTTACCTGAAGAGACAGAAATAAAGACAATATAACTCAAAATCAAGCTGTTGGCGTAAGCAGTGTCACTCCAGGGAACTGCAGAAGTAGCCTGTGAGGTTCTGTAGCAGATATTTTATATATTTAGTAGGTCAGCGTCATGCAGTTTTCAGTGCTTTTCCTCTGAACTGTGAAACAAGTGTGTGTTGATGTCAGATGTTTCACCGTTTGAAATACAATGGAGATACACAGCACAAGCTTATTTAAAAATTGTTTTCTGTATAACTCACCCAAATCTGCAGTAAAATGAGGACAATAATTGACACGTTAGAATTATTTTTAAAGAAATTTTGAAAAGGTCTGTAGAAAACCTCATTGCCAGCATATGAACAAGTGTGAGAAGGCTACAGGACAGCAGCAAATGCTATCACATATTTGCAAACCGCGGGATTTCTCTAGCCTGAATTAGCTTCTTTCCTTGTAGGACTATCTGCTGCTGCTTCCTGTAAGGGATTCTGAAAATCACCCAAGATAAAATTGCATCTTGTACCAGAAATCCCACAGATTCCTCTTTTAATACACCCTTGGCATCTCACTATCATCCCACAGATGCTTACCGAAGCGTAGTTCAACAACAGACTTAGAAGCACACCCAGATGGGGTTATGATACCCACAGTTTTGGTGTCTGTTCCCAGGCTGTAATCCAGAAGATTAAGCACACTGAATAGAAAGGTGGCCACCGCTAACCTAAAGGAAATACATCCCCTGGGAGATCCTGGCACCCTGTAGGCAAATGCCACACTCATGCAGGATCAAAATCCCCCTTATGAATAAGTTATTTTAAAGCACAGCTGGAGGAGCAGCAGCTGACACTCACCTATCATATCAAAACAGGATACTCTTGTGATTACAGCTCTTGCCAAGAGAGAACTCCCAGATTATTTTTCACCCTCTTTGTGGAGGGAACTCCTTGGTTCAATACAGCCTGGAGCACAGGCAGTGTGTGCAGCAAGGGATCAGGAACTGGAGCAAAACATGGAAGCGGATGAACTATAATCAGGCTCTTTCAGAGAATACAGACTTCCTGCAGAGGCTGAGTAAAATCTTATACAGCATAGACTTAGTGTCAAGTTTTGAGTAGGAAGGCATGTGTTAGCGGAAAGAACAGAGTTGAAGACAGGATTTGGGGAGAGATGAGATGCAGGAGTAGTCATAAAGATTATTTATGGATCCATTAAACTTCCTTGTCTATAGCTATCCATGAGTATGTTTCTGTGACAGACAAAATACTTCCTGTGAGATATTTTGAAGCTACCCTCCTTCATCTAAAGGATATTTTGATCTGAAAAGGTCTTGGACTAGGATCACCACCCTGTGCTAAATCCACGTTTTTCTGCCATGAGGTAAACGGCACTATAAACTGTCATAAAAATGCACTTAGCATACTGTGCATTCTGAGGGATGTCAAGGTCCACAGGATGTCACGGTCCACAGCTGATTTGTCCCTGCACTCTGAACTAGCACATGGTTCTTGAGGTCTCTTCCTGCCAATGTCAGTTAAAGCAGCCAGGACCTCAGGTGGAGGCTTGGAGCCACACTTGTCTTCCCACACTGGCCTGGACTAAAAGCCCACGCTGAAGCCCTTAGAGTATGATTCTGGAGCTGGTCCCTTCACTGAAGTTACTGACAACAACAACATTAAATTTGATGTAAACAAGGCTGGGACCCATATGAGCAGCTCATGTCAGAGATTTAGTGGTAGCTGCACTCTTGCATGAGGGGAAAACTTATCACTTTTGAGGCAATACTGAATGACACGATTTTGACGTAAATGGTTTTGGAATATCAAAACACTGACATCACGTTGCAGTCTCTAACAACCTCCAAAGGCTACATTCAGTCTGACATTTTAATGTCCCACTCATTCGTAGCACATACCAAGGGCAACTCTTGCTGCTGATGCATCATAATTGATCCAGAATGACACCCATGATAAAATGGTAATCAGTATGGAGGGCATGTAGGTTTGAAGAATAAAGTATCCAATATTTCTCTTCAACCTGAAGCTCAGTGAGAGTCTTGGATAGGCACCTAAGAAAAGGGAAGGAAAAAGAGTGTTATTTATACTGAAGCAGAGACACTTGCAGATACTTGTCTTCAGTTTCCGTAGAAACTAAAGCATGCACATTTTATGGGGTACTATGACATCTGCAGAACAGTAGGGAAAACATGTTCACTGTATTACTGTTCGGTATTAAAAGAAACCTTGCAGGGAATATAGTGATATCCAAATAATTTATATTTGGGAAGAAAAGAGAGTAAGTTATTCTAAATTATTGAACAGATGGAAAAGCACTGGTTAGTTTTCAAAAACACATGCTTAGGTCTCCATGTAAAATGCTTATCCAAATACACAGTTTATGTATAGTATTTATATTGAAAGGATTAGTAGAATTCAAAATCTTAAATGTGCATAGCTTGGTATTTACAGAGAAGAGTTTTTCTTGATATGGCACTTCTTAATTACATCTGAACTATGAGAAACATGCTACCAGTGGTGTCAAAAATATAACTGTAATGAATCCAAGTGAAGAAAAGCCTTCAGATCATATCCAAAGACCTCTAAAATCAACTAAAGCTGAATAGAATTTTTCTTCTAAAAACATTTTAAGCAAAAAATTAAGATTGCATATGTATATATGTATATTACATATATAGGATCGTATATTGTTTCAACTGGAGCAAATAATGAAATAATGATAATCTCAATGCCAGTTTTTTTTTTTTTAAACATTATATTATTTTAACTTCAAACTTGTGTCAACCTTACTGAATATATGTAGAATGCTCAAATATTAAAAAAATATAGTAACTTCTTTCACTAAATGCAAACAGAATTAAATCTGAGTGCAGTTGTACAAGAAAAAGGTGGGCATTCACACAACATCAGTCCCATGATTTCAGTGTTTCCATTACTAGTCTTAGGTATGATACTTCTAATAGCTTGTCTAAAAGCTCTAGTTATAGCCAACACTGCAAAAAAAAACTTCTGAACAGAAGAAGGCCCAGTTCTCGGTATTAGAGCACATCCCACCCATTCTGATGTAAATGTGTGCGAGATGTGAAAGATGTTCAGCTCCGGGTCCCCCAGCACAAGAAGGACATGGACCTGCTGGAGCAGGTCCAGAGGCGGACCACGAGGATGATCGGTAGGGCTGGAGCACCTCTCCTATGAAGAAGTACAGCTGAGAGAGTTGGGGTTATTTAGCCTAGAAAATAGAAGTCTCCAGCAAGACCTTATAGCAGCCTTCCAGTGAAGGCTGCTACAGAGGGCCTACAGGAAATCTGCGGAGGGACTCGTTGTCAGGGAGTGTAGTGACAAGACAAGGGGTAATGGTTTTAAACTAAAAGAGGGGAGATTTAGCTTGGATATAAGGAAGAAATTCTTTACGCAGAGGATGGTGAGGCACTGGAACTTTTGGTCATGTGACAGAAAAAATACTACAGTTTCCAGGCAGCAGAAGCATCCAGGGAGTATCAAACTTTAGGCAACTACCCTTAATTGTTTTGTCAAACTATCTCAGAAGAACCATCACTAAAAAATGAAATATCTTGTAGATGTACTTAGTTGTTGCGACGACTTAAATCAGTAACTATTTTTCCAGTATGAAACATCTTCTAGTTTCACAAATAGATGAATAAAAGTAGATTCAGAAGAATTTATTCCAGCATAGAGACCAGACAAAGGTTTTCTGTTGTCTGAAGCAATCTACATGGTCTTCAGCACAGAATCATTTAGACTTTTTTGCTTAACACCTTCATTTTCCAATGAGCAATGTTTCATTTCCAACAACAAATTCTCTCTTTGAAACCACGCCTGCTTTTTTGCTAACAAAGCCTAACTTTTTCATTGAGTTTTCTTATGTTTTTCACAGCCTTTTTTCTGCAGACCACGTGAATAAAACAGAAGCGTACTCTGCCATCATGAAATACATTAGAAATGTAGCAGACCTGATCACCTTTCTGCAATAAAAGTAGTGCATCAGACAGAAATCTTCACAAAGCTCTGTTGAGGAAAATTACTTCATAAAATACACGGCCAATGTAAAGGTTTCTCTATAAATCTGTTCCTTCCAGAAGCCCTGTCCAGGTCTGGGTATCTGTGGAACGTCATTGATAGAGGTGATGACTGTTAGATCTCTCATAAAATTCTGATTCTTTGACATATAGTCTGAAGGATTCACTAAAGGCCATTCTTGGGCTGTTCGAGTGCTAAGAGCCCTGGAAACATTGGGGTACCTCAGAGAAAGAAGAAAGAGAGCACTCTGCTAATGATAAAGCAGGGAAAATGGCGCAGATGGAGGGGGCATGTGTCTACAGTGGAGAGAAGTAATGTGCCATGTATGTCAGTAATATTCAGTCATGAAATCCTGAACTGAGAAACAGCGTAACAGAGAAAACTTCATTTATTTATCTTGAATGCTTCACCTGTGGAGGTCCTTGTCTCTGTCTAATGAAGTAAGGCAATTAATGAAACTAGTGGGACCCGACCTCAAAGGCAGTCTCTCCAGATAGACTGTCTCAAGGCCAGAAAGGTCAACATAAAGTTGTTTCAAGCCCTAGGTTCTTTGTTCTGAAGCTAGAAGAGAAAACCCTAAGAACCATGCCTAGTGCCAGGGTTGTCAGTGCTGTTTGTGTATCTGCTGCAGAGTTGGAGCTGGACTGTAACAGAGACATTCATTTGCAAATCTGAAGGTGCACTGGGCCTTTTGAAATGCTCTATGACATCTCAAACACCAGCATGCTGTTGGTGGATATGACAAAGCCCCTACACAAGAAAAAGATCTTCTTATCAGCAGATGGAGTCTGACTACAAAGGCTGCCCTATGCCATCTCAAATAGCAGTTGATGCAGCAACTGACTTGAGCTGCATATATGTGAGCTAGGTGTCTATTTCGATTACTTTTCGATTTACTTTTACAAGGGAGTCAGTTCATCTAGTCAATCTAGTAAATGAAACCTAAAGAATTATCCCGCTGCCTCCTAAAATAAACTCCTATTGGTGGACTGATTTTGTCTCCAGAGTCCACTGACCGTAGTCCCATTGACTAGATTCCCATCAACTGTAACATGAGCTTAGACACCCAATTTATAGGCAAACACTGAAATTATATTCACTTTAAATCAGAGCAAAATGAATCTCAGCCCTGCAAGTCTTAGGGTAAGTTCTGAGGGTTTATGGCTCGTGGGTAGTCTAACCAACAGTCTTAGTGGCATCACAGCTACTTACTGGAGATGACACTTTACTCAGTTTCACAGAAGTAAACAGAACATCATCCTTTTTTGTGGCTATTTTCCAAACTCAAAATTTATTGCAAGGTCTGGATCTCAGAAAATTTCAGATAATTTGGTCTTTGTATAGTTCAAGCTGAAATTGAAATATGAACTGGTAGCCTCATTTTCAGGTACCATGCAGGCAGGGTTCTTCTTTGTGTATCTCTCCCTGAGACTACGGAAGTTTGTATTACTTTCACCTATATTACTTTTATGCCTTCACAGATGACCTATTGGCCCTGCCTCCAGCCTGGCATCCCTGCTATCCTATCTCACTTCCAGCAAACAATCCACAGGAATCTCTGGGGGGAAAAAAAGAATTAAAAGAAGGAACATTACTGTGGAGCTGCTTATTTCCCCCTCTTTATCTGCAAGGCTAAAGCTCCATGAACAGGATGTGCCCCAACCCGCATGGAACAAAAGCTGTAAGCCCAGATCTTTATTTATGTAAGAAGGAACCATCTTGTGTAATTTATTTAATAAAAATGTATTTCTTGGTGAGCTCAACAATTGCACTGTTACTTGCCTGATTATGCTTGGATAATGATTTGTCAGTTAAGGCTCAGTACATTTAGAGATTAATTACCAGGAAATTGTAGCTGCTAACATTCCATCAAAATTTGTTTTTTGCTTAAAGAACAGTGTTGCTGCTCAGGGACCAGATTTGTTAGACCCATCTCATATAACATTGATGTCCATGGACTAATTTAAATAGTAGAGGAATGGCAGAATTTGGCCTGAAGTATTTAAATCTAGCAACAGTATTGAAAATGAAGACATGAAAACAAATAATCAATAACTAAGCTCAAAATATTCCCCCTTTATATATTTGAGCACTTAGTGAAAAGTAATTACTTGTTTCTGTTTCAATTTCATTAAATGCTAGCAAGCTGAAATATCTAGCTCCAAGGCTAAATTAGTCTCTTGCTGTTTTATGCAAGTATTAACCAAGATAAGAGAGTTGGTCAGTTACAGAATTCGTATTTTAATCTGTTCTTCTGGGAAGGTTCTTCAGCTAATTGGAAATGTACTTTACAGACTGATGTTTCAAAATATACCAAATAATTAATTTTCAAATCTTTTAAGACTACCTTCATCCTACCAACAGGTTGCTAATCTGGCTTCGACTGCTATGCATCTTGAAGCTTTTAGGAAGTGTGTTCAGTTTCTTAGCATTCCTGGACAACAAGTATTTAGGATGCGGATTCAGCTCACAGGTTAGGCATTACATTTCAGGTGTTTTCATGTAGATATTTACACACAGATGGTGCCTAAACTCTCAGTATAAACTGTGGAGAGCTAGACTTATAGCCAGCTGATTGTAAGGGTGTCTAATGCCATTTGAGATGTCTTATTGTAGCCTCCATGGCCTTCAGCTGATATTAGGATAGTCAAACCAGATTTTTCTTCTTCACAGCAATTTAAATACTACTTTCTCTTCTTTTCATTATGGATAAAGAGAACAGGTTATTCCTTGTCTTTGCGGGTGTGTTCTAGAAGACTTCTTGAAGACTTTATTTAATTCATACTAAGTAATCTCTTTTTTTAAACTACCCAGTGGTATCTAGATCTCCTTTAATGTCATGGATTACATTTTCTACACTTCCAGTCATTCTCACCGATTTTGCCTAGGCTTCTGTAGCTTCCCAGTTTTTTCAAAGAATCCTATACGTGACCACAAATACTCAACTCTGGCCTTAGCAATGCAAGTCAGACTCCTTGTAGGATGTTTTGTTTTCCACCAAAAAAGATGTTATTGGCTCATGTTCAGTCTGAGATCAACAGCAACCCCTAGATTTTTACGCACAGAACTCTGGTCTAACCAGATATTCCCTAGCCTGAATTTGGATAGGAATAATTACTTGTATAGATGTCGTACCATGCACTTTTCCATGCTGACTTTTTTTTTTCCAGAACCATTTTGCCAGTTTGGCAAGATTACTTTCAACTCAAATAACATAGTTCAATATGCTTGCACTTCCTCCAATATTCTTGCAGTCCCTCACAGGTTTATGTCACTATCTATGGGCTTTTTCTCATGCTTACCCTTGCTTCTTCGTAGTAACTATGGGAAAAGATTATTCCATTTGCATAAGTCACACAGGATTATATGGCACTGTTCCTTCATGAAGGATAGGAGAAATAACTACTCCAAAAGCTGTTTAGGGCATGACTCTGAAGTCTTTGTTTAGTTTTACAGAATCAAAGCACAGTAGCACTGAAATCTCTGAAATGTTCACTGAGATATTGCACGGAAAGAACCTAATATATTCCCATGAGGCTTTAATAACCTCAAAGACAAAAAAAAAAAAAAACCACGCTTGACTTATTTTCCACAAAAATGTACAAACTGGCCCTAATTATCAGAAACATAAGAAATTCAGGTCTTGAGAAGAAATTTTGAAAAAGTGTGCTGACTATCTGTCAGATTCACTGGAATGTTTCAGATTTAGCATCAGAATTCAGTGCAAGGTTTTGAGAAACAAACATGCTGATTCCTTTCAATGGAAATATTTGTAACAAAAGTTGATAATTAATGAAGCATTTTAAACCCTGGCTGCCAAAGGTGACACTGGCAGAATGGAGGGATATAGGATTATAGTATCTGTTTCTCTTTAAAAGACTAAAGCAAAAACCTACCATTCACAATGATACACAAAAACAGCAGCAGTTGGCAAAACCCCTCATACTAATTTCAATCCCAGCAATATTTACATTTTGTTCTGAAATATAACTCCTGTTTCTGTGTACTTTGAAACAGATGCTGTGTCCATAGAGTGGGTGAAGTGACGCTTACAAACATGATAGATTTGTGCTTCATCTGTTCCAGTGCACTGGGACAGACAGAACAGCACACTTCTGTGGTCTGAAGACGACTGAAAATCTGGAGGTCCCAACAGTGGCCCCACATTTGCTGAGGGCTTTCTGTGTTGCTTAGGTCTTGTCACACAGAGCAACATTTTTCTAGGCTGATGTCTAACATCAAACATTTAAATCAGTGCTGTACTTTGTCACCTGAAGACATCCAATGCTATGAGTTATCAGTAACTCTTACTACATCCTCAAGGAAAAAAGCAGGAAACCTAGGGATTTAATTTTAGCATCTTAACAATGATCACAAAAGCACTGGTTATGTATACACTACCATATACCCATCAGTGAAAATCAAGATATAAAAGGCATTACATTCTCTATACAACAACAAAACAAACATGCACAGAAAAGCTGTAGGGAGGTGCTCATAAAAACTGTGGCTTTTTGACCTACTATGCCATAACATACTTCTATATGATCAGTAACCCTGTAGGCTACATCAGTTAAACTGATGATTCAGAGGTGAATGACTTCATGTTTAATTAGATCTCACATATTTTTTCACTCAGAGGTTGGTTTCACTCAGAGGGTGGTGAGGCACTGGAACAGGTTGCCCAGAGAGGTTGTGGATGCCCCATCCCTGGAGGCATTCAAGGCCAGGCTGGATGTGGCACTGGGCAGCCTGCTCTAGTAGTTGGCAACCCTGCCCAGAGCAGGGGGGTTGAAACTAGATGATCTTTAAGGTCCTTTTCAACCCAGGCCATTCTGTGATTCTATGATTCAGAGGTGAATGACTTCATGTTTATTTAGATCTCACATATTTAGGTGCATGGTTAAGTATGACACTCACACACACACAAAAGAAAAAGAAAAAATGAAACAAGAAATGCTATTTCACGGACTCCTGCCTCTAGGCTTTATCAACTAATTTCTTTAGCCACACACACAACACAGGACAAAGACTATATATAATAATGATTAATAAGGCAATAATTGTCATACAGAAGGAAATTAAACTCCGAGTGGGCAAATGATAATACTTGCCTGTGGCAAAGACAACATTCTTGGACACCAGTCTGTATTCCACAATGGAGAACTGAGGAAGCTCAATCCTTTCCACACCAGTGACTGCATTATCTCCACCTCTCCAGTAGAACTCTATGTCATCAGTTGTATAGCCATCTGCAGGCAAAGCAGGAGAGTAAGTGAGAAACAGCAGACTGGAACGTAGCTTCAAACACAGTATATGTGGTTTATCATTTGTGGCAATGACGAGAATCAGAACTCGCAGGCTGCAATCTGAAAAATCGCAGATTATTATGACTGAAGACATCATACACATCTAGCATTGATACCAAGTGTATATTGACACCAATAATCAGCAGAAAAATGTGGATTATTCAATAAATACAGACAAACATCGGGCAGATCTTTTCCACTCACACTGAAGAGTGTGAGTCACACCATTTCCTTTAGCTCCTGCAGTGGAGGACTCCAGCTGAATATACAGTACTAGCACACAGTCTCCAGCCAGTAGCAGAAATGGAGCAGGAACTCTTGAAGCAGAAATATACATCTGAATATTGCAGTCCTTGGACATGACTAGGTGGCAGAGAGAATCTGGTTTTGCGTGGAACAGAACTACAAACCATAACTGGGGCTGATCTGAGAGCCCAGGGGGTCCTGCGGCAAGACCATCTGTGCATAAAAAAGTGCACTGAAAGAAGATGTTATCAGTGTTCGCCCTCTTTAAATTGAATCTGATTAAAACATGAACATTCATTCTCTTGTGTTGAAGATAAGTACCCCGTCACTGCCTCTGCTAACTCAGTCTAGAACAATAAACTGCTTCATTCTGTCCTAAAACTGTTTTCCTAGGAGGGATCCATCCATGTAGAAATGCATGGCACTATATGTTTTTAAGGAAGGTCAAATAAGCAAACAAAAAATCCAATGGGTGATAATTACGTGATTCACAGAGTGGTTATAGACTCCAGTGTAAATATTCTACAGTTGTATAAAAGGAAAACAACCCCACATCTGATCTAGGTTTTACATGCATCTTCTTATGTACATACAGCTTTCTATTTCCAGAGTACAGTTCTGTTCATCTAGTGGGTATCTTCTCAAGTCCATCATACAAGCTGCAGTGGTTGTGATTCTGAAACACAAACATTCAATAGAATTACTATACAGCCAGTAATCCTTTTTTTAATTGCTGTTGTTGTTTTTTCCAAAGTGAGGGCACTCTGAACAATGGCTTTATTCTAATTGAGAATCTGGTCCATACTTCTACACTAAGCAGCAGCTTACAACAACAGCAGCTACACTGACTTCAGTAGAACTCACTCTGACTTACACTTATGCGAGCAGTCCCTTTGGGGTTCAATGAACCTGTGTGTATATGCAAATATTACAAAAACCTTTGCTGAAATTAAAGAATATGACTTTATATCAGAAAATATGAAGCAATAAAAGTCTGCTACAAATGTCAAAATGATTAGAGCTGTGTGAACAACTGATTTCTTGGTTCTGTGGCAGCTGGACAAAAAAAAAAAAACTGAAATGTTGCAGAAATGTTGAAAAAAGTCCAGCAAAATGCTTTGTTTTAAAGCTGAGTTTATTTCTCTAGTTTTCAAAAGTAAATTAAAAGGGATTTTGTAATGAAGCACCATATTGAATTTTAAAATTTCCCCCAACTATCAATACATTTTTGCTTTTTTTTTATTCCCAGTGCAGTCAATTTAGCACACTAATGATGAATTTGTAAACCATTTCACTACTGATGAATCTGCATTTTTAATCCAGCTCTTGTATATTGAGAGTGTCAACAACACACACACGCACAACCAAAACAATTGTATTAACAGCTTCACACAGCATTTCCCCTTCATTTTTAAATTAATAGATTCATATATTTATACTAATTTTTAAGAAGATATAACCATGTGCATTGGCTCGTGACTAATCTTCAGTGTATTTGAGTGTTTTGCTGAATCATAGCCTTTATCAGAAGTATGCGCATTATTCTGTATCAACATTTTATAACGCCTTCATATAAATTTCACATTTAAGTTATTTTCTGGGCCTCACAAGGCCTATTCCTTACTGATCCTTTTCTGATATAAAGAAGACACGGACCTTGTACACAGTTAATTCCTGAACAAATAATATTCTTGTGATAATTTATGCTAATAACACAAGAGGGGAAATGCACTAAATATATGTCTAAAAGCTGGAATTCTCAGTGTTAAGGTTTTGTCCATGTGTTTTCTCAGTTTTGAAACTTTGTTTAATCCCTTAAGCTTCCAAAATGAGTCTTCTAGTTCGGTAAACTAGTTTAAAATTCAAGAGCAGCATTTCAAGAGGAGAGAATTAGTTAGGTACTTTTCTTCAACTCTTACACACTAAAAAAACCCCACACTTGTTTTTATTATGAATGCCTTATCCAATTCTCCAAGAAAATGAAGGAAAGAATGCTTATCCTTAGCACACAGTTTATTCAGGTGGATAACTTCACATAATATCCAAGGGAAGGGAGCTGTAATATCCATTACAGCTCACAGGACAACAAAAGTTACACTTCTGTGACTGTAGAAGGTGCTTTTACAAGAAAATATTCTAATCTCTTTGCACAGGGAGAGACAGTTGTATGAGCACAAAGGCAGTGGATGGACCAGAGAGGAAAAAACTCAAGGATGAGTTACTCAGGATATTTTCTCATTTGTGTTCCTACCAGTAGACAGTGAGAAAGGCACACAGCGGATTTTTGTCCCTCCCAGCCATATCTATGGCACAATCATGCTTCTGTCACTGCTGTCCACTCTGGGCACCCTCTGAATGCCTTTATGTTAAGTCCCACAAGCTTTCAGGTACCAAGTATTGTATCACAGGAGGATACTTCAGGTCAGCCCATCTCCAGCTTCCTGCTGGGAGACGCTCTGGTTCTATACAAGAAACTGCACATTCTTGCTCAAGTACCTTTTTACAGTACAGCAAAATTTAAGTTTTTAATGTCATAAATATCCAGTAAAAACATACAAACAAACAAAGATACAGCTAGATATAGACAGAAACAGATTTACCACATTTACTTCAAGTAACTTGAGTGCTCAGAGGTCCCTTCTGAATGAACTTTCAAGCAACCAAATTTAACTTGCACAAATGCTCACCAAAAGCAAATGTTAATTACTCAAGCTTGTGCATGCTACCAAGAAGAATGTGTTTATTTTTTATGGGATGGGATGCTGCCTGACACAGCAGGACAACAAGGTTTCAAGAAGTCATCATCACAGCAGTGACAGAGAAACAAAGCCAGACGAAGATAAAGCTGTGCACAGATATACATACATTTTGCGTGAAAGCAATAAACAAATATTTTTAATTTATTAGAGTTGCCTATTCCACTTATCTGTCCACTGGATATAGCTTCTCTTATCTTTCCCTGTTACTTTAATACTGGACTGATCACTTTCAATTATACTGATACATTGTACAGGGACCGCATGTGTGATATGCTGGGAGGTGTTGCATAAACAACTGACAGAAGAATGTTCTCTGTACCTCAAAAGTTTACAATATAAATGGGTCTAGGCAATATAAATACTTTTTATGTGACTGGGTCACAGTCCTGATGGCTAATTTGATCCTCTTTTCATCTTGATTCAGAAATACATTCATCCAAAAAAGAACAGAAATAAGTCCAGTTGCATTGTCTGACCAATCACAATTAATCTTTTCACCTTGCAAACATCTATCATGTTTTATACATGGGTGATAACTACTTCAGTCCTTCCAGATGAAATAATTACATTCCTCCACTCTATTTTTATTTATAAGATCTAACATTGTACTACCTGAGAACAAGAAGCCTACATATGGCAAGTATACAAACAGTCAGAAAGACTATTTTTGATCCCCAGTCTAGAGTGTATATTTCTGTTTTGGTCTATTATGGAAAAAGCTGTTGTATAGTCCCATGTTTACATATTGTTGTTCTGAACAAGGTGGGACAAAGTCAGTATAATGCCCAGAGAAAAAAGTTCCCCAGAAACAGGTTGAACTTCAAAAAGCTACTGTCCCACTGCCATTTCTTCATGGACTTTTATTGCAGTAGCAAACTGCTTTCTCTGAAATAGAGATGAAACTTGGATAACTGAAAGTCAAGCATTTCAGAAGTATGACAAATTCTACGTTGTTCGGAAGAAAACACGGAGCCACTGTGTTTTATGGATCACTTTTGTTATATATTTTTGAGGAACTGCTTTGCTCCGTGGATATTCTATAATCGCTTGCAACCCTCCAAAGTCTCTCCTATTATTCTCAGTGACCCTGTGTTTGGCAGCACATAACACTCCAGGTTCTAGTCTCAGCCCACAGGATGAATCATTGTCTCCAGACAGCAGCTTGAGACTGAGGCCACCACGATGCTCTCAAACCACAATACACGAAGTTAGGCTAGTGGCAGAGCAAGACTCCCTTAGATCAAAGGGTGCTAAGGGTTAGGTGTTTTCTTCCCTCTGATCACAGTGTCCTAGATTTTGCCAAGATTTAATTTCAGACAGTAATTCTTCATTAAATAACTCAGCTGCTTCACACACAACAAAATCTGACCACGAATATTGCATGTTTTTAGAAGAAAGGGAATGGAAACAAGGTTGCCATGCATGAGCCACTGGTGAAATCCCTGCCAAGCAAGTACTATCAAGTGTAGTGAAATCTGCTTGTGGACATTTCTATTCTGCAGAAGAGGAAGCTAACTTATTCAAATATGGTATTTTATGACAGAAAATCCTCACCCGAATGACTCCACATATTTTTAGAGTGCGGCAGAGAGACTTTTATTAATTATTATGATCACAAGAGTTCTAATCTCCATCCCTTTTTTATTACATTGCTTTTGGGGATGGTTCTTTAGATAGAGTAAAGGAAACAAAAATATCTTACCTCATTTATTGATATTTAACTACCTGTGGAAAGAATCCTAAACCTGCAGTGTTCAATATTGGGTACAGAGGATGTAAGATGAGAGCCTTCTTTTGCTTAAGTACATTATGAAGACATTTCCTGAACATCCTAAATTTCTTTAAAACTTCTTAATATGTTGAGTCAGTTTTTATTTTGTCTAGAAAGATTCATCCAAATATAGCCCATACATGATATCTAATAGGAGTTAAAGAGGTGATGAGTCAAGACCCAAGTCGGATAAAAAGTTCACCTGTTGATAAATAACAAAAGCAGGTAACATGCTTTTGATAATGATACTATAAATCTGATCCATCTGTACCACATTTCAGATCTCATTCATTTTTATAGCAGGGACTCTTTATCCTGCAATCAAAAACACAAGAAACTTCCTGTGATGGAAATGAGGTTTACATTTGCAAAGACTTCTTTTGCTGGTACAGTTTAAATCACTGGAGCATATGGAATAACCTGTCCAAAGAAAGGAAGTTTTTGATACTACTGAGTCTTCCGTTAAATTTTTTGCTTGTGTAATTACATGTCTTAAGGTAGGTATTTTTCGGCATCCTAACCATAAAAGCCATGACAGAAAACAAAGAAAACACAGGCCAAGCCTAAAATAGGTAGAGCACAGGATAGTGTAAGGCCACTTTGTAGCTCTTGTTTGAAACATAAAACATTGCAGTGTTGATCCCTGTTCGAAAAAATGGCTGAAGGTACACAGAGTTGTGGTCTCAACAGTGGCTGACTCCATTTAACCAGGGCTGTTTGTGGCTTTCTTTTTCTTTATAGACTGCAGTCACATCAAGAGGCAACATATGCGCCCACGTTCAATCTTACTGCCTGTATTTTGAACAAAATTTTCAGGTTTACAATTAATGCTTGCCTTTCTGCTTCCTATAGCCACTGGGCTTTCCAGATATGGTGACTCTACATAAATAGATAAAACCTGACTGAAGACGCTTCTGGCAAAATTAAGAAACATTGACTGTGTCATTTATTTTCTACGGGCATCTTTCAGAGTTGCAGGGAAGGTTACATAATATGCTGCACACTGTTTGTAATAACCTTGTACCAGGAAACAAATATCAACGATACATAACAATGGCTATGAAATCTTCATCACAAAAGTACAGACCTGAGGCCATAAAGCACCGTTCCATCTGGATGAAGGCGAATCATTCGATTCTTCACAGTAACGCCATGCACAAATGATTTCTTGTCATTTAAGAAGTAAGTGTCAGGCACCCAGAGTTGATCTGCCACTCGATTATCAAGTGTGAGGTTGAGAGGTATGCCAGCATATGCCAGTCTCTTATCTCTCCAGTACTGTTGAAAATACATAGTCAAAGTGTAATCCTGGTGAGAAAAAATAGAAGTACAACAGTCAATCATACTTAGCATAACTAGAAAAATATTTTTTTTTCTCTGTCACTAGTTCAACTTACTGTTGGTTAATTTTTTATTTTTTTGTTAAGGCTTAACCAAAATATTAAATATTCTTATCAGTTATTAAATAATTCAAGTATCATTCTGGTCTAAAGGAGAATTTCAAAATCTTAAGAAATACAGCTATTATTGGTATCTTTTGCACTGTTCCTCCTTTTCTTTCACGTAGTCCCCCTGAAAATTACCTGAAATTATGATGCCTGTGGAATAATAAACAATAGCATAGGTAAATACTGTAATCTTCCCCATTTTCAAAACTGATAGATGAACTGAAAAACATTCAAAGTATTTTAAAGCGATATTCAAAATCATATTTGAAAAATAAGCTGCTAGGATGTTGCTTATACATGTGCCTTTGTGTGAGACTGCATCTTGCAGTGAAAAAGATTTTCTCATCAACAGGCTACATCTAATATATACTAATGTCATGATTGGTTTTCATAATCTTGCCAGTAAAGGTCTATGAGGTCTGCTAAAAGCTGTGATCACTACTTAAAATCCTAAACATGGATATAGAAACCTAAAAGCTCTATTTTGAAAATCTTTCATTTCAGAATTTGCTAACTTGCCTTGGTCATGTCATAATAACACTGCATTGAAACACTCTAGAAGTCTTAGCTAACATGCCTCATTCATTAGGTTCATGCTATTACAAAAATATATAAAAATGTATGGGAACATTTCAAAGTTAAGTGCCAGCAAAACTGAAAATCACATGAAATGGCAAAAATTTCCTGTTTGAAAAGAAAAACCTTTATGTTTTCTTTGTCTCATAACTTTCAAAGTGTGGGAGAACATTTCAATTTTTAGAAAGCCTATTTTTACTCATTAAATAAAAGAAGTAAACAACTGAAAATACTTGTATATGGAAATGAATATTTAAAATCAAAGAAATCATTGCTTTCAGGTCTAATAATATTGCTGTATTTAACAATAAAAAAATGAGACAGTAAGTAAGGGCCATTAAAATTCTGATTTTCAAATTACAGAAGTGCTTTAAACAATAAAATTCATGAAACTCTTCACAAAACACTGAGAAGTGTATGTGATCTCCAAGCACATTTAAATATTTAGCAGCAGGTGTGCAAGCCACAGGATACCTGCATTTGCATCTGGTTCTACAAGCTGGAGATACAAAAGCCCTCAGGCTTGCTGCTTGTTTGGGAAAAGGATGCTCAGGGTTTCTAAGTACAACTGTTGGGAATGGTCCATTCTTGTAATGGGTCTGATGTGGAGACAACCCAGTTTCAGGCACTGATCCCGCCCTGCTTCCCTCAACCCCTAAAGCCTCTCCTTGAAGTCAAATTAAACTCCAGAATGCCTTTCACACTCAGAGCCTTCGCATTTTTTATTCAGTGATTCATTCTGTCTAATGAGGTGGCAGCTATAGCTTTAAGAAATCAATTTGAATTGCTTAGCAAATAAATCATTATAGTTATCAAGGGCAAACTGTTCCCGTTTTAGGAAACTAGTAAGAGACCTTTGAAAACAAAAGGACCCAGAGATGGAGCCCGTGTGGAACTGCCTGAATGGAAGCTCATCCTTTAAAACTCAAATCTGACATGACTTCCGAGAAGAACATGCTCCAACGTTTCTCTTGGAAGCTTTCTTCGGCGGGACTCACCGTCACTGCTCATCAGCAAAGGAGGTACACGCTGCGCTTGCCTCGCTCCCAGCGGGAGGAGCACATCTCCACCGGTTCTGTGCAACCAGTTTGCTGACACTGATGCGTTAGAATGAACATCCTCCACCACTTCTGTTTTGGCTTAATTAAAGCTTGTTTCTATTAACATTTTAAATTTGCTGAGTGCTTGGCTTTTATAATGCTTTGCACGTCAATGTCAAGAAACCGGGGATTATAAAAGCCGTGGACACGTGTGCCGTATACCAAAGCTCACTACATATAAATGCACAATATACACACACAAAACAATGCAAGACAGAAATAAAGAAATAGGGTGGCACTGTATAGCATTGAAAGAAGCAAACCCAGAGAGCACTAAAATATAACAGAAGCAGTACATTTGAACACAACAGAATTTTAGGCTAAGTTCCTTTTTCCTTTGGCTTGAAATAAAATACATGCTAACAGCTAATGAATGAAGTAATTAACTAGCTATCTAAAATCTGTGCAACAATACAAGCAGCAACATTCTGTCATTTTATTTGTTTATTTGACTAAAATTTACTGTGGCGGGGAACAACAGAGAAAGGAGATTGCAAGTTGCACACAGAAATGGGAACATCCAGAAACCATCAAGAACTTGCAGCATCTTGACTGAAGGAAAAACTAAATACTTCCTCTGAGGTACAAATTTTATTAGTACTTCCTCAATTAACCTTCACTTCTTAGTTCATCTTAACTTTAAGCAAAAACAGTTATCTATACATCTGCTAATGCATATGACTACATTTGCATGCATTGAAAGTAATGATAGTCGAACTAGTTATTTAAAAATCACACATTATCACGTGCAAAATATCAGTTCATCACCAGTTCTTCACTGGGTATCTACTAAGGAAAATGCTTAAGAAGCATCTTCTGCAACACCCATCTACTATCCTATGCACTGAAATGTCTGCCTAATCCTACCCTTTGGACTTTGAACAGCAGAAACAGACTGCCCAAGAACGGCTGCATGCTACCATACACCTTGAAGGATCGCTGTACATTTGTGCTCTGCCAACCTGACCTGCTCTGAAGACGATGGGGTAGAAAGAATGAATATGAATCATGCTTGTTCACCATCACACTTGTTCTGATAAGCTCAAAGCTAAAAAAGTAGCAGCAAACATATTAGAACATCACTGAAACTGCTTGGATGTGCGAGCAACAATAAAATGAGCAGGAAAGGCCAGTTCTTTCGGGTAGCTCTACCAAAGTTACTACTGGAAACTAAGCTTATTAAAACCTATGGGGATGTCAGCATTCATTCTTTGACTAGCTAATTTGCTAGGCTTTGTACCCATAAAGGAAATTTTCTCCCTTTCTGCACTCCAGAGGAAAATGCTAAAATGGTGCGAGTGTGGACTGGAAAAAAGTGCAGTAGGTATTTTTTAGGTAAAATGAGAAAATGGATTTTTACCCCTATCTTAGTAGCCTACAAAGTTTATTTAGGGCCAACTTCCTCCAGGGGAGCTTATGATGACTAGCTCTGATACAGAGGTCAAGAGTGTAGACGTCTAAAGCTAGAAGAGATTAATCCCACTACTGCTTCTACATTAGGGTGCTATTATCTGTCAAAGGGGACACAGAGCTGCCAGCTTTAGGAAATTTTAACTATTGCACAGAGCAGTGAACAATTTCCTCAGCTGCAAAGACCTCCATAAATCATATTTGTTTTCCATACAATACCATACCATATTCAAGGTCCCCTTCTCCCCTCTCCAGTTCCTCACAGTAATTGATGCTTCAGGTCAAGAATGGCAAAGAAAAAAAAATACAAAACGCTCGAAGCCCTGACAGAAGGACGAACACAGTGTTTCTGAAGTACAGGAGAAATGTCCTCAGAATGGGAAAAGCTTGACTACACAGGCAACATGAGTTTTCTTTTGTGTATTCAAAGACCATGGACCATCCTACAAGGATAAAAAAAGTATGACAAGCATCCTTGACTTTCTGTCACTGCAGCAATGCCACTAATGTAAGGAAAGGCACAAAAAAAGGTATGTTGTTTTTTCAACACAGTTTTCCCTGGGAAAAACAAAAGAAAAAACTTGAATAGCAGATAATACTTGAGAAAGAATTTAGATACAATGGTAAAGAGGCGTATAGAGCAACTTAAATAGATCATAATATATCTGTATTTTTCATAGGTATTATCTGTGATTTCAAAACATCTTAAGCAAGAATTATACGCTCACAAATATTATACATGCTATGTTCAAATAATTTTTTAAGTGTTTCCTACATGGTATTTGTCTCTTCACAGATTGAACATACCATGTGGGAAGTACAACTACAATTTAACTACGAAGTCACTTCAGACTGGCAGAATGCATTGTATTACACTACCAAACAGTACCTTATGCACTAACTACAGGACTAATTAACTATAAATACTAATACAATGCAATATTAAAAACAAACAAATTTGTTTTCTATTACAGGGTTAGCTATCTTTAGCTTTTCTCTCCCCCACGCAATAAAAAGGAAAACGTTTTTTAAAAATATAGTTTGTTCATCAAAATGAAATTAAAAGCAGCAATTATACTCTAAAATTGACTATCACAGCTTACAGTCTTAATTTGCTATGTATTGAGGATGTCAAAGTTATCCATTAGCTGTAAAAACGTTGTTTCTTCAAAATGACTGCTCAATAGAACACTATAATTAATAATTATGATGGAATACTATTAATACGGCAGTTAATCAAAATAAAGTATTTATGCAAAATAAATAAATACATTGAAAATTACTGGAAATACTGAAAAAAAGTTATGCAAAGAAGGGCTATTCCACTGCTTGGGAGGACAGCCTTATATCTACTTGAAATGCAGATTCCTGTCTTAGATTTCCATTTGGACATATATTCACATCGTTGTTTTCTTGACCAACAGACAAATGCAACTATTAGCATCAGCTTTTGGATGATTTATTTTTGCTGACCTAATAAAGTAAATACTCATTCAGGGGATAAAAAGATGTACGAAAATCCATGCCCTAGTCTCTATATAACTTCAAGGTCCCTTCCTTTACCTTCTACATAACTTCAAAAATTGGCTGCTGTAGTATAAAGAGCTATTCTTGAAGCATTGATGATTGAGTTACATTCTTCCCAATAAGCCCAAAGTGAATTGCAAAGCCACACTCATGAATCCTATGCATGACAACACAGCTGTAAATCTGTTCCCCTACTATACACAGAAGAGACCTGAGAAATAGATTCATGCACACATTAATTCACAGTTATAGTTAATTTAAACATTAATTTAATGAAGACATATTCAGAAAGGCTAACCTTAAGAAGTCAGAATTTACCAGCAATACTATTCAGGTGTCTGAGATCATCAATTAAACATTTTTTTTTCTGAGCATTCAAAATGTTCTAAAAGGTTCAACAACTTTCATGTTATAGAAAAACATTATCCATTACATTTTACCTGTTGACAATTTGATTTTTCCCAGGATGTCTAAACTATATATTACTTTGTTAGTTGTCAGTGAATGGAAAAAAGTCACCAAAGTCTATTGTTCTGCAAAGCCTTTTAACAAGAAAACTGCCTGATCAGAACCTCGCATTGAAACTGGTGTTAGATGTAGTTCACGAGTAGCCCAAACAAGAGATGTATGCACGCACACAGACCCATGCACACATGTACTCTACCTCACCAGAACACCTTCCTTCAACATTTCTTGGTCTACCTGCTGATATATTAAAGATTCATCTCACCTATAAGATCCTCATTCAGACTTCTCTCCGACACTACTCAGAAACCCTACAAAATGACAGGTTGAAAACACAGCACGCTTTCTCTAGCATGTGGCTAAAATACTCTTCTGTTAAGAAAATACAATGTTAAAGCATCTCAATTACACTAATTTCACCATGATCCTCCATACATCCATGTTGTCTTGGTATCCTTTGTACCAAATTACCATGTTTTTTTCTTCCTTCTTCTACTAAAACACATGGAGTTATAAATAGGTATAAGGAAAAATTTAGCATCCAAGAACCCATTTGACACTACAAAATAAACTTTTCCAAAGGAACATAAGGTAGCCTGGGTCTTTCCTGCCCTCTCATACCCCTTGGCACAAGAGTTTCCATCTCCATCGCAACCACGGTGCCTTCTCCAAAGAGCCTGTCCCCCACCGAGCATCTCTGAGTGCTCCGAGGAGGGTTGCCATACCAACCAGCGCCAGGCTTTCTGCACGCAAAGGGATGACGTGGTTGACATAGCAACCGGCCAAAGCAGCCTGCTCCCCAGCTTTTCGGGGAGCCGTGGTGGTCACTGCGAGAGAAGAGACATTTCTGAGCAGGAAGAGAGGGAGCAGTCGGGCAGTAGGCATTGCCCCATGGCATGCTGCTGCTACAGCCATTGAAGCTTACTCGGCAAAAGCTCGGTATTGGCTTTTCTCTTTATGTGTTCCTCTGCCCACAACAAATTCATGGGGATGCCATCACAGTCTTGGGGTGTTCTCTCATCCAGACATCAGAGGACACTAGCTGCCATAAGAGCCAGAGCTTGGGCTAAGCTTCGGTAGGAAAAAATAGAGAGCAGAATAAAGTTTCTGCAAATATTTCAGTCCAAGGACATAAGTCAGGACAACAAGAAACCAGTCTGGGCTATTTAATTCCTGACAGACAGGGGGAGAATACCTGGAATATTCCTTCTCTGATTCAGAGTATCACAGGTATAACAATGCCAGAGTAATGAGGAGTTTCTATTCCCAAAGGACTGATCAAAGGAAAGCTAACATACGCTTTTACACATCAAGGTTATAATACCCTCTGATCCGGTGGCTAAAAGAAGCATGGTCTTTTGCTATACCCCTCAAGATCTGTCCAAAATTGTGTGGTAAATCACAATCAAAATCCACTTGATACCGAACAGATGAAACATAAAATTCAACATCTGATGGNTTTAGATGCTATCCTAAAAGCAAACCCTACAAAAGATCAAGTAAGGAAAAAAAAAAAAACAACACCAAATGTCTTTTACAAAAACACTCATCAGAAAGAAAAAATAATGCTAGACTCAGTGAAACACTGAACCTGCTGCATGCAGCACAAATTTATTTATTTTAGAGTTGACAGGACCTCAAGAAAACAGGTACATTTAATTGCACTAATTGAAATCCTGCTAACAACCTACAGGGAAGAAAAAAATCAACCTTTATCAGCTGTCAGCTGGTTCCCACGACTGAAGCAGCTGACCTTAGAGAGATGGGAACTGACAACTAATGGAGTGTGCCTCCTACACAGTCACGGGATGTGCCACCAGTGAGTTGGAGAACTGAGCCAGTGCCCTAAAATCTTAAAGCTATGGGATGTTTTGCCAGTTATGAGATATGAGCAAAGACTAAAAATTTGGGATCTACTAGGTACCCCTTTTAGAGAACAAAGGATTTCTCACACTTCTGCGTCATTCTTTGAAATACATCAAGTTATAGCTCTCTTTGGCATTACTTGAATTATCAGTAAAAATCTGGAAGGAAAATTAAGACTCAAAGAAAGTTCTATAAGTTGATCTTACTTGTCATATTTATTCAATACTTCCTATTTCTTAGTCTACTGTACACATAATCCCTTTAGTGTCTGCAAGGTGTCCCAGGACACCAGTGATGGAAGTACTAAGAGCCTCCGTAACTGTGCATACACAAATGTGTTTTAAATACTGTGACCATAAATACATAGCTCCATGACAGTCTTATTTGCTATCATTGAACATGAAAACCATCCAAGTAAAAGTCATATTTCAGACTGAAAATTCTTCAGTCTTTTTGTCACTATGGATTTGTCAAGACCTTTTTAAAGACACTTCAGAACTTGTATGATATTTTTTTAATCACCCCAGAGTTAACAAATAAAACAAAACTATATTTAGGAACAGAAGGCAAAGGAAAACACGCCCTTGAATGAAAACTGAAATACGTCTGTTCCCATCTACACTTTTTGGTTAAAAAAAGGAATATTTACTCCAGTGTGGGGAGAACTTTTTAAATTTTCTCACCTCTAAATCTATTTATTTTGCTGACTTTGGGAACCAGCCAATCTCACTGGCACTAGAGCACCAAGGCTGATGCCCAAATTCCTACTTCTTGTCTGTGATTATCTGAACCACCAAATATTCTTAAAGGAAATCCTGTTCAAGAAAGGCAGTATGAACAAAACACCATTTGAGAAAGTGAGTGAGAACATATTGGACATCAAATGCTTTTAAAATGCGTAACTTGAAACATTCTCCATGAACGTTTCAATATCACGGCACATGCTGTCTGGATGTGCTGGGCCCGGAGGGCACCTGCAGACCTGTCCGTCCCCACCCTGCCCAGGCCCAGACCCCCACCTCACCCCAGGGTCCCCAGTCCCTGACCCAGCAAGGCCGCAGCAGGCCCGGGCTCCAGCTCCCCACAGCCCAACCTGGCCATGGCCCCCACCCAGCCAGGCCCACCGACAGGCCCGGCCTTGGCCCGTCCCCATCCCCTGGGAGGTGCCTGGTGCCAGGGATGGGGCTGCCCTGGTGCCCCTGGCTGCCTGCTCCTGGTGGGGCAGTGGGACAGGCCCTGGCTGTCCCAGGCCAGCCCTGAGCTCCCACCACCATGACAGGGTGCAGCTGTGGCTCTTGATGCGTAAATGTCATGTTTACTGGGACCCAGATATTATGTGTTCATTTTTGAGCAAGGAAATAAACTACAAGAAATTTTTCTGCAATGGAAGAGAGTGGGAAAGGTGATCAGTTAACTTCACTGCTCAGCCTATTTCCTTTTTTTCAGACAAGTTACTTACATTGCAGCTTCCCTTACTTCATGCTTTCACCCTATCAGCAATGTTAAATCCAATTTTACATCCTGCAGTAACAAAATTGTGATGCATGGTAAGCTGAAACGAAAACAATGCTTTTGCTAAAAACTCATTACTGCGGGTAGGATAAACTGATCATGTGACAGCTATGCTCATATAACTTGGTAAAAAGCAAAATAAATGAGTAAAAATAAAGCCAAATGCTGCATCCAAAAAGAAATACTGCAAATATACATGATATTCTACCCACACACAAACTTCTTGCTGTACAGAGGCTTGCAAAAGAAGTGGAAAAGCTAGTGTCCCCTGCCAGTGCCCTTTAAAAAATTAGGCTGAGTGATTTTAAGGGAAAATGGCTTGCTGAGGGGATCTCTCCCCTCCCGCATGTGATCTGAACACTCTACGAAAATCTGCTAATAGCTTTTGTAATCAGGGAAGCAAGATATATCACTGGAGAAATGAAAGTGAGGAGGGTTTCAAACTGCAGTGTTGCCTGACTTCTTAAGCCACAAACAGGACAGTCTAAACGATCAGGATGAAACCGGAGCCATTGCAGGGGTATCTCAGTGGGGCAGTAGCTGTAGGCATTCCTCATTCCTAATAATTCCTCAGGCACTGGAACAGGCTCCCCAGGGAAGTGGTCACGGCACCGAGCCTGTCAGAGTTCAAGAAACATTTGGACAACACTCTCAGACACATGGTGATGTCTGGGTGGTCCTGTGTGGAGCCAGGAGTTGGACACGATGATCCTTGTGGGTCCCTTCCACCTCAGGATATTCTGTGATTCTGTGATTCTGTGATATATTTAATGACAAATCTTCCAAACTTCTAGGTTTAAAGGCATGTTTTTTTTTTTAAAGTAGAATTCTCTGATGACAGCTGACACTCCCAGAGGTTTGTATCTACTTTGAATACTTAGAGCAAAACTGATCCTGCTGTGGATTATGTTAGTTACTTTCCTCTTCATCTATCTATAGTAAAAATTCTTTTCTCAAGGCTATTTTCTAAGCAATTTTCTGACATCAGCACATATGTGCAATACAGGATACCTGCACAGAGGAAAATATGTAGATGTATTTTTACTTCAGATAACTGAATGTAGAAAAGTCTAGTTGTATACTGTGACATTCCACCATTAATGTGGTACCAATTGGAAGGACAGAAGGTGAATATTTTTATTTCCTTGGAAATTCATTGAGAACACTGAGAACTTAAAACTCAGTCTATATATCTCGCTTATACAAATTATTTTTCCCTCACTAGACAGTTAATCTGTTGTGTGGTAACACCTCTCCTGCAGCAAAATAACTTGTATACACCTGTGCTAGGTGAAGATGCTGATTTCAGTGGTGGTCCTCAAATTCAAAAGGCCAGTTACAGATGCAGGCCAGTTATCTAAAGAACTGGATTCTTCCTACCACAGGTACAGGCTATAACCACTGTTTGATTACCTACCTAATTCATCTGCCATTGTCACATACCTCAGGCACAGCAAAGCGCATTTAGTAGGCAAGAACTCACTTTCCCCACTAGGCCTTTGGGTGACCAAAGTGTGGCTGTGGGAAGGAGCATTAGCAAGGTACATTATATGACATTGCTTTCAGCTAGAGATTAGTATTCTGCAGAGCACTTCAGTTATGATAATCAGATGGCCTTCTCAAATACGAAAATTATATCCCCGATCATCTACCTCCACTCTTGTTTCAGCAGTGCTTTTTCATGCTGGCAGTAGAATCAGTCCTTCAGATAACGGTGTAGGAATGAAAGGTTTAGATCCATCAGGAACAAGACAAACTTAGAACAGACAAATTCTGTATAGTAAAACAGGGTTCAGGTAAAGCTGCTGGCACTAAAAAATAGAAAGGTTACCAGAGAAGGGCGCTGAATTAAAGATGATTAGAAAAAAAGTGTAGCAGAAAATCTGGCTTTGGGTGAATCATAGAGGGGTGAAATTATAAAAGCTTTATATCCTTGAGAAAGAGATAAGATGGCAAAACTCACTTAGGACACAAGTTAAGCTCCTTCTACACTCAAAAATACCATTTAAATATAGCATAGAAAAATAAGCAACCAGATCAAATGCATACATGCTGCTATTGAAATGCTAGAAGTTTTAAAATACGATGAATGAACTAGGATACCTAGTTTGAAGTGAGAATGTTGACCTAATACAAACATCACAGACTTGATGGAAGGCAAGCAGTCAATGGAAACCTATAACACAAAAGAAACTACATGGGCAAGAAAAAGAAGGATGTACTGTTAAAGAAAGCTTTGTATCAGATAGTTAACTGTATTGAATGTTACACATAATCTCTATGGATTAAAACGCCAGGCCTACGTAAGTATTAGAAATAAATTGCCACTGCCTAATCAGGATGACAATGGTGTCAGTGAGGTGCCAAGACAGATCTAAGAGGCAGCAAAAAAACAAATTAGTAATTAGAAACTTCAATCACCCCCACATACACTGGATAAATGTCAGGTTGGGGTGTGATGCAGAGACTAAATGACACCACAAACGACTGATTCATGGAGGAGCTTTTGGTGAAACCTGAAACAAGACAAGACACTCCTGACTTGATTGTGAGCAATGCATAAGTCATGGGTCAAAAAGCTGCTACAGATCACTTACTCCCTAACCCCACTAGAATTAGGAAATTATCCTTTAAAAACAAGGAAAGTCTAAAATTTCATGAAAATACTATTTAATTTTAAAAAGTAAATTGTATAAACATGAGGAAACTTGGTTCCAAATTGGAGAAAAGATTGTTTACAGTCATCATAACATGAGCCTCTGTATATCAAAAATAACGAGTAACAAACAAACAAAGAATGGTTGAAATTTTCGGTAAATAATTTTATTAGAAAGAAAAACATGCACTTCAAAAATATGAAGTCACATCTAAATGAGAAAAAAAAAAAAAAAAAACAGATAAGAAGATAAACATTAAAAAAAAAAAAAAGTCCAAAACACAAAAGCAGTAATTTGCTAAGGGCATAAAGACTTATGAAAAATTATCAAATGGTCTTAAAGAAAGCCTCATAGAACAAGAAAGCCATGGATTAATGACCAAGTAAAACACAATAAACAAACATCAGAACTTAATAGTTGTTTTTCACAACAGCAGGAGGTCACTAGCAGACCTGAATGGGGGTCTGTGCAGGGCTCCACTCTGGTCGTCATTCTCATAAACTGCGCGGACAGGGGGTGCACATTAGGGTGCTTGTATTTGCTACAACATTTCTCAGAACAGTAAAAATGAAAGATGCGAGTGTGAGGAGATGCAGAAGGACAGCAGCATTCTGAGAACAGTGATAAAACAGATAAAATTCAATACTGATGGAAAGTGAAGCAAATAGAGAAAAAGTAATCCTAACTGCAGAAAGAGTGGTAGCTTCTGAGCTAACTATGACCACTCTGGAAAAAAAAAAATGTTGTGATATCAAACAGCAGTTTTATGAAGATATCAGTTCAGTATTTTGTGAAGTCAAAATAAGCAAACAGAATTTTAAGACTGTGTGGAAAAGAAATAGAAAAAAAAAAAAAAAAGGAAAATCGTTGTGCCACAATTTTTTAGTTTACTTACATATTGAATACTGCATGCAGTTCTGGTCCCCATCCCCAACAGGACAGAGCATAACAAGGTCCCAAGAACTGCAGTAGGGATAATGAAAGGCCCAGAACATGCCAAGAACATAAAGACAGAATAAACACACAAGGAATTTTCTGCATGGAAAAGAAGCAACTAAGAGGTACATTGCAGATATCTGTAAAAAGAACAATGTTGTGGAGGAGGCCAACAGTTCCTCATTTGTAAGAAACAAAGAGCAGCAAAAGAAATTACCAGACGTCAGGCTCAAAATACATGAAAAGATACTCTTTTTTTCATCCATATGCATATGGGTGTGCATGTTTAAACTGGGCAGCTCTTAGCCACTGCTTGACACCAGAAATACGCAGAGGTCTCAGGAAGCCCCTGAGCTGTTTCATAGTTCGATGCTGGGTGAATATCAAAGAAATACCACAATTCAGTCTAGTCCTATTCTTACACTCTTCTTGAGCCTTCATCATTGGCCACAGTTGGCAATAGCATACTGAGAAAGACGGACTTTTGGTCTATCTTAAAAACACCATTCTTATGGTCTTTTATTCTTATCTTCCTGGAGCACGCTGTTAAGTCAGTGAGGACTCCGCTGCATTATTCATGAGTTAATGGGATTGTCCTGTGGTGTCAATAAGCATCGCTGCTGGGGCTGACATCTTACTGTTCCAGGGGGAACGGAAGTAGAAGTTGTGACCTGGAACATTTACACAATCCATTTTTGATTCAACTACATATGAAGATAATTTTGTACATGAGATTTTTGCAAATAGCGTAAATATGCCAATGTAGAATATTTAACCGCCTGTCAAAGTTCAGAAATTATTATAGAGCTGCTTCTTTAATGATGTTGAGTGATAGTTATGTTCATTTTAATTTGTCTAACATCTGCTCCTGGCAAATGTAAGCAGATGCGTCTAATTATTACCTTTTGATACTTGTATATGCATAGCATGAATAAGATCACGAAAAAATTGGATTTTGTGAAGTAGAGGTAAAATGCCTTTGAAGCAAACAACATGGCAATGAATCAGATAGCTAAAATACCTATTTTATGGTTGTGAAGTTAGCAAATAAACACAAGGGATACATTATTCAAAGTGAAAATATTGTTTGAAGATAGATATATTTAATCTATGTGAAATTTAAATTAGTTGGGAGCTTGAAGCCAGAACTGCATTCTTTCCAAGTTATGTTGATTGATAAGGATAACATTCTTGACCTTATTTCCCAACTGGAACACCATTCACATTTTATTTGAGCGTTCTTTACATGTCGAAAGATTTTTTAATTGGTTAAAATCCCAACTAAACTGCATTTTCCCTTTTTAACACAACACAATGAATACAGATTTCTGGTCTCCTTCAGGAGACAGCAGTTCAGCTATAAATCCCCTGCGGCACTATTCTCCCCGCCTGTCTCCTCAAATTGGGACCCCCAACCTCACGCAGCCCCTCCACCGTTCTCACCTCGGCGGGTAGCCCCTGATTTGGGGTCAGCTGTTGGCAGCGCAGCTCTCGGCCTTCGCTGCCTTGCCCGGGGACACAGCACTCCCACCCAGCTGGCTGCTGCTACCTGCGAGCCTCCAGGCAGGCCAGGCTGTTCGCCTGCTGTGCAGGGCCTTGCTTCTGTGCAAGGGAGTAGCTCCTGGCTGCACGTCCCTATTTCTGACAGATCCCTGCCTGCCCTGATCCTGGCAACACTGCTGCTCTGCACTGCAGCACTCCGGAGAGTCTCTGGGGTTGTAAAATCTATCCTGGAAAGAGGGCACAATGGGTTTCTAGGGCGATTTGACCAGGAAAAAATGAACTCTGACAACTGTTGCAAGAGCAACATCATCTCAAGCAGCTGAGGAAGTTGCACTATTCACCCCAAGTGCAAAGTTGGCTAGGTTATGAGCTCTCGTACACAGAGATCTCATACACAGATTCTCATACACATTCTCATATATGATTCTCATACACAGATCGTGGCAATAAAGAAGGCAACATTTGACTTTAAAATATCTATTCAATCCACAGATATATTCTATTACCAGTTTAAATTTCAGGAATGTTTTTTTCACCATGGAATTACCTTATTGTATTCACAGTATGTGGACAAAGTGACTCTGCTCATAATCAAATTAAATATCAAATTTTCTACATGGTACAAAACCTGTAAATAGTTCAAATTCTGCTAGATAAAAAGATGCACCAAAACCAGATTACGTGCCAGTATAAATCATTGAACAAGCTAAAAATAGTTATTCATCCACCTTAGTGTGCTATAGTGAATTTTGATTCCGTTCTGTTTATGCAAGCAGTTACTTGTTCTACATAATTAGCTAGTTTCTGTGATGATTAGAGTAAGTTTGTATTTTTTTTCTATTTGGAATTGCAATTATCAGCTACTAGCTGAAACAGAATCACTAAATCATTAATTATATAAAACAACAACAAAAAGTAGACCGTATCTTAAACTCAGAAACTACACATATGTGCGATTTGCACTGCAGGATATACAAGTTTTACATCATCTCTTTTATATTTGCCCAGCTTCATCTCACACACAATTTCTTCATATATGGCCAGCTTTTATATATTGTCCCAAATCCAGCAGCTCACCTTCAGAATAGAAACTGCTGGATGTTGAGCACATTAAAGCAGCTGATGCTATACTGGGAAATACATCTTTTACCCTGATCCTAGGGAAAGAAATGGATACATTTGAAAAACATGGTTGATTGGTTGTCTCTTACCACTTAATTGTAACACTGTAAACACACATTTACACTAATAAAAGAATTGACTTTGTTTGAATTCAGACCCCGTTCCCCAGTGGAGTGATTATCTTATGCTTAGAAAAGGCCTTTACTAAGAATTATTAATGTATGTGTTATTGAATAACATGACATGGTAGAAGTATTCCAAATGCATTCATAAAGTGGGTGCCTGATAACATAACTACATACAAATATAAAGGATTTATCTTTCTTACCAGATACATAGATTACACATGCATTTGTATGTGCAGGCATGCAGGCTTTAAATCCTGGCTCTGTGCTAGTGTACATGAGAGAAACAGCCGGTGCCTTCACGTCACACTAAATCATATTTCCAGTAACACAGCTACCTTGCCTACGATTTGAAAAACCGTTTTATAGTTAATGTTACTATTTCAAAAAAAGTAATTTGTTGCTCATTCACAAGCCATCTGAAATACATCGAGTCACTGTTTGGAGCTACTATTTCAAAACCTTTACCTGAAGCCATGAATTCTAGAAAGCTAATTTACTTAAAATTGATTTTTAAAATATCAGTATGTAATATTGTTGTTTTTTTCTTTCTTTTTTTTTTTTTTGAGTACAATAATTTATTTTACATACTTTGTGTTTTCAGAATTGGATGACCTTCCTTTGTGGGAATGTTCTTCAAATAACTACGAAATATAATGTCATTTGGTGTTTCCAGTAATGACAAATACAAATGATATCGAAAACTGTAGGAAAATAGCCACTGCCTTTTATAAAGGCTAGAATTTCACCAACTGTCATATGGTCAGGACATATTCCAGTTATTCGTACTTAGATTCTCTTTTCAGCAAATATGAACTTCCTGAAGAGGATGAAGCAGTTTGAAATCGAGAAATACGAAAGTAGGAAATTAGTGCCTTGGGACTGAGAATGAGAACATTAGTTGACCAGTTGGCAGCAAGTGTGGAAGACGAAGCTGGGTATTTTGGTTGCTTGCAAGGATACTACCAGTTAACGGTGAAATGCATATGTGAAAGATGCTATTGTAATCCTAGCATGCACCAGGTGATGAAAGTAGCAGTGCCACTGCAAAAGATATCAGTTAAAATTTCACCTAAAATATGCCATTAAGTTCTGGACACCTTTGCTCAAAAACTTGAACTGGAAAAGATGTAGAGAAGGGCCAGTATAAGTCCAGGGGAAGAGAGAACCTGTCACACGAATGAAACAGTGGCTTGTTTAGCTCAGTGAAATGAAAAATGCAGTATATCATGACTCTCTTCCTGCATGTATGCTGATTTCTTTCAAACTGAGGAGACAAGGATGAGTGCACCTATGTCTTAGCTCAACAAGCAGTCAGGACGTGTCTGGATTGTTTATCCTGGTCCTAGGGAAGGAATATTAATTCCCGTTGCTCAGATGTAATCCAAGACAGTTTACAACTGATTGCCTTGAGAACCACTCAGCCACACTGCCTCATCAGTCAGCATTAACCTACCCCAAGCAGACCTAAAATAAGCTCCAATTTATACAAAAATAGGCAACAGGTCTTTTTTTTTTTTTTTCAAAGGTGCCAACGTACAGTTAGGACTTAGGCTCCTGGATTACTTACGATCTTAAACTCTTTACCAAAACTCTCATCAAATAAATTGATCAAATTTTAATGGGAATGAATCAGAAAAAAAAATAATCAGATTTTTTATTTATATATTAGAAGAAAAAATGTATTAATTATATTTAGAAGCATCAGTTGCCTACTTAATGTTGGTCTGATTCATTGGTCATTGTCATTGATTGTCAGATTCAAAGGGTTTATTTTCACAGAATCACAGAATCACAGAATCATTCAGATTGGAAGAGACCTCCAAGATCACCTAGTCCAACCTCTGACCTAACTCTAACAAGGCCCACACTAAACCATATCTCTAAGCTCAAATTTTAGATGATTTATAGTGCTAAAAGCAGAAAATCTGAACTAAATCTGAAGTTGTGGGACCTGTCCAGGTACACTTAGGGCTAAAGTCACGAAGCGGTTTACATATTTCAGTCCTATTTAAGTGTGTATTTCACACTGCATGAATAGATCACTACGAGCCTGGAAAGTGAAACACAGACCTCAAGAGCCTGTGAAACCATGTGCGCTGGGTCTAATGCTGTTGGAGGGGTGACAGTGCCAAACTTTTGGTGTGTGGAGGTGCCTGATGCCACCTGCTGATGGGCTGCTTCACCAAAGAGAGACAAAAGCCCAGGAGTATAGGAGAGGGAGACGAGCCCACATTGAGAGTAGACTGAATGGCTTGGTAGGTCTGTAAAAAGGAGTTAGAGACTTCTGTGCTTTTGGGGATCTGGAGCTTGCAGTTTTCCAGGAGCAGACTGATGCCTCAGTATCAGGATCCAAGTGTGATGCACAAAGAAAAGCTCGTGAGACAAGCTGGTGAAGAAAAAAGGCACAAAGCAGAGGTGAAGCTCTGCTTTGGCACCCCTGAGACTTGACAAAGCCAGGGTATAAGTTACAGCCCAGGTATGAGCAGTTGCTGCTTTCAGAGTATTTCTACACATCATCATGTTAACATTATCACAGTTTTATTTAAAATATGCTTATTCTTGCATTCAAGAATTATGTCCGCTTTTGACAGAAAGAACGCATTAGAAGAAGAGATAATGATGAAAATCTTCAAAAACAGTGACAGTGTGCAGTTTACATGTAACTGCAGTTACAATTGTACTTAGGATGAGAGCATTCTCACGGGTTTAATGCACCAGATCTATGTCACGTCCATGCTTCGATAAGCATTCTCCAGAATGGATCCATATCAGAAAAGCTGCACATTTTAAAATATTTCTGTTGTGTGTTTCAGATTCTGGACTGAACTGAATTTATACATAATGGGCCAGATTCAGCTAACGTTACGCTATTACTATTACTATTCTACAGATTTTGATGAGGTTGCACTCATGTAAAGGAGATGTAGTTTTCTCCCAGTAAACAATAAAATAATGATTTGTGTAAAATGCTATGATGCCCGACTGAATACAACCCAGAATTAAACATGTACACTTCCCTCCTTTCAGAGTGAACACTGGCATTTTCTCTTGGTTTCTGCCTGCTTTCTCCTTCCATAAACTGAGTTAGTGCTCGGGCAAATTCTTCATTTATTGTTCTTTTAGTATTCTACCTACAGTCAGCCATTATACACTCTATGCCACTGGAGCTTTATCCTTTTTGCCATATTTTTGTTCCTGAGTATATCTGATTTGGTCTGCGCTTTTAAATGCTTTCCTTCTTCTACAGAAATCATATTTCCTCCTCTAAACGTATTCTGTGCTACTTGTTTCTGCCCCTATGCAGTTTTTAGATTATGCTTGTTGTTACAGTATTATCAGACCAGATCAATAGATTTCTCCCTATTTCTCTGTTGTGGACTTAGTCAGAGTTCACACAGATGTAACAGTGCAGAAACTGAAATAGAACATTTTAAGGTGCTAGAATCAGACTTTTTTTTTTGTCTGCAAGCCAGCATTTGTGTTTATGTGAATACATTTTAATAAGTATTTTTCTTCCTTACAAATGTGCTGTGAATACAAAACATCCCCGCAGTTCTGCAGGGCTGGTCTTGAGAACTTTGCTTGTTGTTGTGTGTTGCCTCTTCCCATACCACTGTGCATCAACTTTATTCACTGTTAGATGGTTTAAACCTCAATAATCTAAATCTCTCCAAACCACATAGCTAGTAAATGTTACTCCCTGCCTTGGAAAAATTACAGATCATTGAAACCACCTAATATCTAATGATTGTATGAACATGAACAGGTTTTCACATATGATCTGAGCCATCCAGGCTCAATTTTACCAGGCCCGTGAATTCAGCAGGCAGAAACAGAAGGAAGAGGAAAGCTGAAAGACTTCCAAAGTTCAGCTAAAAGCATTCAGTATTTTATTCCAATTTACATGCATGTAGAAATAGGTAACTTTGGCTCCTGGTCCCTCTCTTGTTGGCAGCTTCCACAGACTGATATTGCTGTGTGTTTTAATGTTGAGTTACAGAATAAAAGATATTTATAAAAGAGAAAGGATGTTCATTCATGTCTAATTACCTTAATAGTTACAAATATACCATTAAGGAAATGCCACTTAGTCATTTGGAGACTTTTCTTTGAGTTATATAGGTTTCAAATCAGTTCCTCAAAAGCATCTCAAAATAACTGTTTGGAGTAATTAAAATATTTATTAGCAAGGGGTCAATCACAATAGACCTCAGCCAAACAATTCTGATGCAGTCATTATAGTTCCTTCTTTGTTTCCCTCATATGCAGCACATATTATGACTTTTCCAGGATGCTCAAACTTCTTTCAGTTGTGTTAGCCAAATAATTTCTGAGTATATATATATATAAAAAAATTACTTCCACGAATCATTTCCCTATTCTGAATATATCATCTTTACTGAACATTTTATTCTCTCACTTTTTATGCACAGGAAAAAAAAAAAAAAAAAAAAAAAAAGCTGGTACCCTTAACTCAAAACATAACGTTTGAACACGATACTTAACAAATATTTTGGGGTATACACACTTTTCCTTCACTGATCACTTCAACTGTGAAGTTTTTAGCAGAAAATTTTAACCAGAAAATCCTCAGCAATCTCGGACCAGCGATATTGTTCTTACTCTTCAAGTTTTTACACTTGACTGAGTAATTTCCAAAGTTCTTCACTGTTTCTGTCTCAGAAGCAAGGAACACTTTCATAATACTGAACAACTTCAGCCTTAACAGTTGTTTAAACATTTACAAATGGGAATGCAGTTCCCATTTGCAGTTTCCCCAGGGCCTCCAACCATACTGATGAAACCACATGAATTTCGGGCAGCCATCACTTCACAAGAAGAAACCACTTCACACAAAAACACTACAACTGAGTTTTAACCATTCGTACGGGTATGATTAGTTAAACTGTTGAGACAATCCATACAGCAGAGATGAAAATGATCTGGAAATACAAATGTTCTGCTGTGATGAAGTCAGAGTGGCTTCAGGCGTTGTGCTCTCCCTCACTGGGCAATAAAAGAAGTAAATGGTTTGGTTTGATTATCTATTACTATCACATGACACAGCTGACACATTTTAAACCAAAATAAATAAAAGGAACACAGAATGACACTCATACACAACAGAGATTGACACTGAAAATATTTATCTGTCATTTCCCTTCACTGAAGCCAGAGGAGAAAACAACAAAAAAACAAACAGTAATGCACTATCCTTAAGAAGCTTGGCAAGTACTTCAGTTGAAAGCAGATGCAATATTTGCACGGGTATGCTTTTACCAGAGAACCCAGATTTCCAATGAAAAGATGGAAATCTTTCCAAAGTGTTTTTTTTTTTTTTTTTTTTTTTTTTTTTATGTACAGGTGGGACAGTCTGATAACTTTTGATAACCCAGGAGGAGCTCCTCACTAACACACTGACAGTTAGCTAGATGCTGTCCTGAGATGTCGGAGATGCCCACTACACAGTTCATATCTTCCTGAAGGAGACAACCAAACCTCTCCCTAGAAGTGCCTTCTTTCCACTGGCTGCAGAGGGAGACAGGGTTTGCCTGTTCTGCTGCCTAGTGCTATAGCTGTCCTGCGTTAGGTGGGCTAACCGAGGCAGAGAGGAGTGGGAGCTCCCTCAGGAATAGAAAACACAGCATTAGTGAACAAAAACAGCAGTGGGAGGACATGTTCATGGGTTAAGTAAACATGCAGGAATGTATACAGAGAAAAGTTTATTAGTAGTCTGTTTATTATATTAGAAGATATTTACAATAAGAATTCATTGTAGTCCTGAGAAAGTCAACAGGTATATTAAGCATTCTAAGTTTGGATCAAAAAAGGAGGAATTAAATGCTCTTTTGTTTAGTAATAGCCAAAATACTAGGAGGATTTCACCTTACATGATTCAATTCAGCAAGAAAAGGTAGGTTTCATACCAGTGTCTGAGGACAGTCGGAAAATACAGATGCTGGACTTTAATTTCATTATAAAGATACATACGAAAGGAAGGAAGTACCAGGGTAAAAACGCACCAACAACAAGAAGAACTCTGCACAGCCCTGGGAGAAAGCCAACACCCACACAGTTTATTTGGGTAGAGTGCTTGTGGCAGTGACCGACTTATTGCTGAACACAAGGGAGATTCCTATAGTTTATGCACAGTGCTACTGGGAAAACAGGACTTCACACAGAGTCTTGACTGTGTGCATTTCCTTTGCAAATAAACAGGACTGGACCAAACAACAAACTCATTCATTCCCCTTTCTCACCAAAAAGGTAACAAGACCCTATATGTTATCAAACCGCAGGAATCACGTCACAATAATATCCACACGTGCTGTTACAGCTGTAGTGAGTAATTAATATTCACAAAATCAATTTCATTATTTAGTATTTACAAAATTGATTATGTCTGGAATAAACATTATTAAGTACCAGATGAAGAGAAAAGATGAAAAGAAACATGCTCAAAGGCTGTTTATATATTGATGTATTTTTTTTATCATGAAATATATTTTAGTAAAAACTCTATTTTTCACTTCAACTTTTGAGATTTGAGCCAGTGTTGGCGTAAAAGTAACAGACACCCTGTGGATGCAGAACAAGGAAAGATAGTGTTATTTATACTTACAATATAAAAAAGAGTAAACAAATGAGTTCCTAATTGCCTGTGTATTGAACTCAAGGGCTGAATCAGCTCATTCCTGGAGCTGCGCTACTATTTCAGTGTTTCCAATTCAGGAAAACATCAGTGCATAACTGACTAAAGTGTGTGGTTAAAATCCCAGATTTGCTCATTTCTTGCTCATACAAGAGCCAGAATACACTAACAACAGGACCATTTAAAGATTTTATTATTATTATTTTTAGAAACAACATGAATTAAAAAAGAGGTTGTCTGCTCAGAAACAGCAAACCTCTTCAGCTTAATGCATTTGTTGGGGGTAGCAGGTGAAAACACCTCTTTCTTTCAGAATCACTGACTGCCATTTCAGACTGCAAAAAATAGAAAGCAATAAAATGTCAGCTGACACAATGAATATCTGTACAAAGGCAATGATACAACTTGGCTAAAGCTAGGGAGATGTATGTGATAGCTGAGGGCAGTAGAGCTGTCAGCCTGCTACGCAGATTTTATTGTATTTCTCATAAAGAAAATAGTAACACTGTTTATATGCACTACTGATGCAATATTTTTGCATTTTTAATGCTCACCTTCCTATCAGCACTTTTACTTTGTCACTGACATAAATTGGCAGCCGCAGAATGACAGTATGCAACAGGACACAATGACTTTGTTAACTGGTATCTGCTTGTCTACTTGTTCAATTAAATCAGCTCGAGGAAAATGTTAAAACAAACTTGATTAAAAAGTAACTTTTTTAGATGAAAAACGATACATTAATCAAATTGGAGCATCTGCCCAATTTCCATTATGTCAGTTTTAGGGAAGAAGCAACCCAAAACTCCACCAGCAGACACTCTGATGCTTCTGAGGATATCTAACGTACGCAAGTGCACATCATTTGCATCCCCATAAACATGGAATAAGCACATTTCTTTCTTGCATCTGGCCTCTTCTGGTAGTTTTGGACTATTATGTGATCTCTGTCTACCAATATAATCTGTCTGGCACTAATTCAAAGAGTGTGTTCCTGCCAAGTAGTTTTCCTTATGACAAAAATGCTTCATATTTTTTCCTTCCGTACTCTCACACATACTTGCATCCATCTTTGGGCTGTCGGTCCTTAGAAAACACTCAGAAAGTTTGCAGAAAAGAAACTATTTTAGCTCCAGAAAAACTATTTCAGAACAGCTTTATTGTCTTAGAAAATATTCTAATATTCACGCTGTCCTTGACAGTTGGTTTGCTGCTGCTACTCTCCTTGGAAGTATATATAATCCCAAGAGCTCACCAAAAAGTTGATGAGGATAAAAAGAGCACTCAAATAATTTTTATAAATTGGGGCCACCAATAAATGCCATGGTGATATCAGGATACTTCTGTAAATTGGGGCCACCAATAAACACGATGGTGAAATCAGGACACATTTCACTGGTATACAATGCTGATCTGACAATAGACATGAATAGTGAGGCCACTAATAAATTATGTAAATCCCTTTAAACTGATGCCAGTACAAGCTATCCCTTTGTCTTCCACAAAATAAATGACAACATATATAAGCAGGATAGAAAATAAGTGGCAATGATTACTAGAAGATTTTATTCCCTTTTTGACTCTTAATGGAGAAAAAAAAAAAACAAATTACAAGTGAAAATAAAAAGAAAATTCTATCCCATAGACACTGTTTACTTACAGTCTGTAAAATTTAACATAATTTTAGCTAGATCTATAATCTTTGCATTGTTGCTTTGATGTTTGTGTGGATGTATCACTTGAAAGAATACATTAAGTAATTTTTTTTTTTTTTGAAATCTCTGAAGAAGTCATGGAAGCCTATTTGTTCTGAAGTATAAATATAACAAATACGAGAAAGCCTGTTCAAATACAGGAATATAAATATTGATTATGAGATAAATTAACTTAGAAAGTGGATAAGTAATTTTTTTCTCAAGTGAACAAAATAAATAGTACTTACTGTACAAGGATTTCTTAGGATTTTTTCAGTGGCTCTTTGTAAAATAATTCAAGTCCACAATATAGTGTCTTTCTGTATGTTACTTATAGCTCATTTAGTGCTCGAGGTTTTGTTTTTTTTTTTCCAGAGCTCTCAGAATCTGGCACACAGACACTAGCTTGCAACCTTGCAATGCAATAACCAATCTCCTGTCTTTCAAGAAAAAGAACATTTTCACTCTACTGGAGACTTGACACAAGATGACTCATGAACTGAACACTTTGTAACTGTAGGCAACCAGATTAAAAAAAAAAAAAAAATC
>VXAA01003334.1:29896-86835 GCA_013399115.1 Anseranas semipalmata | reverse complement strand
CCTTTCCTTCCCTTCCCTTCCCTTCCCTTCCCTTCCCTCTTTTTTCTTTTATTTTCAAAAACAACCAAGTCCATAATTTGAGCCATTTTGTGGTGAGGGCAATGTAAAGACACTCAAGTGGATGTTGGGTAACATCCAACTTCCCAGGAATGGTACCCCATGACAGGTTTACCCAGGGTACTCTGCTGGATTTTAGTCCTAGCGTATTGCATTCGTAATAGAGCACTCAAGCCCTGGACCCCTTCTGAGCATACACTGGTGATGACTTCTAAAGCAGAAAGATCTGACTGCACATTTTGGTTACAGCTTGCATATTCCAAATACTTGTGATCATTGAAAAACTCCTTCACAGCCAATAATACCAAATATTGCTGTACATTAAAGAGGCAAAAGCTTCCAAGGAAAGAAATACTACACGCTATAATAAACATCTGAAACGTAGCCAGTCTTGCATTTTGTTGTATGGGTAATAACTCTGAATACATGCTGCATGACTACCACATTTTCTTTTTCATGAATGACATGGAAAAGAAAAAGAAAACATCTATTACTTGTTCAGAGAGCATAAGTCGTTAGGCCCAGGCTCATGTTGCTGAAGTTAGGCACTTACGTGAGTGAGACACGCAATTGCCCTAGGCCAGTGGAGAAAGACAAGCTACTCTATAGGGCCATTTAGACCTTAGGCAAGCTGAATCCTCTGGAGGTGCACTTCTCTTTCCATTGACTGCATATGCAACGTAAGACAAATGCACTCATAATTTAGGCACCTCATATGAACCTCCTGATTCAGTTTCCACAGGCAAGTTACTCAACTTGAACTAAATAGCGTTGAAACAAAGCCACCTCTGAGCTAAATACCTCAACGTGAATTGAATGTCTATTGCAAATATAGTTTTATTCCTGCCATATTTTCACCATGCAATTGCAAGCAAACGCTTGACCATTTCAGCCCCTCAATATATTTCTAGAGCTGAAAAGTTGGTATTTGTTTATAATAGGTTTAGAAAAAGCATTACATTTTACTTTCTTGCTGTTTCCACATGTTCTGTAAATAGGATCATCTATTATCTACTTACCACTCAAGAAAGTAACTAGAAAGATAACTAGCCTCTTCTGGTAGACCATGTGCCTCTACAAAATTTTCACTTAACACATTTACTTGCAGAAATAAGGAAGTAACACACTGGCAGTTATAGTAGCTAGACAGACTCACAGATTACTGGACAAGCATTTCTGTGCTGTCATCTTACAAATACACTGTACAGTTTCATCCCAAGGCAGTAAATAAATTGTTTGTACAAACAATCACTAGCTTAATTTTGTTAGACTATCTAAAGCTGCACTTTTGTATTTATTAGAAACCTTTTTTTTTTTTTTTTTTTTATTTGCTGCAGGGAAAAAGGGTAAGTGAATAAACAGTTCAGTGATAAAATAATTAATATTATAGAACAAATTTAGATTCACAACCAGACCCTAAGCCCAACCTAGGTTTCTCTCTATTTCCAGAGAGAAATTAACTCTTGGTCTGGAGGACTTATTAATCAAAAAGCCATGCTAGGATTTCCATACTAGACACAAAACTGAAGGAAACAAACAAACAAGCCTGCCTGCCAAGCAATTCATTACAACAGGTGTTAATATGTACAGGTGAATGGATTTCTAATACTAAAATTCATTCTCCTGGTGCTAGTGCATTTCTGCACTCTGGCGGGTCTGGTAGATCTCAGTGGATCTACTCCTGTGCTTCATAACACCTTGTAACAGTGCCTTTGGCTGGCCTGGAAGCTAATTCACGTGCCCCTTTTGTACCTGTGGGCAAGACTCAGTCACCAAGACATAGAAACCTACTCCTCTTATACTCCTGCACAAGACTGCCAGATAGGACTCATGACCACCAGATGACCTACTCCCTTCCTGGGACTGTACCTGGAGGCCAGATGGAATACCTGCAGGATCTAAAGGGATGCTAGATGCTTGTAATTGAGCAAGGGACTCCAGCTCTGTCCATCTATTACAAAATTAATACAGACTAAAACAAACAAACAAGCAAAATGGAAAAGAGATGAGCAAAAGTTGCAGATCCATTACTGTGAAATAGCTGACTGAGTCACAAGTAGCAGGCAAAAGCACAGGCCACCGATTTTGATGTCAAACAAATTTCATGTCTCCCGTGTAACTTCTCCCACTTTTTGTTCTATTTTGCCTACTTAGTCATAGAAAAAGCCCCTGTTGTTTCTCTATCAGGGTTTCATTTTTTCTTTATAAATGAGTCAAAATTGAAATGAGATAAAAGATGACAAGAAATACTTAACTGATTCAATACTTTTTCATTCTGTCTGTGATTTTCACTTGCAACTTTTCCACTGAGACACCCCCAAAGTAAGAGTCTCCCCACACCAGAATGGGAAATTGAGCTCCCAAAGCTGTAAACTCCAAATAAACAATTCTTGACAATATATGCACAATATATGCAATATATGCATATATGATAGGATATATACTCACTTTCCTGAACAGCTTATTGCCAAAGTCTTCAGAGAGTGCAGGAATTTACCTTAAATAGGTAGACATTATCAGTTCCTAATATCTCTATGATGCACAGCAAATGAACAGCTATAAACAATATCTTCAAGAAGAATGCATCTTCCTGGTGCAAAATTTTTCTTCTAGAATTGCATGCCTGGCATTTGTGCTTGTGCAATTGTGGTCTTTTGGTTCAAGCAACCCAACTTTTTCCAAGTGTGAAGAGGAATCAAAATACAAAATTTATTAGACTGATAGAACAGTTGGTAACTATTTTATGACCTAAAACACATAAAAGGTATGAGTTTAAGCATTCAAGCATATGTATATCTGGAGAATACAGGAGTGTTTATATCCTATTCATCTCTTGCATACAGAGGTAATCTTTGGAAAGCCACAAAACAGAGCCAAAAAGAACAAAAGGAAAAGATTCAGTCATTATAGTTAATTGTACGTAGAATTAATTATGCAAATTAATATCAGAAAAGTATCTGTCAGGCATTGCTCATTTTAGATAGTCATTAAAACCTGAAATAAATACTGGATGGACAGCCGAAAAGCTTTTAAACAGAAGGGCAAAATTACACTCTATGAAAATTATTGTCCAACTAAGGCAATTTTATATATGATGATTTTTTTGACAATAAATAGTGAAGAGCTGTTGAATGAACTTTTGGAATTTGAAAAAGGCAATATGATTTAGTTCTGGCACAAAGTATGATCAATACTGTACCAACTCTGTGCATCCTCATGAGGAAGTCTAGTGAGGAGAGAGAAAAAGAAGCAATCCTGTGGGAGTGACCTTTAGAAACCGTGAAAAGCCACTCCAGCCAGCTGTTCCTGAGTATCTTAACTTGGGGGAATTTGTTCAGGATAAGCATAGTGGAAGGATTTGTCTGTGCTATACAAGGCAAGCATGAGAGCAGCCATCTACAAGTGAAACTGTAGTAGACTGCACAAGATTCTGGCTTGCAATAGGTTCAGCTCTGAGTTGACTTCTGCTGGTGGCTGCCAGGAGATTGGGACTAAGAGAGGGAGGGAAGGACAGACAGAAGGCAGGAACTTCAGCAAGATTCAGGCCACAGTAGCAAAGGAAACCAGAAGCTCCACGTTGAGTGTGAGAGCTTAGAAGACTGCTAGTAATTCAGCTATCAGTGGATGCAGGCTAATTCAGGCAACAAGCTGAAAATAATGCTGCCTGTTTGATACGGTAATATCAGTATAATTGCAACTATACTACAGCCACAGTGTATCTGCTACTGTACCACAGCACCACAAAGAGCTGCTGCTGTACAACACTACATATGCTTGACACAGGTAGGGGGTCTTTCACCAGTTCTCTGGAGACAAGGGCTTAAAGCAGGTTGCTCCATCTGAAAACAAATTGTGAGTAAGTATGCACAGAATATACACATCAGAGAACAGGGCAGTTCTGGAAGAGCACCCAAGGAGAAGTCTTACATCCCCCTAAACACCACTGTGCTTCTACCCCCTTGCACAAGGTTCCCATGCTGTCTGTAGTGCACAGAGTGGGCTGGCAGAGAACTGCATAAACTGGGACATTGCTGTAAAACATGCTTTGCATCAGAGCACCTATGGTCAGGAACAGCAACTGGAAAGACTGAGTCTGAGTTACACCTTTGTTTCCAAACACGCAAGGAAAACCAGGATCAGCCTAAATATGAGGATGAAGTTAGGAGCTAGGACACAATTTTACTTCCCTGTGAAAACAGGCTAACATAGGAAGTCTTGTTGTACTTCTGCCAAGTGTTTTTTTTTCAAGCATCTGTAGATCAAACTGAATGCTTCAGGCAAACCAAAGAGACAAATGCATGGTAGTGTTCATCACCCACTTTTAAATAGTACCAGGGAAAACCAAACCAACCAAACAAACAAGCAAATGCAAACAAACCTAGAGGCAGGTTTTGCTATGTTTTATGCATTAACTACAATTGCTACGATTTCTTTGTGGTCAGCTACCCCAGCAGGGACATAAGGCAAAATTAATATATCTAAGCAAAATGTAGAATGATTTTGATAGAACTGTGCAAAGTACATGATCACAAACAATCTGCTTTTAAGTAAAAATAGAAATTTACTTACACAGACATGATTTATAGACATAATTAGAAAACCTTGGAAAATTCTAAGTGAGCATTTTTCTGCTCAGATTAGCCATGCTAAATGTAAGACAGTTTTGCCCTTTCTCCCTACTTTCTCTTTTTTCAAAACTCAGAAGTTAACACAGTATCTGTTAATTCAGAAAAATGTATGAGAAAATGTAGCTCACTTCTGCTGAGGGACATAAAAAGACAACAATGGAATTAACTGTTTTTTATTATCAATTCAGCAAGAGAACCAAGAAATACCAACACTTTGGAAATGTCAAGATGGTACTTCAGAGCTCCGCTTTGCCTTTTTCCACTGTCTATGTATACGGTAGTTAGCTCAGACTTACGAAACATTCACGGAGTCGCAGAATGGCTGAGGTGGGAAGGGACCTCTGGAGGCCACCTGCTCAAGCAGGGCCACCCAGAGCAGGCTGCCCAGGCCCATGTCCAGGTGGCTTTTGAAGATCTACAAGGAGGAGACTCTACAGCCTCTCTGGGCAACCTGTGCCAGTGCTCCATCACCCGCACAGCACAGAAGTGCTGCCTGGGGTTCAGAGGGAGCCTCCTGTGTTCCAGTTTGTGCCCATTGCCTCTGGTCCTGGCACTGGGCCCCACTGAAAAGAGCCTGGCTCCAATGTCTTTGTACCCTCCCTTCAGGTAGTTATAGACATTGACGACATCCCACCCAAGCCTTCTCCAGGCTGAACAGTCACAGTTCTCTCAGCCTTTCCTCACGGAAGAGGCGCTCCAGTCCCTTCATCATCTTCATGCCCTTTTCTTGGACTATCTCCAATAGCTTCATGTCTCTCTTGCACGGGGGAGCCCAGAACTGGACACAGTATTCCAGATGTGGCCTCACCAGTGCTAAGTAGAGGGGATGGATCACCTCCCTTGACCTGCTGGCAGTGCTTAGCCTAATGCAGCCCAGGATACTATCAGCCTTCTTTGTCACAAGGGCACATTGCTGGCTCAAGTTCAACTTTGCATCCATCAAGAGCCCCAAGTCCTTTTCTGCCAAGCTGCTTTCCAGCTGGGTGGCTCCCATCACGTACAGGTGCCTGGGGTTGTTCCTTTCCAGGTGCAGGACTTTGCACTTTTCCTTATTGAACTTCATGAGGTTCCTCTCATACCATTTCTCCAGCCTGTTGAGGTCCCTCTGGATGGCAGCATGACCCTTTGGTGTATTAGCCACTCCTCCCACATTTCTGTCATTAGCATCATCTGTTCACTCTGACCCATCATCTGATTATTAATGATGATGTTAAACAGGACTGGATCCAGTATGACCCCTGGAGTACACTGCTAGTTACTGGCCTCCAACTAGACTTTGCACCACAAACCACTACCCTCTGAACCCAGCCATTCAGCCAGCTTTCAAACCACCTCACTCTCTGCTCATCCAGCCCATACATCAGCAGTTTGTCTAGGAGGATCTTATGAGATCTATGAGGTTCTTCCCTACATATCACTTCCAAATGAGAAGAGCAGTGATTGTCAGCAGCATGTGCTCTGCTGCAGACAGCTTCTTCTTGTTGCTTCTCCTATTCTCTGGGAGCCAGATACATGGAAATGTTGGAATTGAACTTCAATCCACTTCCTCTTCCCTATCCAAACTTGTGCAGGAGAGTGAGAGACAAGCAGGTCTTGCTCTGTCTCCTTCTCTGTTCTGGTATCTGTATGTATGGGAGACTGCCCATGCTAGCAGTACACCAACATACAGACCAACAAGTTACCTCTCTTGAATCTCCAACCTGAATTAATCAAACTAACTATAAACTGACCATTAGAGAGGATGCTAATGAGACAACAGTCAATGTCATCTGCCACTTCAAACATTTTAAATGCAATCAAAGTAACAGAAGTGGAAAGCTAGACTTTGAACTGCTCCCAGTACAAAAAAGAAGGAAAGCAAAAAGAGAGGTGTTACTTTTTTATCCAGTAGGACATCCAACAGGGATGATAGCTGGCTTTAGTTGTAGAAGTCTGAATTCAGATCTCTCAGATAAGTGTCCCTGACATGGGTATTCTGAAGGGTATTTTGAAATGCCTTTGAGCCACTCTATCTTTAAGGCTTCTTGTTCTTCTACTAGATTTAAAATACTCAAATACTCATGGAGCCATTAGGAAGTAAATGTGAAGTTAATTCTGTCACCAGATGATTAGGACATTCACCTAAAAAATGAGCTCCTCTTCCTGCTCTAGTGAATGCTCAAGTGTTACACACAAAGTACAATATCATCAATAGGAGAGACCTGCAGGAACCAACATGTGAATAAGCTCATGGTTAGGTCTTCCAAAAGGTATATGAGTCAAATCCCATTTCAATGAAGAAAGGAACTGATCCTCAGATGTCCATGCCTAAGAGTGCCACTAAAGGACTATAAAGTAAAATGAAACCTCTGCTGTTTTATTATTGTCAGTTAAATGTTCTTTTTTCCCAAACTAATGAGTACCTTCTGAATCAATCTCACTTCTTCCACACACACAAAAAAAGGACAACTCTAATTTCAATCTATTTAGAGAAGAAAAAAAATTTGCCATGCTCCAAAAGTAACCTATGGAGACTGAACAGAAAATTAGAAAGAAAGTTAACCCAACTGGTTTACAAGTCAAAGGATATATTACAGAAGACTGTGATCTTTACTGGCCTTTCTTTCAAATCCCATAAAGAGCAATGTTCCACATATATTGGAAAACAATGACATCAAAGAAGAGAATTATCTGAATTAGACGTGCTGTGACATCTTCCTCTAACTGGAAGGTCCTCTGAGTTTATTTATGTATTACCATGTATGAGATAGTGCTAGTTCACGCCCTGCACTTGCCTCTCCCCAGTGTTAGGAGAGGGAAGACAATTATTGCCTGGCCAAACTGAGATCCTCTGTGGAAAGGAAAGTAAAACCAAGTCTCTTACTTCGGGACTTCTATATCATTTGCTGGAGCCATGCAAAGATAAGTCCTCTCCATCTCCCAGTTGATGTAGCAAAACATAATACTTCGGGAATCTAAAATAGATTCTCCAAGGAAAGAAGATCTACCAGTTTCATGTCAGCCACAGAAATGTTACCTCACTGGTTGTTTTCCAGTGACAAAAAGTCCCAAGCATGAGTCTTGCATAATCCTGTAGCTCATTCTTCCTTGCTTCTGGATTTAATTATAACTGAATAAGCAATTGCCTAGATAATTTAAGATACAAGAGAAAAAAAATCACCCAATTTACACAATAATGTAATTTAATTTCACAGTGTGAATGTATGCTGTTTATTTAAAATTATATGCCAAGCACTAACCTTCTCTCTAACACCATGAACTACAAATGTGGAAAAGCTGCAAAAGATGTACAGTTTTTCTGAGTGCTGTCTGATTGAAACTTTAATTTGTGTGGAGGGCAACCTGAATTTTATGTAAAACTATTGTTGAAAGGAAACCCAGGACACAGCACAAGGGGAAGAACCTTGGAAGTACCATGGTCTGGGTTAGCTGTTTGGTACTCTGATGAAGCTACAAAGTTGTTAGAGCAACAAGTCAGAACCCTCTTGGGAAAAAAAAAAAAAAAGAGAGAGAGAGAGAAAGAAAAAAAAGAAAAAAAAAAAAAAACAAACAGAAAGAGTTTACGTAACATGCATGTCAGCGAGAATCTGTTTTGATTGAACAGGGATGGGAAATGGACACCGCCCCATTCCGATACTTCTACAGAGGGCTGAATTTCTCACTTCATTCAGCGTGGGGCTTTATCATCTGTTTGACTCCGTAACCAAATGTGCACATCCTACTGGAAACTAAATAAAATCCTAGCTGGTCCAGCTAAGTAGAAGAAAACAGATGGGGATATTAACTTTTTCCTGACTGCTTCCAAACAGCTCCAAAATTGCTTAACTTTTCCTCTCAACCTGTTACTCATACCTTCACCTTGTCTTTCTGCTTTTTTGATCAACAACAGCAGCAAAATGTAATATAAGTGATTTGAAAGGATTAGTGAGGTGATGGAGTTGATCTGACTTGTATTGAGCTTGGAAGCAAGGAAGCTATTGAATGGCAAACAAGAAAGTCAGAATCTTCACTGTTGTTTATTGCTATGCTCTTCTGTCTCCTCCTCACACACATTTGCTTGATTGTGAAACACTCACCAAAACTGATTATTTGTAACCATTTTCTCTTTCCCAGCAAGACTAATTACTATCTGGAAATTTCAAGCACAGGGTTTTCTTTTTAACACTTAATATAAAACAGACAGAAACACTGATAATGAAGATTTCCTCATTATAGACCTGTTTTTAATATTTACATAATCTACATTTGTTATCCTTGCTCTTTTTTCTAATTTAGTAAGAAAATGGGAAAAAATATTTAGCAGTGCACCACAGGAAAAAAAAGCACAAAGAATCTGAATTTTAATAACTTTAGCATCTTGAAACTGATTGGGAATTAAGAGGATGGTTTATAAATGCACACATTCTAAACATTCATAGCAGCATTGGTAATGGGGAAAGACACACATCACCTCGCTGTAGTATAGGGTACATTATAGAAGACTGGCTTATTAAGAACCAAAACAACCTGTATAAATGTTCACATCTTGGTGCATGACATGCAGCATATGGCAATCTTTGGTTTACACTATCAAATCTGTACATGTAGCTGCAGAAAGGGTAACATCAATGTATGACAACTACATTATTCAGATACAGCAAATCTAAGTTTCTAAAGCCTGCAGGGCTCTACAGTATGTCAAACATAGTTACATTCTCATGTTTAGTGGCCCTTAAATGTGTATCCTAATTATGTAAATACCTACTTTTTACATAAAACTCCTCAAGGACTACTGGCAGGAAAGGGGAAACACCTTCTGTATACACAAAACCATAGAGTGGGGTCCCTGGTCTTTCAGGTCTTTCTAACCCAGGATTAGCAAAGGGCTGGAGGAAGAGATGAAATGATCGAGCTGTCATGAACAGAGCAATGACTTTCCACTGATGCTTTTCACCCACTTACAAAGTTCAAATAGGTTGTAAATGTAACTTCTTGCACCACCCAGGAAACTAAGATGTTGAAAATGCATCCAGTTCAGCCCAGAAATAAATTAGCCACTGTACACTCACTGTACATGTGAATGTGCTGAAGATGACTAAGCCAGCTGACTATTATTCATGGCTGTGAAACCTGCTCTCAGCGTTCACAGCTGATAAGCATATAGTGCATGGCCTTTTGGCTGTCTATATTTGTACCATTCTGCTTAGAGGGCTTTGCATTTGCTTAGCATTGGTCAGATCATTGCATCAGGCACCAGTGCTTCCCGGTAAAACAGAATGATTGCTTGAAGCAGTTTTAATCAGTTTGTAACTGGAAAAGTTCCATACAGGTCAATGGCTATCAGCTGTTGTAGTGTATATAATGTAATTAGCATGGGCTACAATTGCTATTTTTGACTTAAATGAGGGACGTTTTTGCTTAAGTCCACAGACTTATCTGAAAAGATACTGAGCTGTCTCTTAAATCTAAGCTGTAGTAGTGGCACAGTCCATAGAGGCTTCATTCTACGAACCATGAAATTTGGACTGTTTAAAGAAATCCATTATGCATAAATACTACTGGAGGGGGAAGCAGAAAGGGCTGCTTGTTTTTCTTCAAGTCAATATCCTGCTGCCCTTCCTCTGCAGAATTTAGGAGTTGCCTTTCTCTTATTAATCAATATAAAACATTTATTGATGAATAGATGTTGGAAGGCATGAAAGATGTAATTACTGTTAGCACATGCCTTGTAAAGCCCTCCACAGACTGCTCCCCATTGTGCCACGCATTATTCACAAGATAGCAATTCTGGCTTCTGAGCCTTTTGGACTTGGTCTTCTTTCAGCAGTCTTGGAACAACAGTTCCTGGGCTCTTAGGTGTCTAAATCCCTAAAAATCTGTACTTTGAGAACTAAAAGGACACCGTCTTTCCTGCAAGCTCACCCTAAGCTTCCAGAGTTCCTGCAAGATGTCATCTGCAACTCCTCCTCAGCTAAACCACTGGCTGGTTTCCACAGTGCTCTCTTCTGTTTCTAGGTAGTTTAGTAATTGAACAGTGCTGGCTCTGAGAGGCAGGTCATGCAATTATTCTGAAGCAAACAAGACAACCTCTCCAGGCTACTGATAGCGGCTGTTGCCCTCGCACTGCATTTTACATATTTAAAGCCTAACTTCTTCCATCACAAGGTAAAATTAGCACTGAAGCAGATAATTTTTTAAAGCATCAGTTCATAATGTTAAACAGAGCAAGTGACTTTTCCTTTGAATTTGCATGTTAACATCCATCCTTACAGTCTGAGTGTTCCTTGTTTTAAATGACAATGGGTGAAAAAAAAAAAAAGCCAGGGAGACACAAAAGCAGCAAGCAATAATGGTGAATAGAAACAGCATTTAGTGCTATCAGTTACAAGCAGTCTTCTTTTATTATTATTAAAGTTAATGCAGCACCTGGAAGTACTGGTTTAAATTAGGCTGTATTTGGTAGCTACTGTACAGAACAGACATGAACAGAGTCCTCATCCCATAGAGTTTACACCCTAGAAGACACACTGAGATGCAGAAGGATGTTTGGGAAGAAATACAGATGCAACCAATTCTACTGATACGCTGACCTCTTTTTGTATTCAAATAATAACCAACTATTCTTATGCCATCATTCTCTCAATGCACTTGAAAGCACTAAAACATGATGGTGTCTCATTGGCATTCCAGCAGAAGTGGGTCATGAGCAGACTTATCTCTATCATCTCACCGATGACAGAGAACTGCATCAAAAAAGGTGTGGGCATTTTTGTTTAAGTAGCAGAAGGGTTAGGCAGATGAGGATAGCTCCCTTTGCGGAAAGGTAGAGGGCAATCTGATGATACACAAAACCAAACCAGCCAGGAATGATACAGCTGCTTCCAGAGGATGAAATGGACAGAGCTAAAGTGATGAAATAGGGAGAAGGGGCAGTGGAGGGATTCCCAGTGTAAGAGTTCTGAATTCAAACTTACTGGTAAAAAAATTGCTTGAGTTGTACCTAAAAAAAAAAAAAAAAAGAAAAAGAAAAAAGAAAGAGAAAAAAAAAGTGAAGAAAAAATGAGAAAGATGGAAAGATATGAGGAAAACTAGAAATGGAAAGAAAATGTCACCAAAGGACACCAAAGTAAGCTTGGATCACATAAGGACATATCTTGGAAGCTTACTCTAGAGATTATTACCAGTTACAAGTAGAAAAAGAAAAAGTAAAATGAGTTGTAACCTTAAACAAACACAGAATATGAATGCAAAGGCAAGCCTGGGGCTACATACTTATCTAAGCATTGTTCAGTGTTGATCAATGCCACCAAAATCTCTGGATACAAGTGACACCAAAAATCACATAAAAATGTACTGCCTATAGTTACTGCTGGTTCAGACCTAGACCAGAAAGCTCCTGAGAGGGTTTAACTATCACAAACATACAAAACAAAGGGAAATATTTGATAATAATTATGGAAAAATAGAAATTCAAGCATAGTAGCTTGTCTTAGTAATAGCCAATGCTGAATAAATCTTTCCAGTCAACCACATTCTGTGTAATTAGAACTTAGTTTTATCATTATTATTATTGTTTTATTTTGTTTACTGTTGGTTCTCTGAGGTAATTATTAATTATTCAGTGCAGGCTCTGTTGGAGAGAAATCCCAGTCTGTTTCAGATGACAAACTACTGGAATTACAGACCATCGCTAATCTTTTGTTCACCCTACTTTGTTGTGGCCTTGATCTATTCCCTCTCCATGACCTCTGCACAGTCTCTGCACACTGCTATTCCCCTCGTCCTGTTCTCGGCAGAGAGGTGGGTGGATATTTTGGAGGCCAAGCATGTAAGGAAACAAGAGGAAACTACTTTGAAGTCTCTCCCTCTCCCCACGCTAAGCTCAGTAGGCAGTTTTATAGCCTCTAACATGACTTCTCTCCTTGCGACTTGGGCTCCTTCCTATTTCTGGAAGGAAGAGGAGAGGGGAGGTAGCCTTTTGTGTTGGTACCTTGTGCCCATTCTCCTTGTCTGTTTATAGACAAGGTTATTTGTACCAGCACAACAAACTATTGAAGTGTTTGCAGTTCACAGTTCTAATGTCTTGGGGAAAAAAGGGGATCTGAATAGTATTTCTACCAAAATATGTCTACAGATATTTTGTGTAGGCTTAGATCTAAATGTAAACTTAAAAAAAAAATCTAAACAAACAAAACACCTCTACATCTTCACAGCAGGGAGGCTTCACACGAGCAGAGACTGCACTCCCAGATACCCTTGATTATAATCAAGACCAAAATGCTAAGCTTCATAGCTGAAGTCTATTATATAAATTAACTTAAATAGTTCATGTTGGCTTAATTTGTATTGAAAAGATCCCATTAGTATGTACATTTCTCAAACAAAAGGAAATCTGTCTACAAGTGCAGGGTATATTTATGTGTATAATTAGTATAATTCTAATAGCTGCAAATTGAAAACCTGTAGAAACACTCTGGAAAACATGGAGCAACCAATAACAATCATCATTCCTATTGATACAATGTGCTAACCATCTGAAGAGCTCCCTTCTGGAGACTTTTAAATGTGTTTACTTTTAGAAAGAGACTGAAAAATGGACAGCTCAGATCCTTCGCGTTGCAGCTCATTTCTCTAGTTCTGGGTTCCAAGAGCTAGACAGTCAGCACCATATCAAGTGTGACTTACAGCTGATAAAAAATATTTTGCTCTCCTTAATGAAGTTTTAAGAGGGAACATCACAAACATGGTTAAGGCAACAATGCTGAAAGGAGGTGCTTAAGAGCATTTTTTTTCTTTAGAAACCTGGCTAAATAAATTCACACTGTCCAAAACATTTCAGTGCATTCTTAACTTTACGCCTGGGCAGAGGTCACGGTGAAGTAAAGGGAACAGCGTACAGGCTCCAAGCTGAACACACACCTAAGTGCTTTGTGGAATAATGCCTAAATTACACCCTTGTGAGGAAGCTCAGCTGGGAGGCCAAAGCCATGGAGAATAAATTACCACTTCATCCTGAGACATGGCTTCCTCCAGACGCAAACAGAATTATATCAGCAGGGGCCGTGGAGAATTTTGCATTGGTGACAGGATAGGTGCGATTTTCTACACAAGCTATGGAGAGTGATAATATGGCAACCCCCTCTAATATGTCCATTGGCACTCCAGGAGTCCTGGGCTTCTGAAATTAGCTCCTGAGCAGGTCTCAGCCAGACTCTTCATGCTCTGTGTAATTATACTGCTTTTCAGGATGCTAACATCATGGTCTTTAAGCAAATTAAAACTTGAAAATCCATAGACAAAATGCTGAATGTTGATTTTATTCAGGATTTGAAGGGTTGTTTGCTGAAATTGGAGTAATGTAGGAAGATGGAAACTCTCCTAGGCGAGTGGGATAACCTCTGCTGCCAAGACCTTTGAAAACAGTAGTTGGCATGTGGGACTCTGGTCTCAAGGTACAATCCAATCATTTTTGCTTGAGAATTGTACCCTAAGCTCTCAGATACTTGGCAGAATGGCATATGTTTTCCAATCTACCTGTTTGTTCTGAAGTACTTAATCAGATGATAAACTGGTTTTGGCCACAAGGTCTTTTCAGCTAACACTATCACATCAGCAGCAGAAAAACAAACCAACAAACCAACAAACCAAAAACAAACCAAAATATCTCCTTAGGGGCACATTAGAAGAAACAGAAAGAAATATTCCAGCAGACTTTGCTAATCATACCTGCGCATATTTCCTAACTGTACTTTTCTAACGTCAAAGGCATCATGAATTCCCTGTTCCCTGAGCACTCCAGTGTCCTCTCGTTCCTCCCTTCCACCCCACATGCCAGTTTCTGCCAATTCTGACATGCATACAGCTTCCTCCCTCCCCACACTTTCATTTGAACTCCCTTAGCTCATTACCAACCCTTTGTCTTCACAAGTTGTCAGCAGTTAACAAGGCCCGAGAAGCTCCATCCACCCCGAGCACTGCCTCGTGTCTCTGTTTCCAGATCTCCCTCGACACTTCCCCGTCGGTTTTGGCAGGGAATGAAGACGTGCCTCCTGCTTCAGCTCGAAGTCCAGCTGCGAAATGGCTGCTGGCAAGAAAGCGCGGCCCATTAGCACACGCGTGCTCTCGTGCAGCTGAGGCCGAGCCGGCGGCGCAGGGTCACCGTACCTTCCCCTGGGGCCTGGGTTTCCAGCATCTTGCTTTTCCTAGGAATCAGGCCCCTGAGGCCGTGTCCCATCCTTGTTATCCTTAAAAATGGCACAGGACTGGCTGCTGGCACCTGTCCTGGGCATGGGCAGGAGAGTGCCTTCCCTCGGGGCTTTCAGTCTGGTTCTGCTCCCTTCACAAGCCACAAAAATTGCACTTTAAAATTATATACATACATACACATCCAAAAAGAAGATGACTTTTTAGACTACTATTGAGTAGCTCATAGGTCAGCCCACATCTTTGATATCTAAGATGACAATATTAATATTTCTATTATCTCTGAGAACCAGGGTACAGAGCTACCCCGAGGAGTCTTAAATTATTTTCTGTGCATCGTATTACTGGGGTTATATTCTAGTAGAAAACAAAAGTCATTCTTTTTCTGGCACACTCCAGCTTGCCGGAGATCAAGCACATTGTGTGAACAAGAATTCAGAGAAAAAAAAGAAGTCTAGCTGTTTGATATGATAATTAATTTACCATAACAAATAGAAAGAAAAAAGATTTGGCAGGTGGTGATGGACTGAGTCGTGCTGCTAGCAAATTTTAGTTTACTCTCAGTAAGAGCACGTTCACTGCGTAGTAACCTTGAGTTCACTTTGCCAAAAAATCCGTTGAGAAACAGTCTGCCAAGTGCAATAGATGTAACTGGCTATAGGTAGCTGGCCTGAAGTACTCACTTTCGAAGTGGTGAGGTGGCAAAGCTGTTTCCCATTTGGGGGCACAGGACCAGGCACCAGAATTCATATGCCTCTAGTCTGTGGGTTGTCCTCTATTCTTTACGTAGGGCATATAAAATGCTAAACAGTAATAATCTAATTTTATCTGAGCATTTATGTTTAATGAAGTCCACATTGTTCTTTCCTGTATGCAGAAATGTACCATTTGCCAAAAATAAAAATAAAAATGCTTAATTTAAAAAAGAAACAGGAAATGAAGGCTTAAGAGGGGAAGGACTACAGAGAAAAAATTAAAAGAAAAAACACACAAATATGATTTGACCATCTAAAACAATGCCCCAACTGAGAACTCTTAGGTTCCCTACAAATAGAGTTGCTCCCTTGAAAGCATTTTGTAAATCACTATTCTGCTGGCAAACAGTATGTAACCTGTTAAGCTCCTACAGATGTTATATCTACATCAGAAAAGAATAGAGCTATTTTTAGCCACAAACGTGTTCTGGTTAAAGAAAAGCAAAGTAAAGCCATGGCAATTAAACCTAATAGCTGTGCACAGCAGTCCTGTCAGGCTGCCTCTCCATAGGTGAATGGAAAATGCAGGGGGATTAAAAGGTCCGTAGCTGGAAGAAAGTGCACAACTGGGATGCTTTACTGATTTGGTATTTTTAATCTGCTTTTTAGGGGAAGAAGCTATGCATTTGTGATTTTCTTCTAATAATAGGGAAAACATTTCAGTGAGATTTGTTCCTTCAGTCCTATACCATATACCTATACCTACACCATACCTTCCAGGAATTAGAAATACAGTGAGTTTCAATTTCTTAGAGCACGGTCTGCTATAAAGCAAAGGAGTGAGAGGAAGATGCAATCATTCACCATTGGGATCTTTGCTTTCCTTCCAGTGTTCTCAACTCCACCTCTAGTCTTTAGATCCTAAAGAACTCAAGAAGACAAAAACCTACCAACCAAACAAACAAACAAAACACAAACAACGACAACAACAAACCCTAACACAAAACGCTCTTGTTTCTTTTTCAGGTATTGCAGACATTTCTCATTAGCAGACCTTTCTTTGGCCCAAATTTGAGAGTCCTTGGTAAAGCCACTTGTAAGATACGAGACTCAGGATAAATAGGTGTTAATTATGTTTTGAAGAGACTCTTAGCACTTTTTGCCATGTTGCAACTCCAAAAATTGTCTGTTCTAGAAACTTCAAATAAACCTCTTCTGAAGTGAGATGTAGCTGAAAATGGCCATCAGAAGAAGCAGAAAGGCATTCTGGGATATTATTTGTTGGTAATTAGGAAAGTAAGAAGAATCTTATGAGCCCTGAAAGATTTTTTAAGGATGGGAGATGACTAAGTAAGATTTGGAATCCTAATCCTTATGCTTAACTACAGGCTAACGCAGCTTTGGAGGAAACACTGGAGTAACGAGATCGTTAAAATGGTGGAACTGAGCTCTTTTCCACCCAGTTCAGAGACAGACATTCTCAAAGCAATATGCAAGGAAGTTTTCCAGCCACCAGGGCCATAAGATGACATTTTCAGGAGGACACTAGGGCCTGGATCAGCTAAGTTTCCTTCAAATTTGCAGTGGAAAAATGGATGCCCACTGAACTGGAAGAAATTTAGCATGTTAAGGCACACAAGATAGCCCTCTGCATCTTATGTCTGAACAGATGGACCCAAGAGCTCTTCCAGGTGCTGCTACAAAGGTCAGAAAATAATCACAGTGCTTACCAACCAGGCCCCTGCACAGGACTGCCAGGGACCAGCATTCATGTCATATCTCGGAGTCTCTTCTCTGAGGATGAGATATTACAGTGCTTCTGCTCACAGGCTGTGATAAGGATCAGATGTATGTGAAAAAAATGGCTGATAGCTGGCACATCTAACTGAAATTGGGGCACCTGTGCATGGCTTTCCTTTTGGGGAACGGAAAAAAAGTAGTCTTCTGTTACTACCATCCTTAGGTATGCTTATGGAGATGCTGGAAGCAGATTTTTACAAAGAGTGGAAAAAAGATTTCAAACAGCAGCTAACACACTAACAGACTCTCTTGTAGGTCTTTGAGACTCTCAGTACAGTCTTTTCTGCATGCAATCATCCTATTCCTACACTCTATCAATAGTGAGCCTCATGGAGAGAAGCACCATTTAATATGACATTCTGTCTTAGCCAAATGGTTTGCTTCAAGATCAGTATCACAAAGATTTCATTTTTTGTTTCTTCAGAGGGCATACACTCCTCCCCAGTCAAACCCTGAGACTGAAGTATCTCTTCATCTATAATAAAGGCATATCACAACAGTGACAGATACAGATGCTGTGTTAATAAACACTGAGGACCACAGCCTTTTTTGTTGCAGCTTTGTGTCTCTGAAGGTCTGTAAGGAGGGAAAGAAGAAATCAATACATGCAGACCATGGGAACACCAAGAAACTGCAGAGATGGACATATGCACCTGCCCAAAGGCTGGGGGAGAGGCAACAAAAATGGAAAATTGTGAGGTAGTATAGAGAATCCGTGGACCTGTGAGAACTTCTCCTTAAGTGTTTTGTCTCAGTGTCTTGCACAGAAAACATACAGAAAATAAATTCCTAGAGGAACAGTTAAGCTAAAATATGTTCAGAAACAAAAATATGTTCAGATCATATTTCAATAACTAAAGGTAATACAAAAGCATTTCCCCCACAGTGAAATAATCATTAAAAGAAGAGGGAATTGAGTGTTAAATACAACTGGAACTCAAAGATGCAAAAACACTGACAAGTGTACTACCCAAACAGCTCTAGGTCTGTCCAAAAGCTATTTGTGTGGAACAACACAAACAGTAACAACAAAATAAGACCTCATTCAGTAACTCTTGAGATTATCCTTTATCAACAGAAGAGAACGGGTTCATTTTAATCAATTATAAGGAAAATTTCAAATTACTTAAATTCAACTTTTAAATTTTTATACTAATACCATCTTCTGGGATCCACAAAGAGCTCACGACAAAATTTGTAACCTGTATCAACCTAAGGATAGAAGATGGAAGCCAGAGTTCCAAATCTTTTTACTGAGAATCCTTCCATTATGTTACAGAAGCTCAGTATATGCTATAAAGGTACAGAGGTTATGTGAAAGAAGACTTGCATGTATCTATGAAGTAGCAGAAATAGAAAGAACCTGACCTTAAACTGTTAATTTAACAAAAATACAATTGTGCTCTTCAGCCTGAAGCAAGTGTCTGGGGGAAAGTACTCTTACATAAGTACGATAATAGAGAAAAATGGTTTCCATGCAACATAGCTAGATAATCTATCTGAATAAGAAGCTATTTTTAGTTTTCAAGAAAAATGATTTTTTCAGATGAAAGCATTATTTTCACTATACTCAAAAAATACTTCTCGTCAAGCAGTCATAAGTATAATTTATATCATCTATTTACATGTTTCACATAGGATTGATATTTTATCTGATACATTTCTTCAATGTTAAGTTTTATTAAAATACATATAATTTGTCCTTGATAGAATATTTATTTAGTAGGTTCTATGTATTAAAATGAACAAATGCAAGGTTTTCCTTAAGACAATTGCGTTGTTATGCACTGTGAACAAAATTCAGTGATGTTTCTATGGTATTAAAGGTAATTTTTTAAAAACACTGGTGTAATTTCCTTGTAAACCAATTTCTCACAACAGTACTGTATGGTAGCACAATAAAGATTTTTTTTCAGCTTATCTTTTAAGGGCTTCTCTTCACCCATTTAAAAACACCTTTGATACACTGAATGCATGGCACTTAAATGCAATTCTCATCACCAGAGAATTCAGAAGACGCTGTTAATTATTTTCACTGATTTGTATTAGGACTGCGCTACAGGATTAATTGAAAACAGGACCCCCCATCTCTGAGCCAGAAAAGAAAAAGCAAACAGAGTGAAGAGCACGACAGCCACAGAAGTCATGTTCGTGTCACAGAGACAGCGTGCCACACTTTCTGTATATAATACATATGGCAGGATGAGAAAAGAAAATAGAAGTGGAAAGACACAAATGGCAGAGGAGAAGGAGAACAACAGGACACAGAATGGTGGAAGAGAACAATGCATCAAAAGCAGTTGGCTTGTGGGGACAGTTAGTGGATGGACAGCTTACTACCAGTGGTGAAATTCCTGTGATTTCAGGTGTCACTCAGCAACTCAACAATGATTACTCTCAGCCCAACCCACAGCGAAGCAAAGCAACCTAGGACACCAGGCAAGTGGCTTTAACCAATAAAGTTGACTTCAGGAACAGGCACGCAGGCCTACATGCTGAGGTACCGTGCAACTGCTCCATCAGTGAGAGCAGCTCAGTGTCCTCGGCAAGCGTATTTGCTGGTTGGATGAGCTGAGCCCACTAGTACCCCAAGTTTGTTTGTGTACCCTTGTGTCCAACCTTTATGAACTAGTGATGGCCACAGTGATTGTTCAGATTCATGCTTCTCTATGACCATCGGTTCTGCATGTATATCTTAGGAAAATCGTGCACTTAATTCATACATTTTCAGAGATAATACTACAGTTCAGCACTACCAACTTCTGCCAGGAAAAGGAACAGTTATTTAGTGTAAACACTTTGTTTACAGCTCAAGACAAACAAACAAAAATGCTGGCTAGCTAGCTGACATATGCCAAAAAGCATCTTTACGTGACGAAATAAAGCTCCTTCAAACAAAGACAGGAATAGGGCTATAAACAAACAAACAAGATCTACTGCCCTAACAACAACACAATTAGGATGGGATTTAAAAACTGAAATACTTTTATGGGAAAACTGGAGGGAAGACTTAAACCCAAAGCAGTTACTTTTTCTAGATGGGAAACCAGAACTCCTAGAGAAAGTAGATTCCAGTTCTGGGAAACTGCAAAACCTCCTGAAAATCAGCCCATTGTTGTCTCATGCTAACCAAAACTAGAAACTAGAAATAAAATTGAAATCGTCCTCCCATATACCTACAAAAGCTTGTTTCATCCTTCTGTATTTATCATTGCATGCTGTCCCTCAGTTGTGCCAATGCAACTACAATGCAGCTTCTTTGTGAAGCAGGTTAGCTGAAACGATGCTCAAGGTGGCTGGACAAAGCATGGTACTGACATGGTTGTGAGCCTTGCACAGATCCAGCAAAAGCAAGAGAAGTATCTGGGGGTGCAGGAGGGAGAAAACAGTGAAGCCAGCTGTGCCCGTTGGAGAAAATACTGTCGATACCACATCCCCAGTTCCCCACAGGAGGGAGTCTACTTTACGCTGAAACAAAATGTCAATGCACTGTCCTCAATTTTTAAATCTGTTTGTGAATCCTGGTATTTCTTACTAACACTACATTCAGAAGGGCAACGTATGTTAAGTGACCAGGCTTTGGCCTCTATTGAGTATATTACTAAGATAAATTACTATTTTCAAGCCTTTTGATATCAAATACACAACGGAGGATGTTTTTTCTTCCCTTATGTTGTTTTATGTATGTTTCATAACAAAAATTCCTACCAAAGAAAATATCATTGATGTGCCAAACCATCACAACACTTGTAATAGCAATACAATAAAACATCCAAGATAGACAAACCTTGAAGAAAAAGTAAGAACCAAAATGAACAAAAACACAACTCTACTCATGAGCCAGTAGAGAAAAAAAGAATAAAGCCTAAGGCTTTTTTAAAAAAAAATTACAGGATATTATTTAGAAGAATATATAAGTTACAGATGAAATACGTAGAATACATACTCTATCTCATCTGAAAAATACTGTCTCCAAAGGATGAGCTCAACAAAGGATACATAGCTCTGAAACACAGAAGAGTTTGACTGTCATCTAAGAGAGCAAGAGCCACGAAACTCTGAATAAGCTCTGTGCATGTATGGGGAAATCTGATTTTATGAGTCATGGGGCATTCAGGAAAAATTTCTTAGTGCTCTAACACCCCTGAATATGTAGTAAGGAAACTAGTGCATGTGTACTGTGCTGGTCTCCTGAAAAGTCTGGCAACCTGGAAATAAACGACATATCTTTAGGGAACTTTACAAGTCATTTTTAGAATTCACAGCAAACACTGAATCAAGATGTGTGTATCCTTATGAAAACTTGAATCATTAGTAGCTGTAAATTCTTTTTTTTTTTTTTTTTTTTGGTTGCTAATATTATCTACCAGGTCTTTAATTCAGGAGTTTCTGTTTTTTTGTTTGTTTGTTTGTTTGTTTTTTAGTTCTGGTTTGGTTGCTGTTGTTTTAAGTTCAAACAGTACATTTTAGCTGTATTTCAGTTGGGGTCAGGCTCAACAGTGTTTCAGCAATTGCTGGCATAGTTTGTGACGAAATGTGTTTGGACTGAGACAACTTGGCAATTTAATTTAATTAAACTTGTCCACTCCTCTCTTTTCCATCATGTATAATTTAAGCCACATGTAGAATCTCAGATTAATGCGGAATGAGAAAGCAAATCTTTTTACTGGCGATTTCTTTAAGCAAGTTAATAAAGCAATTCAGGGACAGAATGACAACAATCTTATGTTTAGTAGTTTTTAAAATGTTGTACATTTACGGAATACTAAAAAATTACAGCTAATATATCAGCAGTGTTACTTTATACCATATACGCTTCAACTGGCAAAATCCCCGATCATATTGCTGATAAAGCACAATAGCTGAAATCATTATGCCACTAAAACACTTAGGATGTTGGACTAAGCAAGCTGATTTCTATTATTAGCATTTGCCTTTTGATGCAAAATAATAACTCAGAAAATAATTTAGTGCAATAAAAAAAAAAAAGCTCCAGTTTCATCTGTGGCACAATTCCAGTGAATATACACAAGGAAGACTTTGGATCAATGCAATTCATCAACTAAATCTGTTGTATTACGTATGTTCACTTAAGCGACAATGACTTTATTTTGAAGAGTGCTGACGCAGCATGAAATAAGCAAAAAATCTGTATGCAGCAGAAACTGCAACTACCCGAGGTGCTTCTTGAAGCTCCAACCAAGTCAATCTTCTTTAGCTGTCGTAGAGAGATTACCATGCGGAATTTTCTGATATTTTGCTCTTCGTAAATCAAAGGCACTTTTTGTTCTGTTTTGTTTTGAAGACTCGTATGTTCTAAAACATTATCATTCTGCTGTGCTGTAAAAGTCTTGCTTGTTGTTTTGCTGTGCTTTGGGCTCCCTACTTCAGTCTTAGAACAAACACTTCTTCATGTTACTACCTACTCGGACTGCACCTTTTTCTTCAATACAGAGAAAAGATTAAGGGCATGCACACATACTCCTGCATCCCAATAACAAACACAGTCATTTTGCCTGCAACAGATCTTCTAGGGTCAAAGTTGCCTCATTTCCTTCCATTTCTAAGAGTAGGAATAAGTAGCATTCTAGCACAATTTCATTGGAAACCTACTGGCTTCCCCTACAAGCTAGGAATCAGCAACAAGATAAGCAGGTAGCACAGCCAAGGTTGAAAAGGCTGTTCTTACAATCCACTTAATTCCCTTGGGCACACATGTAGGCAATCCCAATCTACCCTATATAACTAAAAAAGAAGAAAAGGATTAGTCAAATACTTATACATGCATGTACTAGGAAAATAGAGAATGGATGTTGTAACCAGTAGAAACAAGTTCCAGGAATAACACTGAATGTTTCTATAAGTGTGTATTTACTATTGTATGTGTTAAACAACATATATTAAACATCATCAAATGCACTGTGGACATCCCAGTTACAAAAGAAGGGAAAAGTACAAAACCAAAAAAGTAAAATCTGATCATCCATGATATGTCATGCCCAGAAAATTTTGTAGTAATATATGAAACTCTGTTGCTTTCAACAAAAATTTAGAGGAAATGCTATCTACCAGAGTGAAGAGAACAATAATTAAACTTATTACTATGTCAGAAGTTTTCTACTTTTCATGCTATTGATTAACTGTTGGCAAAAATTAGTTTACATGTCTTGCATTTTTAGCAGTGATCTATGTCTACTGCCCTCTGGACAGTCTGGTCTGTTAAATTACATCTACTCACTAAGAATTTTAATAACTATTTCAGTGATTGATACTTTCTGAATCATTAGGGGCTGAATAAAAAGAAAGCAGTACTTAAAGTGTTTACTGTGAAAAACTGTCTTTAAGTAAATTAAACAGCAGAAAAAAAAAAAAGAAGTCTTATTCAGCAGGACTGAAAGTCTCTGGGCAAAAATTATCTCACTATTTTTATTTATTTATTTTTTAAACAGAAGTTTCCTAATGGGTGTTGGAAGCACACTTCACAGAGGGATACAATCAGGACATTCTTGTATTCTGAATGCGAAAGCAACCAAAGGTACATGTGGGAGTGGGAAGGGATAGTAGGAATATTTTAACGCAAATTGTGTCACAGAATGATCATATTATATTACACAAACTTGCTACGTTACATAAGACAACTATATGGAAGGCTAGACTCTAGCGTCTCTGCTCTGCTATAGTAAACCAATCACTAACACATGAGAACCCCAAATATAAAAGGACTGATCAGTAAGGGTAGGAATATCAGAATATCATCCTAGTCTCTCTTTTTCCATAGTGAAATATCATACTGTTTCCCATTAAAACACAGATTTGATTTGAAAAAAAATAGGAAGAAAATTTAGGAAAATCCCAGAAAAAAATGTTTTTTGAAAAACACATACACAAGCTATTTGCAATTACTTAGATGTTAAATAACAATTCTCTTCAGGTTTTTTTTTTTTTTTTTTTAGGGATAAATTATTTTTGTGTAAATTTTCATGAAATGGCCTGGAGAAGTATTAGAGATAGAAGGCCTGTACTATAATTTACTGACTCATCTGATTTCTTGGTCCCTAAGAAGTTCAGTGTTTGGTTGTGAAGAATCAGCAGATAGTTGATAACAGAATAGAAATCAGACCATTTTAGCCACAGTAAGTAAAGCCAGAGGAAGGGAAATAAGAAAAGGGAGACAAGTTGTAATAGAGACTCCAGTCAATGCAGAGAGGCGGTGATGGCAATGGCCATCAGATCACACTCCTGACTACTTAAATATGCAATGGATGGATGGCACAGAGAACCGGGATTTCCACAGCATAATGAAGCTAAAGGAAGAAAATCTGTGATGTAACAGTTTTGCTACCTGACTTATACATAAGAACTTGAGCTACCATAAATACCAAAATCACAAAGAAGTGATACACTGAGGTAACAGAAACAATAAAAGATAGATTAGAGTGATCCACCAACATCATGAGTACTGACCAGCACAAATTCCAACACCCCTGAAGGAAAAGAGCCTTGCCAAAACTCTGGTTTCCAATTTGAAAATCTGTCTTCAACCACTGAGCTGGCATTAACCTCACCATTCCACCTGGAACAGGATGACTGAATTACCAGAGAGTGTAATTTACAAATTCTACCTCTTTGCTGGGTAACCACAAAAGTTCCCCATCTACAAGCATATTCTTTAGCAGGAATGGTGTGCAAGGACACCAGAGTATGCCGGGATGTGACAAGGAAGGCCAAGGTCCATCTGGAATTAAATCTGGCAAGAGATGTCAAGGACAACAAGAAGGGCTTTTTCAAATATATCAATAGCAAAAGGAAGACTAAGGAAAATGTGGGCCTGCTGCTTAATGAGGTGGGTGCCCTAGTGACAAAGGATACCGAGAAGGCAGAGTTACTGAATACCTTCTTTGCTTCAGTCTTCACTGCTAAGACCAGCCCTCAGGAATCTCAGACCCTAGAGACAAGAGAGGAAGTCCGGAGAAAGGAGGACTTTCCCTTGGTTGAGGAGGATCAGGTCAGAGATCATTTAGGCAAACTTGACACCCACAAATCCATGGGTCCCAGTGGGATGCACCTACGAGTGCTGAGGGAGCTGGCAGATGTTATTGCTAGGCCACTCTCCATTATGGCTTTGCTGGATTGCTTCCTTCTCACGCACTTTCTCACAGCTCGTTGACCTCAGGTAGGAATGCAAGGACAGAACATCCATTTTTGAACACATATGACACAAACTAAGAAGCAATACTAGCACAACAACACATCATCAGTAGGGTAAAACTAACCTGTCTCACGACGGTCTAACCCAGGTTTGTCAAGCTCCAGGTTTGTCAAGCAAGGAAGAGGAATGCTGTATTCTCTCTGACAGCTATTTGGCTAAAGTATCCTGAGATGACTTGTAAAATGTGAAATCTGGGAATGCTTGTTTTTACTCATATCACAGTTCCAACAGTGAGGCCACACCTGGAGCTTTGTGCCCAGTTCTGAGCTCCCCAGTACAAGAGGGACATGGAGCTCCTGAAGCGGGTCCAGTGGAGGGCTGTGAAGATGATGAGGGGACTGGAGCATCTCTCATACGAGGAGAGGCTGAGAGAGCTGGGCCTGTTCAGCTTGGAGAAGAGAAGGCTGAGAGGGAATCTTATCAATGTGTACAAATATCTGAAGGGAGGGTGTCAAGAGGATGGGACCAGACTTTTTTCAGTGGTGCCCAGCAACAGGTCAAGAGGCAATGGGCACAAANCTCCAGAGGTCCCTTCCATCCTCAGTCATTCTGTGATTCTGTGATTCTGTGACACGGCAGCACACATTGGCTCATGCATAGACTGGCATCATGAAATGTCCTGTAATATTACACATAAACCTGTACAGGTGTCTGCACATCTCATCAGCTTCACTCATTTACTGCCACCTGGGCACCCAACAGCAAGCAGTCATTAAACAAACATCGTTGCTTGCAGTTCACCCAGTGCATTTCCATCTGTGGATTGGCTGCAAATAACTAATAGAAGCATTTGCTACCAAAGATTTGTTACCCAAGTTGTACAGATCAGACTGATAAGTCAAACAATCTTAGGAGAACTACTTCTCAATGGAAAAGCATAATTTGTATGAGAAGAATGGTTTAAAAAATAATAGTAAAAAAAATAATAAAAAACCTGTGGTTTCTTTATGTGACACAGTACAATGGGTGAGGATAAGCAACACACAATCTCTGAAGAAACCGTAGCCTGGTTATTTGATGACTGGTAGGCTATACCTGCAGTTGTAGGACTGTCTAGGCTAATTTAGCCTACTGACATTTTTCCATGATGATATTTTCAGCATTTTGGAGTTCTGAGTCCTCTGGGAAGGGAACACTTTTCATGACACATAGCAATTAAGCAAGATTAGCAAATATTCAAATAATTTAAGCCTACACACTACAGCCCTAGCCCTGAAGGTTAGAATTATTATTTACCTCCTTACTGACCACATCCTGCGAACTATTCATGTTGCACTCAGGGCATGGTGGAGTTCTTTACTCTGTAACTAGGTAAAATACTGCTTGCATTTAAATAAATCCACCAAAAATTTAGAATAGAATAGAATAGAATAGAATAGAATAGAATAGAATAGAATAGAATAGAATAGTTCAGTCTAAAGGGACTAACAAGCGTAAGAACACAGAAGGGAAAGTACCATCGAAATTACTGAATCCCACCCCTTCCAATGACAGGATTAGATGGAATAAAATCTCCCTCCACTGAGAGAACTAAGAGTAAATTACTAACGAGCAGGATTAGAAAGGCAGAAGCAGGATCTTTAATTAATGTTCATCAGCCTAAGACTGGTAGAACCTTTGTTTTCCTACTATATTACTAATCACTATGTAAAAGGCATGACTTCCAGTTTGCAAGCTTAATGTTCTCATGCCCTGAGCATTGCTATGAGCAAAACATAAATTGCTTCAATGTCTATAGAAGGCACACACAACAGTTGTATAAATATAAGCACTGCCTGCTCAAAGCAGTGCAGTAAACAGTGCCTTCTCCAAAATCTCAGGAACCTCACTTCTAATTTTCTTACCACGGCTGATGGAACCAGAGACAAATTACACACTGTAATTTACAGAACCTAAGGCCTTACATACAATTTAAACTGTTTGACATATCTTGGGCAGGGACCTCTTGATCAGCTTCAGGACTAAAACAGTCCCAGATTAATCTCCTGATCATGTGCAAGGGGTGTGTATCTTTGAAATCCAAGTGGATCATTAGTGAAAACTGACAGATTAAATCCGGCAAATCAAAATCTGCTTGACAAGGTCGTTTTAGTGTTTATATGCCATGTACTGCATTCTTACGTACTCACATCACAGGTGGTGTTAGACCAGGTCTGCCTCCAAAAGTAAACTGATGGACTGCAAAAGGGAAATTCTTTAGACATGACACGTTTTTCTGCATGTAAGGTGACACACAGGGGAATTCAGTAAATTCAACAAATACACCTGGCCAATAACAACAGAAAGTTAAATGGTCCCACAGACAGCTCTTGTGCCTGTGGTGCTTGAAAGCTGCAGGGGTAGGTCTGCATCATCACACAGAGGTACTAGCTATGTCCTGAGTCCTGAAAACACAACAGCTCTATGAGGATGGTGACACAATCACACCAGTAAGCTCAGCCATTGCATGTTTCAATATGCTCTTGGAGGCACAAGTCCTACTGAGATTAAACTTCATGGAGGAATATATCCTTTTCCAACCAAATTTGGCTTCCACAATGTGAGGAAGTTCACCGTATGGAAGTGGATGGCTGCAAATGGAGCACAAACTACCAACATACCAATTTTGTGTTTGAATGTAGAATATTTTCAGAGAAGGGATATTAATGCTGTCCTATCATTGTCTTGTTCAGAATAGCTAAGTCTGAAAACTTCTGGAGAAAAACACTCTGACATTTTACTAAATAGGGAGGAAAATAAAGAAACAAAAAGCAGAAAAACTCCACTGCAGAAATGAAAGACAAGTATTCTGGTTAAAGAACAGGATGATTGGAGAAGATGGCAGCAAAGAAGATGAAGACAAAGATTAAGAAAAAGGGCAAGGAGCACTAAGATCATCTGGTAAACCAGCTTTTGTTCATTGCAAAAGTTGAAGATATGTTTTTGGAAAGTTATCTTCCTATATCTACACTATTACTGTGTTGTTCATTTGGAATGTCCTCTAAGCTAAAAGGTATTACAAGTCCAGTACAAGAAACTATATCCAATGGAACTAAGTAGCCATATTTCAGGTGTGGAGGAAAATACTTTACTGGACATTTCTATAATTACATAAAGTTTAGAAAGAGTTTTGAGATGTCTAGTATTTTAAGACAGTGGCGTGCACAGGGTATTGAAAGCCAAGAACTTCCAAGTTCTACCACAAAGTTTTGATGATTCATTCCATTTCAGCAGGCATATCACTTCAGCCAACATCTTCCTAAACTGGATATTTAGAGCTAGGCACTTTTTATTTTAAGAATTTTATTGTATATATATTTTAAGAATATATGTAAGTAGTTGATGCCTATCATCTGCAGTATGCACTGAGGTAAATAAGAACTGTTAACTAAACTTTAAAACTTCACTAAACATTTCAGGAATAAAATATTCTGGGATGCGATACAGCAGAAAAACTTAATATATCTGCACCATTTGATAGTCCACTGTCAGAATTCTCAAAAAAAAAGGCAGCCCAGGCTGAGCATTTATGAAGGCAAGCATTCAAAACCTAATTATATTTTTTTAAGATACAAATGATGGCACCATATCCCAGCATTACTAAAAGGAGTACAAACATCATCTGTACAATTCAAAGCACTCAATCCTTATTTTACATGCTCTTCTACGGAGGCAAAGTAGACAGAGAAGACGTTTTCATCTTAAGCAATCCAAATGCCAGCCTGGCATAATCAGGGTTAAGTCAAAGCATTATTTCTGTGCAGTCATTCAATAAAAGCCTACTATCCATCACAGCACGATGATGAAGGGTAGAAGAAGGAGTTCTGTACTGAAGACCCAGGCAAAATTTTTGCCATATTTGATACAACAAAATTATTAAAATCATAAGATGTGATGGGTGCTACATCAGAAAAATATGATCAATAAAAATAATATTTTTATTAGAATTAACTGTTCCTGAACTCTGTAGGCAGTAATATTCGTTTGGTTCCTTTACCGTCTAAAATATTCACCATTGCCAAAGTAAACAATTTATTTTGCATTTACATTATACTCCTATACCAAATATATCCCTTCTGCCATGGACAATGGCATACCAAATGTTGACCCACATGTTTTTTTTTTTACTGGTAACTTCCCCTCAAGATATTGGTTTCACAGAACTTCAATGTTTTGTAATTGTGAGCACCAGTAATTCAAGCTGATGTTCACTAAAGTAGGTTTACTCACCCTGGCATGTGAAAATCAAAAGTGGGATTTGTGATCCAACACTTGAAAGTGCGCAGTAGCACTGATAGGATCAGTAAAAGCAGAGAAGGTTTATTTTATTTTAAAACTGGAGCATCTGTAATTGAGGTCTATGGTCAAGTTCTCTTCCCTAAACTCCAGAAGCAGCCTTAGTCCAATCCTCTGATCACTGAGATATACTTTCAGTTTGATCAGCTTAGTATGTAGAAACCCACAAAGTTTAAAATAGGTTTTTCTACATCCTTCAAAGCAAAAACTGTGTCCCAAATACAACCAATTATCCTGATTAAATATACCTGAATCTATCAGGCTGTGAAGGGGTTTGACAGCACCTTACCATATAGACTGAAACCTCTACAAACACCAAGCATGGTCTTTTCGAACTTTCCAACAGCTATCACTCCATCCCTTATTTTTCAAACAAATGGGTATGGACATTAAGTAAATGGTATGAAGTAGTCCTGCTAAAACTACACACAAGCTCAAAGTAGCAGATAACCCAGGTCACTTTTGTTCTCCTTTCCCTTAAACAATTCATTACATAGCAAAGCTATATAAGCATAAGCTATATAAAGCATGTTTTCCTAAACATGCCTTGCAACCCCCATTCAATTTAATTACGTGTTAGCTATTATCAAAGTAAGTTAAAATGAGTATTTCTATGATTAACAAACATAGTAAGATTGCAACTTTCGACAGTTTCATTGCATATTGTATTATTTCATATCCATTTAATAAATACACGGTTATATGAACAGCAGTTCACTGAGTGGACAAACACTGAAGAGCCTGCTGAAGTGTAAACACTGACTCCAAATATGTAATATGCATAGGCATATGACATGGGCATTTATTAGTTCTTAATCTGGTTTCATTGTCTGAAAAACGGGAGCCTATTGTCTATATACAAATAAAATTCTCAGTTATAACAAAAGATGTCTTCAAATCAAAGTATTCCACATTGTAGCCAGGTTTCAGGTAATAATGATACTAGACTACACCGACTATACTCTTCATAAACACTGTGCAGACATTACGTATAACTCCTTGTTAAAATATAAAACAATAGGAGAATTATTTATTGTATTTTCTCAATAATATATGGGTCAAAGGGTTTCAATGCAACCTGCCCTGATGCCATTATCTACAAATTGTCTGAAAATTTAAATAAAATGACTGAGCTTTAGAGCTGTCTGGCCAGTGAGGTCTCACTGGGAGGAGGAATAACGAATCATGACATCTTTCAAATAATTTGGACCCCTTCCTCCAACATTTTCAGATATGCTTATTGTTGACATACAGCTAGAAATACCTACAAGCACTCTGGACACATGGCTGATAAGTAAAACTGCTACAAAATTAAGGACTATCCGCTTTTATAACCAAATCCACCCACTTTCTTCTCTAACAGAGAAACAAAAAATGAGCTTTTTGCTATATGGAAAGGCCTGACAGCAGACTAAAGAAATTTAGCTACTATTTACTTTACAGAGCTGGTATAACTTGTTTCTTTCAGTCACTTATGATTTACCCACATTACTCCAAATTCGTGTCAAGAAGGACTTTGTAGGGCCCTGCATAAAGACTTTTTAAAGGACCGATGTAATGAAAGAAGACTCAAAGACAACGTCTGTTTCATGGAAATTTCAAGGCAAAATGAATCTTACCAAACTTCTGTGACTTTTAAAACACAATTTTTTTCTTTTTTCTTTTTTCTTTTTTTTTTTTAATGTGTCATAAAGCTGTTCCAAGTTCAGTCCTGCACTTCCATTTCTCAGTCCTGACTACCTACCTAATTTCTTACCCCAGTTATATGCCTATGGGTTCATAGTCTTCTTGACTACAGAAATTCTGTTCAGAGACACGTAACTTTGGACAGGCGCTCAGTATAAAAAGGAAAGGGACAGGAAGCAAACTCTGGTTTTGGAATCATATAAATTACACATTTATTTTTTATTTTTTATTTTTTAGAATTTTCTAGTCCTTACAGTAGGAGAAAATACTTGAAAATATGAACTCTCACTGCTCAAACTCCACAGAACAATAAAATGCCTTGCAAATTGTTTTTTAAATCTGACAAACAGTAATACAATTCAGCTTTGTAATCAGTTTCAACTTGCAATAGCCATCTTTAGACTCCACAGCTGGCATATGGCCTTAAACCAAAGCACTGCCGCCCCTCCACTCTGTGCCGCTCCTTCTGCCAGATGACTTCTGTCCAGCCCAGCTCTCAGCTCCAGCACTGGCTCTGGAATTTATCACTGAGTATAGATTTTGAATTGTCCCAGTTACACGCTATATTCTTGGAGGTTAAGATCATGTCACCAATATGATTTAGACCCTGATTCAAAAATTTCTTGAAGACAGCAAACATTGGAGCAGGTTCTTAAAAGAGAAATATTGGAAGTCTAATTTTACTATGTTCTCAATCATTTTGTAGTACTGTGGATCACAATGGTACTGAAGATATGTGTTTTATTCAAAGGAGATATGTACATCCCAAATCACTTATTCAAACTTAAAAAAATGAGTTTAGAAAACAAACAAAAGTCTGAATGTTATGAAGTTTTTCCATACATCAGTACTGACAAGCACCTACAAAAACACCATGCAAACCGTTATCCTCATAGCTCCTGTTGACCTGTGTTCTCTGGTCTTGACACTCTGATGCAGCTCAGGACTTCAGATAATTCCAGAACTTTCTTTTAAGGTGTCTGTTGCTGTTCATTTGATCTCATTCTAGATTTTAATAAACAGGTGAAATTTACTGATGCCTCAACCTTGGAGCCAGAGCCTGTCAGTGGTGCAGAACAGTGTCTCATCCATGACCTGCACACACATATCAGTCAAAAAGGAAAGAACAAAACCAAATGAAGGTGCACAGAAAGAAGGGCATGAGGCAAACTATATTACACGGGCGGAAAGAGCAAAAAAATAAAAAAATATGCAGAACGAAGCGAGATTTTTTTGTTTGTTTGCATACACATTGTAGAGATGGCAAAAGATATTGAGTGATCCCACTAATCTGGTCACTTAATATTTCAAAATTGCTCTTCATATGCATGTATGTTGGTACGCAGTTTACAAATGGAGATTTCTACCGCTTAACTGTAAATCTGCTCCAAAGCGTCCCACTGGCAGCCTTTCCCTCGCATTTATTCTAAACCACCACCATATAGATTATTTGTATGATATATATATATTTTATGTCTTCTTGAATGACACTGAATTGCTCTTTTTCTTTTCAATATGTGTACACTACAAGAAGAGATTATCTCAGGATTAGGGTTTTAATTTGTAGTGTATCAGGTGGTCAGAGAAACTATTCTTGTGCTTGATCTGATGGCAGCTAAACCTTAATTCAATTTGGCTTTCCTTCTCTGAGAAGTAAACAATTTCTAATTAATTATTACCAATTATTTTAACTTTCTTTTCTCATCTTCTTACAGAACGTTCATTTCTGGTTTTAAAATTTTAAATGCAAAAAAAAATCATGTGACATAAAACAAAATGCCAGTTAATACAGTACGCAAGAATGATGTTGCTCTCAAATTAGCAAAGTATGAAAAAAATGTAGTGGAAAAATAAGGCTTTATTCATAAAGTATTTTTTTATATAATTATACATTCATTTATCAAATTGTATTTTTAAATGGACCGTGAATCTTGAAAATGTATCCAGTAAACTTTTCCACAAACAAATCCTTTAAAAAGAACTTTTTCACCAATTACACCAAGTCAGAAAAGCACGTTTATTTACTTGCATTTAGCAAATCACTTAACATTAGGAATGTATTTAACTCTGTTGGCCACAGTAGAATGGTGATGGCGATGCAGAACTTATGCCTTAAAGTATCATTGCCAGTTTTAACAATCCTGGTGAATTGTTTTTCCATCCTTCTGTATTGCTGTGCCATAACGTCACCAGAAATGAACTGAAATGCCTCCCACAAAACTATGACTAGGATTGGCCAGAATGCTGTCATTACCTAGGTGGTTTTCGGTAGATAAACCCAAAGGAAATTCCTGCAGTTCTCTTTGAGGAAGGTACGATGGGCAGCACTGGTGGGAAGAGGGGCAAGGCACTGAAAGACCAGAGCTGCTGCACCATCACACAGCCCACACTAAGGGGCACCGGTCCCCTGGGGTGAGCCCTCCGGAGGGCTCACTGCAGGCCGAGGGCCCTCATCTCCTCACCCAGCCGCTCACACCAACGGTGTGGTCAGCTTCCTCAGCCATTTCTCAAAAGCAGTAACCGGGAGCCTCAAACAACCTCAACCTGATTTAATCCAGTGGCTCTGAGGGACAGCAAGGATTTCAAACTAGATCTAATTTCTGGGGGAAGCAGTGCATTTAGCATTGAAGGAAGAATTTTTTTTTTCCTGACTCTACATTTCTCTGCTTCTCCCTGATATGGAAAATAATAAAAATAGCAAGATAACTTTATCTTTTAAAGTAGCTTCTATTCCCAAACGGTGATGCTGCATTTGCTCACATTTCCATTCAAGAACATGATAAAAACATTTAAGCCAAAATGAAGAACTCTAGTCAGAAATCATCCATACTTCTAAAAGATGACAATGAAGGGATTAGGAATTTATGACTATAATCAAGGCAGGTTCTCTACATTAAAGAAATCGTTTTTAATTAACAGAGCAGAAAATCTACATAGAGCCTCCAGAGAATCTTTGGATTGCTCTGGGATTTTGGAAGTCAGTCACAGCATATTTAGAGAGTTTCTCCTTTAGTGGCTGCCCTGCTGCATTATGATATGCACTACATATAACCACAGCACCAGAACTTGTAACAAACTTCACTGACACTAGCATTGGATATTTTTGTTGAACTCTCAAGGTATAAAAGACCATTTTTAATAACTGAGAGAAGAAAGAAGGTTAAAATTGCTATTACTTTTATCAGAATGCAGTAAAAATAATGTAAAAATACACCTTAGAATTTTAACCACAACATGTTAGTAAGTAGAAGTCTACAGCTGGTTTTGAAAAGATTTGATATAATAGTGAAATCACAGGAAAGAAAGGACAAAGTAAATTTCCTTAGTACTGCTCCTCTAAAATTTGCTTGCATTCATCTAATTTATTACTAAAAATATTCAGCAACTCTGGTAAAAGGAAATATAATCAAAATAAACACTTTTTTTTAATCTTATAATCTTATGCAAGTAAGTACTTGGAAAAATGCTCACGCTGGGGATGAAAGCAGGAGTTAGTTTTACCAGCACTGCAGGTCTGAAAGAAAGATACTCTCTAACAAATATTAATTTTGGCTCATCTTACTTACTCCTCTTTGAGAAAGAATTATCCGTGATTTTTCCTTTCTAAAATGTTAACTGGATGTGCAGAAGACTGAGCGCAATACAGGACTGGACCTTGGAGGCAAATGCCTACCTTGCAAGGAGAAGTAGTTCAGACACTACAGAAATGCATATGAGTTGTTCAAGCAGAAACAGGATCGGAACAAAACGCAAAATATCATTTTGAAAAATTCAATGACAACAGGCCAGGACACATTTATGTAAGATGTTCAAAGTCTTCATTTATTTCTAAAATTATGAGATATCTTAAAGGAAAATCAAATGAAAACTCAGATGACTCACGTTCTATTAAGCAATCAACAAGTTTAAAATAATTATGAGCGTGTCTAAGCACTACTACATGAATAATTTTTACATTTATTTTACCCTAACACACACAGAGTACTGATAGTCTAATGCATTGGTTAAGATAAGGTCAAAATTACAAGAAATAATTTTTGATGTCAATATATTTTTAGTAGTCACTACAGAGATATTTTTTAAATTGGGATTTTTGCCTCACTATTTTCTTGTATTGTTCTGTGAAGCGGTTCTAAAACCAACGCGCTTGTAAAATACTGATCCTGAGATGTGTTTTGCAATTGCTACAGAATCATAGAATCATTTCGGTTGGAAAAGACCCTCAAGATCATCAGATCCAACCATCAAACTAACAGTACCAGGTCGACCACTAAACCATGTCCCTAAGCACCACATCCACGTATCTCTTAAATACCTCGAGTGATGGGGACTCTACCACTTCCCTGGGCTGCCTGTTCCAATGCTTGACCACCCTCTCTGTGAAGAAATTCTTCCTCATATCCAATCTAAACCTCCCCTGATGCAACTTGAGGCTGCTTCCTCAAGTCCTATCTGAGAAAAGAGACCAACACCCTCCTCGCTGCAACCTCCTTTCAGGTAGCTGTAGAGAGCGATGAGGTCTCCCCTGAGCCTCCTTTTCTCCAGACTAAACAGCCCCAGGTCCCTCAGCCGCTCCTCATAAGTCTTGTTTTCTGGTCCCTTCACCAGCTTCGTTGCTCTTCTCTGCACAAGCTTGGGCAATTCAATGTCCTTCCTGTAGTGAGGGGCCCAAAACCGAACAAAGCACTTGAGGTGCAGTCTCACCAGTGCCAAGTACAGAGGAACAATCACTTCCCTGGTCCTGCTGGCCACACTATTTCTGATACAAGCCAGGATGCTGTTGGCCTTCTTGGCCACCTGAGCACACTGCTGGCTTGTGATCAGCCGGCTGTCAACCAGCACCCCCAGGTCCTTTTCTGTCAGGCAGTTTTCCAGCCACTCTTCCCCAAGCCGGCATCATTTTATGGGGTCACTCCAGTCAATTTACATTGAGTATCTTCCCCATATATGTGACCAACACAGTTTAAGCAATGCCACTCAGACAACCAGTTATTTCACATACAAAGGAACAAAATGCAACACTTGCCAAAAAGAATAACCTGAACAAAACCCGAGTGTCAAAGAAAGAACTGATTAACTAGATCCGTAACTTTGTTCTACAGTATTGAATCTAAACTGAACTAGTGAAATGTAGCATAGTAGAATACAATCTTATTTTTGTGCAAGAAATTATATACAGCATCTTCAAAATACTAATTCCCAACTAATGTAAAATGTCATGGTATCGCTAACTTCACAACTCGGGTATTCCAGATAGAGGCATACATATTGGGTTACAGGATGGTTTCAGCTACAAAACTACATCAGGTGCATGACAGATGAATCCGGGCTGAGTCTGAGATGCATGTCATGTGTCAGCACCAAAAAGAGGTAAAGCTTCGCAGCAATTCATGAGGTTCTTGCAAGAGGGCATCTCATTGATGTGCTCCTCTCTGCTACTGTAACAGGCAGTCAAATTGGAAGTCAGCACTCAATACACTGCAACTTCAAGAAAGGCTTTCAGTTTCAGTTACAATATTTATTCTCCTCCTCACAATAATTCACTATTACATATAGCTACATATGTTACTGAAGATACAGAATATATATTATCTGTGATGGTTTAAGTGTAAAAAAACATTAAATAAATCTATGGGAAAAACAAATGGACAAATTATGCATCAAACAGAAGATTCAGTCTCTACTTCAGAGTAATTTCTAAAGCTGACTCGCTGCTACAGCAGCGATCGTTCTAATGTAATGACATGGTCTTTACAAATGCCACATCACTGCATGCACATGGCGCTACCTTCCTGAGCTTGGACTGTAAGCATGACAGCAGGATCTTGAGGAGTATGAAATTATCCTAGTATGGCTCCAGTAGTAAGTCTATCCTGAGAGTCTAGGGCATTCTGTGATTTTTGTCATACCTGTGGTCTTACCTAGGAATTAACAGCCCAATATAAGCATGCATCAGTTAACAACTTTTAAAATCCCAGTGTAGAAAAACACACTTAGAGTCTGTTTCAGTTCAACCAGCTTATTATGTGTTTAAGAAGTCGCTGGTATATCCATACCCACGCTGCTGGCTGGTATAACCAGTCCTGCTACTGCACCTCTCATCCTGGGCTTCACCAGGCAAAAGATACTAACATCCCTCCACGTCTGCCCCTGTCCAAAGTGAGAAAGACCAAATATTGTCCCACATATTCTTAATACACCAATTCAGATAACTTACTAGAACAAACAGTATTCTCAAATCAGTAGACCTTCGTTGAGTGGATGCAACTTTAAAAAATATCATAATGGTCTGTCCGGTCAGGTACAGGGAATTGGTTGTAACTATAAATCCTCAGAGAAATTTTTAATACATAGGTAAATTTACTTCTCTGAAAGTATCTGGTGCAACTGGATCCCACTGTGAAAGTCTAAACTTCCAAATAAGTCCCTTGGGAAAAAAAAAGATATAAGTTAACAAATAAATAAATAAGATCTATGTAATAAATTTATTTCAAGCAGAAATTTGCTAAAGCATGACATGCAATGTGGTGACAAAGCAAAGGGGTGCTCATCATGTGTTAAAATGCTGGTGTTACCTATGCTGTCTGAAGTAACATTGAAAATAGGAACAAGAAAGCTCAGGCTTCAATATGCTGCCTCAGTCCTGGAGCTAGCTCTGTCATTCCTACTACACAGCATTAAGTAAATAAAGGCCATTCTAAGTCTTTATTTTCCAATTTGTACTAGAGAGATTTTTCATGCACACCTATGCCAGTTCTTCTTACAAGAGCACCCTTATTTTGCTTGCAGCACTTAGCACCATAATAAGTAGATTGCAATAGTACTGTAGTTGCTTCCACATTGCTGGACATACTATGGCAACAAAATTACACTTTTTTTGCCAGAATATATTGATTTTGACAAAGTGTCATATAGAAAAAAAAACTAAAATTTTTGAAGAAAAGCACTGTTTTGTTGAAACATTGCAGTAAATATTTCAGTACAGTTTCATATAAAATTAATACTACTTTGAAAAAAAAAGTTGTGATAAAACCCCTTCTGACTGATCCCAAGAAGGATTTTAAAAATGTTCTATTGAAAATATTTAAATATGATTTTTTTGCTGATTCTAAGCCAAAGCAAATGCGTTAATAATAAAACTGCCCTTAAGTGGACATTCTGGTTTCCACACGGCTCACTTAATTAATGGCTTGTATCTGGAAGTGGCCTCAAGAGAAGACTCTCCATCCCAGGAAGTCTATTACTTATTGTCCTCCTCTCCTACTCTCCAGACTTCTTTTGCAAGGCTTCTAGAGGGGATCCTCAGACCATGCAAGAATAAGGACTCTAATTCCTCGAAAGGCACCTTCTGCCCGTTGTCTGCCTCTTTGTTCGCAGCAGGAATCCACACTGGACTCTGGCAACTCACAGGTAAGGAGGGGTGGAGAACGTATAAGCACTCAGGACTTCTCTTGCACCATCCGATCAGCAACTTTTGGCAAACTAGTCTTGGAATACCTTGAAATAATGCACCAGGGAAGAAACTGAGCACTTCACAGCATCACAACAGAATCAGAAGACTGCTGTGAGGATTAGCTTCTCCCTTTATCTGCCTGCTCTCTGTTCTCCTCTTGCTCTTTATCATACCTCAGGCTACAGTGATTGACTTACCTGGAAAAATCTAGACCGGTTCCAGTGAAGAAAATGCTGAGGTGAAGAACATGAGGAAGCACATGTTGAGCAATTAAGACTGTGTGTCAGTGAAAGACCTGCACGTGTAGTGGGAACCATAGATGATGCCTGATCTGTGACACCTGGGAACTCATCGTCAGCTCCTGGATAAGGGTGCATGTCGATAGGTGCTGTACCTCTAGAACGCCCTGGCCACAGGAAAAATACCCTGTTGTCCACCTTATGATGCATCAGGAGATGCAATATTTAATCCTGATCTCTAATTGATTTCGTGCCCTAGATTTCATGATGACTTAGTTTTGAACCTTTGTCTTATTGGAAAGGGAGGAGTCACAAGTTCTTGAAAGAATAACCACCTCTGCTCTCAGTTCCCACTCTGCATTAAAAATACAGATTCTAACAGCTTTCAAAATCCATTACAGTTTCTTTTTTTAAAGTTCATTGAAGTCATCAGAAACTCTCATCTCAGGGCTTACACAATCCTATACCTTATATTGCAGAATCCAGTATTGTAGGCAAAAGGAGCTTGAAGAAAAGTAGTCTCAGACATAAATTAATCCATGACTGAATATCCAAAGACATTCGGATTTTCTCTTCTTGAATTCACAATAACATAATTCAAACATTGCTTCAGAAAGATTTTCAAGGTCTAGTGCAGTTCAAAGCAAACGAACTACTGCTTTGAGATTTCTGAACCGGAATGGTTTAGGGGAGAGTTTACAGTTTTCCCCTTTAAAATCGCAGAGACACGTGGTACTTTACACTGTCTTTACATTAAAGTTTTCTAGCATTCACAGGAAACAGCTGATGAAAGCTAGCAACTTCCAGAAATATGAATAAGTGATAGGAGGGAAATTTCACTGTAATGTTGGTGATTAACACTGGACAGCTTTAGGGATTTAATGAGAGCTACCAGCAACTGTGATGACATGCATTACAACATTATCTTGTAAAAAGTATGATCTACAAGGACAAAGGTGACCAAAACCTGCAAATATAGATATTCTTCACCTAGGAAATATCTCTTAGCTTAAATCATAGAATCATAGAATCATAGAATGGCTAGGATTGATACCAACTGTAACTACGTATTCCTGAACTGAAAATCATGGAGACTGGAAGATGTTACCAGGGAAGTATCACTATTTGTTAAACATCTGCTACTAACCACAGTCAGAGATACGATATTGGCTAAGAGATACTTATGAGCTGTATGAGCTGATACAGCAATTCATACATCTGTTTACCCCTGCTTCTCATAAACAGCAGAGAAATGAGAATAAAGATGAAGATATCACTTTGGAGCTAGTTGTTAATTAAGTGATGACTAAACAACACATCAGATGGGGATGTGCTTCAACGTCCCAAAATAAAATGACAATTCATTCTAAAAATGGGAGTCAGTAGGGCTTTGAGTTACCTATATTAGCACTGTAGTCCAAATCAGGAACGTGCTTCTGAAGTGAATCTTCCTACCGTTCTGCCTTACCATGCTTTGGCTCATGTTGCAAAGCTGTTCGGCAGCATGTAAACTTCACTCCTTTTGCATGGCACAAACCAGAGGTGCCCTCCTTAAGTACACCTAAAGCTCCAACTATAAATTCCTATGCAGTCCACTGAACCAAGCCAGAATCAGTACTACTACTACAAAGTACACTCCCAGCAAAGGCATTTAATGTGGACACTGGTCACCCAGCTTCATTCTGCAGATCTGCAGCTGCTGGGCTGCACTGTACTAGCCTTTGTGACCAAAAACTGGACCGGACCTCACGAGAACAGGGTCTATCACTGGTCTGCTGAATGATATAGGACATGCTTCCTGTCATCTGTGACCCCACATCATAAGACTATTTAATTCCTTTACATAGAGCTTTGAGACCTATCAATCAAAAGCAATTTCAACGATTATTTCAAATGCACGGTTAGTATTACATTCTACTAATCCATTCACTTACAGACTTACAGCATCGTACCTTGCCTTTGTAAATCTTTTCCTTACACATGTATCACTTGTCAGGCTGTTTCCTACCAAAGAGAAGCATTTGGGTACACCTCAAACTGCACAAACCCTCTAGACCATGTTAGCAGCTCCAAGGCCAGCCTATGGAGACTAGAGGCATGTCCCATTAGCTCCGTGCAGAAAAGGAATTTTTTAACAGAAATCTTACAGACTGCTGCTATAAACAGAGATCTCAGACAGCTTTGTTCTCCACTGCCATGTTCCCAAAATGATAGCTTACAACTTTTACTAACATAAATCCTGCAAAATAATTTTACACAGCATTAAAAAAAAAATACCAGGCCTGATTAGTACACATCAAGCAAACTTCTACTTACGTTTATAGTCATTTTCTCCCTCATCTCTCATGCATTCAGTATTGAATATTTCCTTGGAGCACTGCAAGGCACAGTGAAGGGAAGTTCACACCACGGAAAGGCTGTGATGGTGCCAAGGATAAGAAGCACACAGGTGACGAACCTACAGAGCAGCCGGGCCAGACCAGCTGGCCACTGCACCGTGCAGGGACAGCCTGCCCCTGTAGCAGCAGCTATCGGCCCACAGTCCTGCATTTGCTTCAGAAAAAAAATCTTCAGGAAAAGCTGACCTGCAAACATCACTGGAGACGCAGCTGTTTGCATGGAAAACTGTGGGGGATTTTTACCAGCTCTTGATTTAATTCCAGCTCAAAATTTACCTTAATTCAAAAGTTCAAGTGGCAAGACTTAGTAGGGGTGTTCAATAAGGCTCCATGCAGTACAGACGGTACAAAAAAAAGAAAGCTGAATTTATTAGGCCTACAGGTCACGATATACATTCTCAAAGAGACTCAATGGCCAGGTCTCTACCAGTGAATTAAACATGACCAGAATACCAAGCATGTTCTCTGGCACTGAGGCCATCTGGCAAGAACATCTCGAGCCCATACTATTAAACTTTCTCACCCTCCAGAAAAGGGATGCTGGACACTATCTGCCTGCCAGGAGCAGTCTCTGGCCAGCCCTAGCTCCTGAGCAATGCCTGGGACGTGCTCAGGAGGCCAAAGCCAAGTCAGAAAGGACTCCAATGACTTATTGGTAGAGCTGATTTGAGTTTCAGTACTCGGGAACCTTCTCCAAAGCTGTTCAGTGTACCTGCGTGGAGTAGGCTGTTTGCACGGGTGTCTGCACAGGGGTGTCCTGTGCCTTATTTGTGGAAGCTGAGAGAAAGCTGGCAGCTGTGGTGGAACAGGAGAAGAAACACAGGCACACAGGTCCAAGAAATTCTGTTCCTGGGGATAATTTCTGTGGTCTGGTAGTAACAGTTAAGCTGTAAAGTCTTTAATAATTTCTTTGGGATGCACGCTAACTCTAAATGACACTGAGCCTCTAGAGATTAGTGAATAATTAATAAAACAGTTTTTCTCCCCTTTTATCAGTGTCTAAGGCTATGGTTTGTTTATTCCCATAAAGGGAAACCAAGGGAAAAAAAATGATGTCGGACCTGCTGGTAGATAAGAGACACTGAGCTAAACAATTTCTTTTATTCAGTTTCAGTATTTTTTCACTTTGAGTTTTGCTTTAAAAGAATTAGCAAAATGATGTTTTGAAAATGTAATGATTGGATCTTCACCAGATAGAGCTTCCAGTCAAAACAGCTGAAGGGAAAAATGGGAAAAGTTGTCTTAAATCAGCTTCTTGTTCTTCTTCATCCTGAAGCGGCCAGACTGGGACAGCTCTGGGCATGAACTGCAGCAGCGTAAGGACCACATAAATGACCCTGCCCAGTCATCTCCATGTCAAACACATCACATGGCACAACAAATGTGTCCTCTGCTGGTCCGGACAAGCGTCTCTCCATACCCTACATAGTGTGAAAGGGGGTGTTAGCTCTGGGGAGTTATTTCCAGTGGCGTTTGTATTCCCTTCGTCCCAAAGGGAATCCCCAGCTTCTTATTTAGCCTGTTGCATGGAGACAACAACCAAGAGCCAGACTCTGACTAATTTCTAGACTTCTTGGTTGAAAAAGCCCCTTTTCAAATATAAAACTTACAGTACAATGGCGTACAGCACGCCAGCATGGATCATGGCTGGAGGTAGAGTTGGTGGCCACTAAAAAGAACACTTAACAAACAACAACAAAGATAAGCCAGAGACTGATTAATACAACAGGAGAAATTTTAGAAAAGTATGTGTACTTCAGGACTCCAGACACTATTCTTGCAAATTTAAGGGGTAAGCAACACAAGTCCTTATCCGTATGAAGATGTTGAATGGAATATCAGCAACAGCTTGGCTAAGTGTTTCGCTGCTTTCAGAAACAAGGAGAGGGCAGAACGAGACCTAAAATTCATATAGGTCATGAAGCAATCAACACAGGCAACATCCGATTTTTTTTTTTTTCCAAAGAAATGAAGACTCAAAGTATTTTCAGGATCTAGGCTTGCAATTACATATCATTCTTCTGCTTTTAACATGCTCACCAGTACTCACAATGCTGTGGTCCTAGTTTTCTGGGGAACTTACATAGGATGGAGTGCATGGCCACTTCAAAACAGCTAAAAATTCAGCCTATGATACCTAACCAATTAAAAATTCCAGTCTTGGTGTGAAGATCTGTGTATCTGTAGCTTTTGAGCCATCATATGAAGACACGATGGGATAAGTTTGTAGTCAGGATATCAGCATTAGTGCTGGATTGCTTTGCTTCTGTCAGTTTGTGTGACAGCTGACAGATATGGGACACCACTGAAATTGCACTACTGTATGGAATAGCCAAATTTGACATTGTATTTTCCCTGGAAAGAAAAGGAAAATGTGTTCCTCAGAAGTCTAATATGACATAATATGCTAAAATAGTCTCCTCTGGAGTTTTTTCAGTCAATCAGTAAAATAAGTGTTTTGGAGGAATACTTAATACATGTTTTTCATCATGTGGAGACTACAGCTCCTTGTGAGTAACTGCCTATTTACCAATGTTTTCTCTGAAAAACAATAAATGTACCCTGTCCCTGCTGAGCAATGATAACCAAATACAATCAAACTTTCACTGAACTACAATCTTATAGCAATCTAAAAATTTAACAATTCCCCCCGCCTTCCTTCCATGTGTTCCCGAACTCTGTATTAGAAATAGTCACAGCTGATAGCATGGCACAATACAGCAAATGCACAGGCAGAAAGAAACCAGAGGATTTTTTCACAAAAGTCTGGTCACTCTAGACTTAAAGACGTTTGTCCCCTTTCATACTTTTTTACATGGCACACACATCTGTTAATCAAGTCAAAATAAACAAACAAGAAAACAGCAGCATTAAAAACAAGCACTTTCTGTTTTCAAAGAACTGAACAAGCCTCTACCAATAGCCACAACACGCTAGTAGATAAGGAGACACAGAAAATGATCAGCAGCTGAGAGCTGAGTGATGGGGCAGGAAAGCCTTCCTGTAGAGACGGGCATCTTGAAGAATAAAAAAAAGCCTAAGTGGCAATGCAAGAACTGGTGGAAAAATACCACAGTTCTGACAAAAAGATGACTAGGCAGTAATAGACATGAAGCAAGGGACATTCAGCAAGGGGCAACAGAGAGAAAACAATGGAAATATAGTAGTAGCCTCAGGAGAAGCTAGGACAAAATATGGCTGCTGTGATAGATGACCACAATTTAATGACAGATTGACACTGACACTTTCATCCTTTGATTGCCTTCATCAACATTACATCTAGTCAATTCTTCATACCCATTACTTCTATGCATCTGAAGATTTATCACGCATCTTTGAAAGACAGTATTTCATTTTTTGTCCTCTAGAAGCAATTAACTAAATCCATCTTCTAAATCTTCAGCATTGTTACTGCATTATTGCTGTGTTTTAATTGAATTCCTCAGAAGTGATCTGCCATTAAGTATTGATTCATCATAACATTTTGTTTCAGGTTTGCTTTGATTTCATTATCATGAAGGAGGTCACAATAACGTATCGGTGTGTAAAGAGACATATGAAACTCAGCAACGCCACACACAGTAGTGTGCAGATGATGTTCAACATTGCTCTGTAGGTGTTATAATCAAACAGCATATAGTATTGCAAAAAATTTTACAACTCATTTATTTCCATGCCATGCAGCAGCAAGCATCCACTCTAGTCAAGCTCAGAACGACTTGCTAATTGCATGCCAGAAAATAGCAAGCTACATTTGTATTTTGTTTAATTCAGCAGTGTTTCCAGGGGGAGGGAGGGATCTGTTTTTCCCACATCAGGTTTCTTTTTTAGATTGTACACCTTAGGAAAAGGACTAGAAAAATAATGATCAGAAAAGTGCAGCTGCTTGCTTTAAAGCACAAGAGATGTAGATAATCAAGAGCCAAGAGAGAAGAGAAAAATTGCAAAAGGTTTGTACAGGAGTCACATGAGATTTGGTCACTTGAGCTATTCAAAAGATCGTTCAGGGACTTTTAGAGAAAAGTAGTAATAAATGTCTATGACTTCTGTCTTAAAGACAGCTGTTCAGTTAGCACCAGCAGTCAAATTAAAAGGAATCTGAGCGGAATAATTCTTTTTTTTTCAGTCAAATCACTTTGCACGTATAGAAACCTTTGTGCCAGCAGGTTACTTGACATTATACATTTGTCTCTGTGGGTAATTAGAGCAGTATAAGGCAATATTATAAATGAGATCCTTTTAGATGTGACTAATGAAGGAAAGGGATAACATCAGAAGGGTTAGGGCTAGATGATTTCTTTAGGAAGACTAAGCAAAAGGTATCTTCTTCAGGGACTGAAAATACCTTTTTTAAGGGAAGATAAAGAAACACTTCACTAATGCATAACAAGATTACTTTATGCAAACTTCTGGTTTCCCTTTCCAAATTACAGCACCAGCATGCAATTCAGAGGGCACCTAACACCACATAAATGGGTATGCCGGGAAAGATGTACAATTTCAACCTTGATGCAGTACTTTACAGTCAGGTTAATAATATATGAGCATGCGACTAAAGTGGGTCTACTGGAAAGATAAGCTGATCAACTATCTTAAATGCATTTTCTAATTCACTGCCCATCTTTTTCTTTATCATTTTTTTCTGTCCATTTAAGAGGCAGGGTTTATAAAAAGAATTGTAGGCAGCTCATCAACATTTTTAAAATAGCTAATCTATTCCCAAACTAGCTCAACCATTTTTTCTGAGAAAAGATGAAGAAATGCCAAAGGAGACACCATTTTTTTGATTAAAAGGAAATGAAATATCCCTCCTTAAAATCGATTTCTCTTAATCACCTCTCGTTCATCACACACAAACACGCAGTTGCTGCTAACTACTTTTCTTCACATTTCACAGGCCTTTTTTGCCCAAGGACAAACTGCTTTCTCTGCCACACAAAGCACAGATGAAGCCCACTCCACCTCCTGTAGGCCACTAACTTGTACCTGCCTTCCTTTAGTTTGCATTAATGAAGAGAGGTCAGTACTCTGCAAACCCTCCATTGAAAGACCGTATCTACCTGAACCCAGCTGAACATCTCCATCTGGCTTTAAGTGTGTGTTAACTGCCCAGCATAGCTGGCTCAGATCCCACTTCAAGCCCTTTCCTCTCCACATTGCTAACTATTGTTCATCTACTTGCTTTCTGCTACGCTGTACCCAAGCACCATGTGGGAAAACACCAAGACAAAACCATGCCAGTGCTTTAACATATCATGAACACATGCTTGACCTCAAGCAACGTGCTCAAGCACTGAAGTCTTGACATTCTTGAGATTATCAAGAGAGTGACAACTCTTAAATCTAGCAGATTGGTAGTTTACAGGCTTCTTCCAGGAAAAAAACGAGGGTCACGTTCATTCTGCAAGTCCAGCAAACATTTTGCTATGCAAAACTCTGGTTGGTTTGGGAGATGTTTTTGTTATCCAAACAGAAAGCCTATTGTACATGTCTGGAAAATGCTTAGAAAGGACATGTGTCATTATCTGAACAGCCTAGGAGGTCAGAAGCTACAGCAAACCACTGCTGGTGCAAAGAAACATAGCTGTGTCATTGTGTTATGTTACAAAAAAGGGCTTAAGTTCATCTTCTGTATCCTTAATGAATAACAACAGTTACTGTATTACTCAGTTCTCCCATCCTGAGTTGGTGCATTCTAAAACTCAGGATTTAAGTGCATTTTTTATCTCTTAAAAAGCTACAGTGGCATAGAAACCACCAAGAAACATAGCTATCTTCCCACAAAATAATTTTTGATTAAGCAGAAAAATGGTCTCCTCTGGTTTACATTTTAGCTTTCTAATTAGATTTGATTTCTTACACTTCCAGACTTACTTCCCCATTAAAAAATGTGAGAGGGACTCAGCTCCCAAAAGGGTTCTGCAACAGCCCAGTCCTAAAGAGTGGAGGGCCCTGCCCAATAGAGCTCTCAAAGCACGTGAACTGCATTACACTTACAGCATTGGATGTTGTAACCAAGCAATGAGATCCCCTACTCAGCCCATGATGAATAAATAAGCATCTAAATGGAAGATGTTAAAACATCCCCGATGTGATCAGCAAATAGCCACGTGTGACTCAAGAATAAAGCTCTTCCTTTGAAGTACCGGGATGGTTAACAGACCAGCATAGTATGTTAGTGGGGCTAACCTACATCTCAATTAAAAGCTCAAGGGATGAGTTATTTTTAATCACATGGATTTAGCTTGCTTTTAAAGGTTATCATCCGTGTCCAACATTTATTTCAATTCAGGACTTGCACAGAGTCTACCTGAAATACCTTCAGTAGTTTAAACTAGACACAGAATTTTACGCATGTCTTAACCTGCTGGGCGGTATTACTTGCTGCTGCTGAGGATCAGCTGTGTACCACTTCAGTACACTCTCCACTTACCTTCGAAAAGGCCAGATAAAGAGGAACAACAGGTGGAATCCCTCTCAACATTAACTAAATGCTGAGCATCTATCCTAGGACAATCAAATCCTGTTGTCTCCCCTGCTATCTCCCTGTTGGTACTTCCAGACAGGCACTGTCTTATGTCCCCCTCTCTTACGGGGAGCTCTGGCGGGATGCTGGATGACCCATATACAGAAGTGTGAAACAAGTCCTATCCAGGCAGCTAGCTCCCCCCGACACAACTGTCCGGCACTGAGCTCTGTGTTGATGTCCCTTCACAGCTTCCAGAAGCTGTACTAGCTGTACCAGAAGTACCCCGGCATCTCTGCAGAGCGCTGTGTTGTGCCATGGAGACATACCCATGGACTAATGAAAATTCAACATTCATATTAGTATAAAGAAAAAAGTCATTAACTGCTACTGAGCTGCCAATTACCCAGTGTAACTGCAGACCTCCCAGCACAGCTGTTCTACCTTCCCTCTCTGCTGCATGCAATATTATATTCATATTGCAGGTTACATTATCACAGCAACCTGTAACTGGTTCCTAACTGCTAAGAGAACAAATTATTTTACCAAAATTATTGGTTCAAATCCGTAATAGTGAATAATGAATTAGACATGCCTAGACTTAGGGTTTTTTCATTGCAATCTCAATAGTTATAAGGAACTGTGAAATTCAATTACAAATATTAAATGAACTCTCCTTTTGAAATGATTCCTCTTCCAGCTATTTTTTTTTTATGAGTATGTCATAGGGGAGAAAAACAAAAGTTTGTCCTGGACAAGCTAAAACCCCTAATGGTAACTGAGTATTACTCAACCTCTTCCACTGAAAGTTTTTATTATCCTTCAATATTAATGAACTGCACTTGATACTACCTCAGTTAAGAATTTTTATCTAATCAAACCTGTATTAAAATGAAAATTATGTGGAAAAGTGTATTGTTACTAAATGATCCTAATTCTCTGGTTACACTTAAAGAAGAATTACTCTCTCTGACTCAGGAAGTCCCAAATCACAAATCAGGGGAGGTCACAAGAGTACACTGCAGAAGTATTAACACACGTTTATTTTATTCTTCCCTTCGTGTCCCTTACCAGCCAGTATCACAGTCAGGATACTTGGCCAGATGGGACCTTTAGTCAGATGTGCCATGGATATTCTTATGTTTGTACACTGTCTTCTGCCAAGCATGAGATTGTCTGCAGTGCCTTTAAGAAATTGCTAAGCTTTCTGTATGACTACAATCAATATGAATAAGCATTCAGTGCATGAATAAAAATCTTCATATAAATATCACACTTTCCTTTCTCTCCCTTTTTCTGTCTTCAAAGGAATGGGAAAAAAATGTTAGACATATTGGGTATAAATCCATAAAGTTTCTTTGAATTTTCAATTCCCATAATTTAAATGAGTGTACTTCTTCATCACTTGGCATTGGGTAAGGCTGTCAACAGAAGTAAAAAAATTACTTATGGTTAAATGCATAGAAGTCCTGACCTTGTACACTTTTTTCTTCTTTTCTTTATGACCAGTATATTCTAAAGAACATACATTCAACACCTGTTGTAATCAATGCAAAGATATCAAGAACATGATGAAGCTATACACACCCTGGTTAAGTAATGACATCTCAGAAGGCCTGGCACACCCTTACGACAGTGCCATATATTACAAATGACTGGTGGGAGACTCCTGGTCTTCTGGAGCATCAGCATTAAGACCAGCAGGGGCACCTGAAACCGCGTGAAGACAAGCTTGTGTGGGCAACCCAGTGGTGCCCACACTGACAGAAATTCTTAAATCAGAGCACAGATTCACAGAAATACAATGCTGAAAAAGATCTCAAAGCCCAGCCTTTCCACAGGCAAGAGCAACACCATCGAAGAAGTATTTTTCTAGTTTCTTCTTAAAGACCCGCAACAAAGGAGATGGTACAACAAAAGCAACTAGCTGAAAATTAATCTGAAATGAATTAATTTCTTCAGGTGTTACTCCTACTGGTTCTAAACAGTAATTGATCATCATCCTCTCACCACTACCTTCCTACATACTACGAAATGCACGTCCTTTCTCCATCCTATTTTTCAGTGTTAAACAAACCCATTTACTTCAACTTTGCCACATAGGCACTGTTTTCTAATTACTTTAATTAGAAACATTTGTTTCCCTCTCTCATATCTCCTGTTCATTTGCATCTCCCTGAAAGCCAGTGCAAAAACATTGGACACAGCATTCCTGCTTGGGCTTCACTAATAGTGGACAGAGAAAGCGCCGTGTCTTGTGAATAACACTCCTATTCATGTACCTGAGAACAAGATGCATTGTTTTTCAGACTTGGATTAACTTTTTTCACTTACTTTAGACTCTGGTTCAGCAAAGCCTCTACATCCTCTTTTTCTGTCTTGCTGCCTAGCCAATTTTTTCTAAGTACTGGATTCTTCCCTTCTTACAAAACGTAGCACTTTGTGTTTGCCCCTAATAATACTTTCTTTATTTAGGACCATTCCTCTAATTTGTAAAGACCATTTTGAATTCTCTTCTTGTCCCCTGAAATGTTTGCAAGTATTTCAGGTTGATATCATCACAGATTGTACCTATTTCATCATCCAAGTCAGGATGATTCAACACTGGCAACTTGATTTAGCCTTTAGGCCTTCACCCTCCAGCAACATTAACTACCTCCTTGTCTCTCCAAAGGCAAGTATTTCTTCTCCTTCACAGCCAGAACCCTGTATACCACAGCAGCCACTTTCCTCCATGAATAAGAAGAAGCTTCTCATCAATCCCTTGACCAAACAAGAGTCATACTTCTATCGCACCATCCACTACGAGCGCTTCTCCCTCTCCATCAGCAGGAGCTACAGAACCCAGGAGTGGAGAGACAGGCTGGTCGAGTCCATGGATACTCCCTGGGAGAAGAAAAATGCACGCAGCCAAGACAGAGGATTAGAAGGAAGGATGCTCTTGTTGCCAGCTGGCAACCTGAGGGCAGGTAACCTGCTGAGATAGACTGTTCTCCACAAGCAGTACCAGTTGCTGCTGTCTCCTAGCTGTCTTGCTGGCTCATCAGCAGCACAGTGACACCAGTCTTTGCAGGGCTATGCTGGCCTCAGGAGATGCTTCCCTGCTTGGTCGTTTTTTTTTTTTTCTTCCTTCTTTTTTCCTGTATTATCTATCAAATACATACATAGATATAGATCATATAAACCATTTTTGTATGTATATGATATCTATTCAGTATGATCCACTAGTCTCCTATGGGCATTAAATTATAAAATATATCTTTTAAAGTATATAAAATTATATATTCTATTTTATACTCTTGTGATTTGTTGTAAGCATCGCACACATGAATCTTATAGCTAGAAAACTTGTTTGTAACAACGATTATGTAATCACTCTATTATTACAACTCATTTAATTTCTCCATCTGAATCTTCGAAGCAAAATATGTCACAACTCAGTCATAATTTCCTGCATAAGGTAACTTTGATACTCTGTTTGTGAAGTATTTAGAAAGTAGAGGCTTATGGCAGGAAATATAGGTTATGTTTGTGATAGAAAACAGAGGTTACGTTTCACCGTGCCTAGCACTGCAGCTGCCCGAAGACTCAGTGCCTTTCTCCGTCTCCTGATTCTTGAGGGAGCCTGGATGATGAGCTTGGGATGTGCAGCCTAAGGGCTGGAATTCCATAATAAGGAACAAATTCACTTACTGAAACATGGGTGTCTGGTGGTGTTTTGGATGCCCTGTATTATGTAAAACACCTGCACAGGGCTGGCAGGTACAGCACAGGATCTATAGAGTCTTGTACCCTTCTGAAGAGGCAGTCAGAGTCCAAAATAGATACCTTGGGGCACCTAAAATATCTAAGAAGTGCTATTTAAGTGTCCTCTTTATTTTAAGTTAAGTAGCTCTCTGGACTCCATCAGCTATATTGACAAGGATAAGACAGTTGTTTAAACTTTAGCAGCTGGTGTGACATCCTACACACGTGCACAGAGCATGCAGACATAACAGAGAACTTATGAACTGGAAATTGCGGGGCAAGGATGATACACGAGAGCCAGAATGACAGTAGACACCTTTGCCTAAGCAGACAAATTCTGCCCTACATCTCCATTAACTATGGTCATAGAGCTTAGCAATCCAGCTCACATTTAGACATCTAATTGTATACATCTCAATTTACATGAACTGTCTCACCCTATTTTTCTTGAAGTAAGACGAGACAAATCTCGTCAATGGGAGCATGAAGGTTCTGTTTCTCCAGTACTTCAGGTGAAGTATGAATTAATTCACATAAAAATAATTCTTTATGCATCACTATCTAAGGAATGTAGACAATATTTGTCCTATGTAAGAACTTTAGTTGACCTTAAAGCAGCAAGTAAAACACATTTTGTCAGAAAGATGTCAAAATTGCTTTGAAAATCAGCAGGCACCCAATGGAGTCCATATGCGTACTTGAAGTTTTATATGGAACATATGTAAAAATAAAAAATTACAGTGTTAGCATAGAACAGATTACATCTTTTTCAGAAACAAGAACTCATAAGCTTTATGATCTGACTTTATGTCGAACTAATTTTCTTAGTACAGTATTCTCAAAAACAGCAGGATGACTATATAGCCAATGATGCCTCCTGGGTTTTGCTGGTTTAATTTTATTGAAATTAGAGCCTTTGAAAAACCTTGGATCAACAGCTCTGAAGTCCCCTGTACGCACAAGAGAATGCAGAGAGCAGTTTAGAGAGCAGTAGCACAAGATTCCTTGCTTACAGGAGATAATACTATTCTCTGCAAAACATTATCTCTCAGGAGAAGGGTTCATTTTCACACTGATCCCCTTGTTTTCTCTATCCACTTTATAGCTTTATCTCCCATGAGCTATAAACCACATCCTAAAATGATAGGAAAATGAAAACACAGCACCTTAGTCTTCCAGCTACAATGATGAGTTTAGAGAGTGGGTTGTTCGGAGAATCAATGTATTGATTATTTAACTTAGGGATAAAACGCTACGGGAGTATTTGGCTGCCTGGAAATTATATGTCTGGAACTAACACATTTGATTCACAGACCAAATGTTGAACAAAAAATTCAGACTACAAAAATTCAGTAATTGTGGATGCTGTCTGATTAGAAACAGGCTGACAGACTAGTAAAAAGCATAAAAACTCTTTTTCAATTCGCATCATCCAAGCAAAATATTCCTCCAAAACACAGAAAGTACAGAACACAATCAACCAAAATAATGTAAAATGATAAATGATAAAGCTAAACTATTGTAATCTAACAACCGTAATCTTCAGTACTCTTTTTTTGGTAAAAGGAGTTATAGTATTTTCTCAGTATTATGTCTAATATTATCGATTAGTATTTTGTTTGGAGATATACATTAGTGTACATTTTACATGCACTTACAGCAGTTTTAAATGCAATTATTGTAGGTATGCACAAAAATAGGTAGGTGGTTAAGTACCCAGCTGCAGGTAAAGTTTGTGAAATAGGCAAATAATCATGTGAAAGCATGCATAACTATAGCAGGGAAATAAAGCACTCATGGAGATATGTAGATATGTATGTATTTATACATATATATATATATGTGCAAGTCATTAACAGACTGCAGCCCTTCCTTGAAAAATGTACTTCATACATTCAACTTGATTAGCCCATTGTTGCTACCATATACGTAGCTCAAAGTATAAACATGAAAGCATTATTATTTTTACTGCATGAATATTTTGTATTTTCAGTATGATGTAAATAGTATAGCAGAGTAACAATAATGGTCCCCAATGTTTTCAAGATGATGTGAGATCAAATAGAAACTGCTGATTTAAAACTTTCCAGTAAAACAAATCGATACTGTACAGTCCTGATACTTGCATCAGTTCTCTTGGTCCAGCTTAGCATTACAGAATCATAAGTAAAGAAAAATGTTAAATTTTCCATCTAACCTAAGTAAGATGTATATTACTGTTCAATAAGTCTCTTCTAAAAAACACCTAGAGGTAACCTGGACTTACGGAGGGCAAAAGACTTTTAATAATTTTCAACATAAAGACCAAAACCACACAATTTTTTTAAATGTTGGAAAGTCAAATGAATACCTGAAGATTCATTGAGGAATAAGGCTACAGTTTGATTAAGAATAGAAAACAGTATGACACAAACTATAATTCTTGTTACAAAGAATTGTCATCGTATCGCTGAAAGCTACATTACAAGCTGCCTAGAAGGCAGTACAATAAAACTTGCTGTAATAACTTTTTATTTATATTCATAAAATTGAAGAATGTTAATTCCCTGGTTATTTTATTTTTAATATAGAGATGAATTTTAACAAGCTAATTTATAAAAGGTTACACCAAAGTCTAGATTTAAATCAAAGGAATTAATGTCCATACTATCACAGTTCAGAGAAATTCTTGTAAGACATTTCAATAGTTAATGAGGCTAAAGGTCAAAGCTAACAATACCTGCTTGGCATTCAATGGAAGAATACATCAAAGATTAAAAGTTTAATTGGTAACCAGCATGAAGTTCATCACTGATGCCTCAGGTTTTCAAACTAACAGTGACTTTTTTTCCTTCCAAAATACTATCTTAAAATGTAAACTTAAGTAATTTTGAAAAGCCTTCTTTTCCTCCTTATTCACTGCTTCTTGATATTTACACAAGAATCTTTGCAGTTACCCGAATAACCGAAATTAATCAACTCAGTGCTCGAACACAGCTAGGCTTAGTCAAAGAAGACTTCTTTCCAAGGGAGAAGAGACAAGACCAACTGCAAGTCCGGTTGTAGTAAGGTGTTCACCAAGCAGAAGCCCCTTCTGCTCATTTTTTCTGAAGTAAATTAATACAGTTTTTGTAACAATAGTACCTTAGCACTTCCTTTCAGAAACAGGTATTTGTTTCTGTTGCAAGATCAGCATTGCTCTTTTTCAGACTTGGCCTTGCCCCGTTAGGGGCACGGAAGAAAACCCTTCACGTCTTCAGAGCTCTGGCAAGTCAGGGGAAACAGCGGGCACTGACTCGTGGCCCTGCTAGGAACCAAAGTAATTGCTGGGCTGGCTTACCTGCCCATGAAAAATGGAGGGCACCTGTCCTCTTGAGGAGCTCCTCTCTCATTTAAGATCTATCTTCTCAGTCTACAAGCATAACAAGCAGCATATTTACTTTTCCTCATAGCCCTACTGCAGTGGGTTGGACAAATTATTTAAATCTAACAGGCTTTACAGTACTGAAAAAAAAAAAAAGCACAGTATATCTTCTCATTTTCTTTCCAATCTTGGTCTGTTTCTGGTATTTACTGGCGATGTGGCACTTCACATATAGACAGTGTTACATAAAAATTCAATTCATAATTCACTGCTTCGCTAAGTAGGGAGCATAGCCAAAGGTGGGGAAGGCTGCAGTGGGGTCAGTGAAGCCACACTTCTGAATTACTCTTTAAAGACTCAGTTTTCATTTTATTGAGAAGCAATGCTACAGGCACAGGAAAGCCTGTGAGATAAGAGATGTCTCTGCTGCTGCCTGAATTTGCAGGAAGCCTAAAACAAACTCTGACAAATGCGAACTACCTCATTTGCCCCTTCTAAATGAGCAGATCAGCAGATGTTGGTGGCACTTTAACCATAAACAGGTTGTATGTCTGCAAAACCCATTTCTAAAAGATTGGAACCTTTTTGCTGTGCTTCCGTCTCAGAATTTTGGGTAAAGCAGGTGAAGGAAGGGGCAGAATTAAGGAAAATACACAGATCATCTACAAAGCCAGGCTCTGCCAGCTTGTAGCACTGCAACAATGCATTGAAGAAGGGGTAGAGCTGGTGTTAGTATCACATTTACTGAAACAGAGCTCAGCTTTTTAATGTACAGAATTATTTTTAATGCCATAAATTCACCTACAGAATTGCAGAGCAGCCCAGTTGTTTTACCTTAGGTTTGCAAAAGGAAGACTAGAAGGAAGAACCTGAGATTGAGGAGGAACGAGGAATTTGCTCAGAAACGTATGGAAACTGCACCTCAGACTCGGGATTAGGACAAGAAATAGCAATTCCATCTCCCAGCGCCGAACTACTAAACTACAGCGACCCGGGGGCCGAACTGAGAAGCGCGCTGAATGCACGCCCGCTCCTGGGTGAGCCCGACAGCCCCTGCATAACCACTTGGAGAAGCACAGCCGCGATTCCTCGGATGCAAAGCCGTCGCCGCGCCTGCTCTAGGCTCTCGGAGCCACGCACTCGCTCGCTCGTGCCAGAGTTCATCCACCGACAACCTCGCGTTGTCCTTCCCGGGGAGCCCGGACCGCTCGGGCAGGGGGCGGCCGCTGCCAGCCCCGGCCCCGCTCTGCCCGGCGCGGGGGGCTCGGGGGGGAAGGAGCGAGATGAGAAGGGCAAAAAGCGCGTCTCCGGGGAAACAAAGTTTGCAGCCGGAGAGGGCTGCGCTCAGCACCCAGCCGGGCTCGGGCTCGACCCCCCTGTCCCCCCCCGGGCGGAGCGGCAGAGCGCGGAGCGAGGGCAGGCGGGAGGACGGGCACCCCCGCGACTCACCATGTTGACCTCGGAAACCATGTCGATGCTGGCGATGTCGATGTTCATCCCCACGCAGACGGGCGGACCTGCGGGCACAGCACACCGTCAGACGCCGAGCGGGCCGGGCCGGGCCGGGCCGAGCCGGGCAGCCCCGGGGCAGGGGATGCGGGCGCCGACCGGTGCCACTCACCTCCGAAATCCGGGCGGAGGCGGATGTCGTAGCCCTTCAGCAATTTATCCACGGTTTCTTTCACGAAGGACATGTTGCCGGGATCGTTCACACTGTGGGGACGAGAGAGACGGGGGAGGCAGGGGCCGGGGTTGGGGTG